>JARHVA010004542.1:0-127500 GCA_037957365.1 Torreya grandis | reverse complement strand
TGAAAGGGCTCGTGTTCCTATTTTCAATGTGAGATTGGTCTAATGGAGTTCTAATAATGTATAGGAATAAAATGAATCTTTTCTATTAAATTAGGAGCCTTAAAATTTCAATTCAACAAATAATTCCCTAAACTAGTGGGGGCTGAAAATTTCCTTCAATAATTTAAGATTTTTTTTCAATAATTAAAATTTTTATTTTTATAGGTTTGTATGAAATATTTATTTTTTAATATTTTATAACTAGGAAAAATATAAATCACTTGCTTACATATAATTCTTAAAATATCTTTTAAAATTTCTCAACATAAAAAATAAATAAAATTTGATGAGATTTCTATGCTAAAAAAGCTACTAAATTTCTTAACAACACGAGGTGAAAAACATAGAGCATTAAATTAAACTTACTTCACCCATAACAAAATAATCTTTTAAGTTTAGTATAACCTAAATTTTCACTAGAGAAAGCATTATTAAAAAAGTAATCTTAACAACAAAACCTCCAAATATGTAAGTCAGAATACCAGAAAAGCTATAGTTATTTTCTGCACTTGTGCCAAGCATCAATTAAATAAGGGGTTTTAGTTAATTCATGGCTCCTCAAGGTATAAACATAGATTTCATGGGATTTATTTACAGCTATAAATTAAAACAAATAATGGATTTTTAGCTACTTACCTCCTACAATCTTGGTTATAGTAAAGAAGAGTGATATCCGTCTTTTCTTGATCTTTACCTCTCCTCTAACGTCTCTCTTTTCTCATCCTACGACATCTTAAACTTCCTAGTAATCCGCCTAACTCTTCTCCTTAACGCCCAATTCAATCTCTTTTCTTATGCATCTTCATACAATCATCTTCTTCTACCTTGCCATCGACCTCTGTTTCCTTGGCTCCTCCTTCCTTCCAACTATCTTGTTCCCCATCTCCCTTACTTTATCCACCTTCCCTATAGTAGCTCTTTCATCGATTCTTGCTACAACTACCATCTCCTACCCATTGTTAACTCCAATGACCTACTTCCTAACCGTCGACCTCTCCTTTAGTTTCTTCCCCTTCATACCACTGCCACATTCTTTCATTTCTGTGTCTACCTCCTTCTCCAATAGCATTTCTTCTCTTCTCCCTGATCTCCTATGTCGACCATCTCCTCCAATGTCTCCACCAATTTTCCTCACTCCCTCTATACGTCTCCCATACGCTTCTCTCTTATTCTAGCAATCCTATATTCTCCTTATGTCCTTACATCTCTCTCCCTAGGTCACGATACAACTCCAAAAACAACGCATTACAATTTACAAGCTAACAGCGGCGCCTGCACCACACATCAATGCAATTATGCATATGTTTCCACTTTCCCCTTCTCCATGTGCCATTGTGGGTTTGAAATCATATGATAAATTTGTCTTCAAGGTTCAAGGAGCACTTGCAATGAATTTCTTTCTCAATGATTCCCGAATCCCATTCCCAATTTCCCACCGTCCAAGATTCCTGCAAAGAAATAAATGTTGATAAATTTACAAGATGTGGACTGGGCGAAGTGAAGGCAAAAGGAGATTAGGTGAATTTAGATGGAGATTCGGTGAAGATTTAAGAACTTTGGCATGCTACGGTGCTCTTCTAATAAATCTACAAGATTTAATGTTATGGGGAGTCGGGTGTAGAGTGGTAAGACTGTTGTAAATTTGAATTGATCCTTGGCAACTTCGCCGATTTAATGTCTGTTGTGCTGGCAGCCTAATTACCAATTGGTAGCTGGGGAAAAAAAATTAAAATGTCGGACGGTTGACCACCGGTCCATCATTCAACCTCAAGGGCATATAGGCAGCGTTTGATAAAAACTTAAAACGGCTGTTTTTTTTTTCTGAACGTCAATATGACAGGTCTTTAAAAAATTTGCCGGTCCTATGTTACGTTTTTTTAAAAACAAAATTGCCAGTATTTTACATTTAAAAATGTATAAAACGTTTAAACGGGGGTCAAATTTAACCCCTGTACGCAACGGCTCAAATGACTTTTTAATAAAAAAATAATAATTGGCATGTTCTTGCGGCCCAAAGGAAACATGCGAAGCGTAAATGTCGAGGTGGCCATCGTGCGGATGCCCCTCACGTTTTTATTCAATAGCTGGTATTTCATTTGCCCTCGTGCTATTTCTATACATACCGCTGCTTTGCCTCCACAGCGTTTTTGTCTTTGTTAAGTCAGGGTGTCTGAATCCCAGCTGCTCACAATCGACTTTTTAGGAATTGGGATCGACAGTCCCCAATCGGCTCCTTCCCTGCATTGTCACCAACAATCGGTTACGAAAAGACTATGTAAGTTGCTTTCTTCCATTTACGTCTTTACATGATAACAATGGGCTACTTCAAATTTTCGGGATTGATGATGTCTTTGGCGGATTTAATGTATACAGCAACGCACTCATGTCTGAGCAAGATAAAACCCCATATGATGGAACAAGTGCCTTCAAGATCACAATCATACTGATGTTTTAGAAATCGAGAGATTTCTCAAACGGAGGTGCCTGAAGGTATTAAGAGTACGATGAATTTGTTTCAGCAACCCGCTACGGGGTTTCAATCCAACAGTAAAGAACACTACATTTTGAATCAGCAATCGGAATTTTCAGAAGCAGGAGCTGCTATACATTTACATCCTTCTCCTTCTACAAAACCATCATCTGCTCAACTAACGATTTTCTACAATGGGGCAGTAAACGTCTATGGTGACGTTTCTGCGTTAGAAGTGCTATTCTAAACGTTTAGACATTGTGGAATTTTATTTTCCTGTAAACACATACTTTATAGCGTGATTGATGAACAGGCAGAAGCTATCATTATGCTTGCTGCGGGTAATACAAATACTGGGCAACACACTTATTTCGATTCAGACCAGAGTGCCCCTTCCACCACGCTTTCCAGCATTTCAAATTATCTATCTTTGTCGGCAGTATTAAGAACATCAGGATTCACACACAGCTACGGTCTTGACATCCCAGCACATGCCAGTAAGTGATCCACTCGACTCAAATTTGTTACAAGTATGAATGTAAGAATTTTACATAGTAATATAAATAACAATGGAGTAACTTTTTTATGCAGAACTCACTACTACATAGGAGGGTCATTTGAGACCATAATTTGAGACAATATTTAGACCTTTGTCTCTAATTAAAATACTGTATCTAATTATTTTATTTTCTTAATTTTTAATTTAAAAAAATATTTATTATTTTAAAAAAAAATTATTTTACAAGAAAAAATTATGGCTTTTATTTTCGATGAAAAAGTCAGTTGCACTTTTTTTTAAAAGGGGGAGAGAATAATCAGAAAGGGTTTACTAATTGTTAATTGCAGTTCCAAAAATCATGCAGCCATCCCGGGAGCATTTTTTGGTTTACTAGTTGTTAATAACAGTTCCAAAATTCAGAGTCCCCCATTCAATCTTGCTCCTTTGAAACCTCTGATTGCAAAATAAATGAAGTTTTACATTACAGCGATTGCCGAAGGAATTTTATGATTTGTTTCAGTTACAGAGTAGGAAACACACTTAAATTTCACGGTAAAAATATGAAAGAATTAGATAATCGTAGAACCGATCGTGCTAATAGGTTTGTATTTTTCTTTTGGTGTTTTACTTTGTGTGGTAAGATTCGAACCCTTATCCTCAAAGTGGCCTGGTCTGTGTAACCATTACCCCCTGCCCCCAAAGTGGCCGTCTTTAAAGCCAAAACTGTTGTGTAAGATCTATGAAAATACATCTATTTCTTGTATTATCTTGGGAAGTAGGCATCGTACTACGGTTATGTCTCAAGTGAAATAATAATAGGTCGTTTTTATGGCTACCAATGCGGCTACCAATTCAGGCATTCGGGTAAGGGTTTTCTTAGTTTATTGTTTGATTAACCTGGAAATATAGAATTCATGCTTTTGGTCACCCTTGATTTTAATGGCAATGATGAATTGTTCCTCATCAGATGGAATCTAGTTTTCCCCTCAAAACCCAGGTCATATGAAAACCCTTATGCGAGTTAGGCTCCCTTACCTTGCCCATGGATTTAATAGCCTTGATATGCTGCACAACATTGAATCAATTTCGACAGTCATCCACATTCAGCCTCAGACAATAATGACAAAGACTTGCAGTGTAGCAAGCATTTGTGTTGAGATGGATCTACACTCCAAAGCTTTGGGACCATCTTACCAGTGGATAAGTATATCTATTGGTAGAGGAAAACCTGTGAGAACAGATTTTGCAGAAGCAAGTTTTTTGATTCATTATGAACTGTGGAAGCTTACACTTATATACAGGGGCCTAATACAGATTCTAAAACAAATTGATGCAGGGTGCCTACAAAAATGACTTCATTGGCCTTGAATTTGATTCCCTGGTACCTGGATCCACTAAACGAAACGACGAGTATGCAATTGAAAGCTTGTTTGAATTGATCCTGGGTCACTCAAGGTGGTGGGACGTGGCTATAGTTTTTCTGAATATAGCAGTATATAGACACCTGTTTCTTGTTTTATTGAAATTTAATGAAACTGTCACTCCATCTATATGCGGCTTCTTCAACAAGCATTGTGTCAGATTCCTCCAAAAAAGACCATCTTTTAGATCTCAAAGTGATTCCTTTATCTTCCCAAGTCGAAAATTCCTCTCCATTCCGTTCTCCCTTCCCCTATATTTGTTACAATATATTGTAAGCCATTTTTATAAGAATACGCCGTCCACAGGTTTAATGTATTTTTAAATGAGAGTAACTGTGTCTACGTAGCCTTCTTCGCAAAAGATGTCCCGCAAGCCGAGATTTATGATTTATGATGATCTGTCAACAGAAACAACATCTATTCCAGAAGTTTTTTTTTTTTTTTTTTTTAAATATATTAATTTCGGTATACTCTGCCAAAAACGACCCTAGTAGACAATAAAAGGTTCATAAATATTCAAACAAAATATATACAGAGATAACAGAGAAAATTCTCAACGCTAATATCTTGTCCACAATGGATTGGGATTGGGCTTGTGCTGCAAATGAAACCCTGCATTTGGTGTCCATAATGAGAATGCACGTGGCTCAGGAATATAGATACCGTGCAATGTTGTTTTGGAATAGATTAAGTGTTCTGATGCTTCATATATCTATTTGTTTTAACTTTTAAGTAGCTAAATCAGGTTAGTACTCTTGCCAGCCTAAGTGGTACACACCTGAGTAGTTTTAGTTTATGGCTTCCTACCATGATAACATTTATCTCCAAGGGAGCAGCATGATTATGATCAAGAATACTCTACGCAATCTCTTGGCGATGCATCAGCTCGATTGAACTCTTCCAGCCCAATGACTTTGGAGGCATCTACAAATCTTTTATGCACAATTCTTATATGTGACTTTATCGCTTTTTTGCACTTTTTCAAGCCCACAAGCTCTTTACTAATGTCTGAATGTGCTTTTATGGCTTTGTGGTACACCAAGTCATTGAAGCCCAACAATTCCAAAAGGGCTTCTTGCATTTGCACTCCTAAGGATAGGTTGATGCCCATCGCTCCTGTAACTTTACAACGCACCAGTTTTCAGTTCAACAGTTTTCCTGTTGCATTAAGGAGTATCAAAATAACATCAGGAACCACCTTAACACATGTCAACACACCTTAGCACATATGCAAGAGAATCTAAACTAACAAATTTTCTGTCACACCTGGATTGTTTCTTTTACATCATATCTTGATAACACTTCTATCTTTGGTGAAAACATATTCAAGCTTGCAGCAACATTTCTCCAGTCCTAACAGTCGACATATCATACTCAATATTTAATGTTTTTTATCCAAAATTTTAAGAACTCTGTTTTTTAAAAGTAGTAGCACCTTAGTTGGCTCTGCCACTTAGCACATACTAGAAAAATATGAGACACAATGTTATTATGGTATATTGAAGGCAAAAGCCCAGTGCCTTGACAGTAAGACAAGTTACCTTGGATTGGGAGGTGCTGTGGACTGGGAGGTACATTGTGATTGCAAACTAGAGGAATGATTGTTGAAGCAGGTGTTATGTTCAAAGTATAGTCATCCCCAAGGTGTGGCCTAGTGGTAATAATGTTTAATTATTAGTCGGAGTTGGCTCATGATTAATACATATATGAAGTCAACAAATGAAAAGGAAGGTAATCTTGGATCAATACATATATGAAGTCAACAAATGAAAAGGAAGGTAATCTTGGATCCTGTTCAGCATGTTATCTTTGAAAATTTGGATATTGGACCCTCTTAATTTGGTCTACCTTAATTATCAAATCATACTTCCATTCATGATTCTTGGAGTGGTGCTCCTTCTCATCGAACATTGTCTTATCACTCTCATATCATTTTCTTTAGTTGAATTGCATATAGCAACTCTGCACCATGCTTGTAAGACAAATTGCTAACATAGTATCCCTGTAAACTGAACCCAGTCCAAAATGGTTCACTTACAATGCCATTTCCTTGACTTTGTTGCTTTTATTATTAAAATGTAAAATATTAATTTTTAAAAATACGGGTTGAAACTATTTTTGTTATATTCTTATTTACGAAAATTAAAAGTTTTAACTTCTGTCTCAGGGTTTTTCAGGATAAATAACTTGTCAAGAGATATGTTTGTTTGCATGTTCAGAACAATGTAATCCAATATATAGTACTAAAAATGCTCTTATTGATGTCATGGTTTTTAGAATGCACCTTTTTTCAATGGCTTTAGAATGTGTTTGAATTACTGCATTGCATTTTATAGTTTAAACAATAAATTGTATTATATGTAGGAAGGGATGTAGAGTAGGGTTGTTTTTTAAATGAAGACTCTGGGAAATTCTTGAGTGTAATTAGTACGCATGAATGTTGGTCGCCAACGTAAAAAATTTACTCTATTAATAGGATTCAACCTCACAACCTGTCCATATTGACTGTAATGACTTGACAGTCTGGACTGCATGTCCATATTCACATTAGCCCTCCCACCATTCCAGCTCTGGTCTAGTGCCCTCTCTCCATAAGCTTAGCTAGGGAAGAGTGTATAAGTGAGCATGCTCTTAAAAGATCCTTATAGAGTTAATATGGATGATTCTGTGTTGGCTCTAGATCTAGCTAACTGTTGGAGAAAACTAACTACAGTAGTATTGGCTATGTAGGAGAGATTGAAAAATGTATGCAAGAACTAATACCAAATTTCAAAGCCAGGTGGGTAGCGAATTATACAGCGTAAGAGTGAACTAGAACAGGGGAGAAATGGATTAATAACCACAAAATTTGCATATATTTAAGTCTTAAAATTTTCTTTTACAAACACGGCTACGGATATATAAAACTAACTTGTAAATGATTAAAAAAAAACACTTTCCTTGTTTTCTTTGACTGCTATCAACAAAAATATGTTACTTGTCGTTGCTACTTTGTTTTCCTTTGACCTGCTACACTATCTTTTTTTAGACTGTTGTTGCTCTTTCTCACTCTTGCTACTGGCTACTCTGTTATCCCCTTTTCTTTCTCCCTTCAAGCCGCTGCTATGTTATTTTCTCTGTTGTTCTATTTTTCCCTTTTGGCTGGTGGAAAAATTCTCTCTTACTGCTGCTACATTGAATTCCGTCTACAGCTACACTTTTTGTTTCTGTCTTCTTCTAGCTACTGTCTCACCTACTCTGTAGCTTTTTCCCCCAAAACAAAATGGACTCCAAAATCGAAATTTTAAAGGACTGCATTTAATAACAGCAATTGTCATGGTTCGTAGGTGGCTGTAGGAAGTCAAAAATAATAATATTTTAACACTAACATCCTTGAGGTGGAATATTTATCTTTTTCTTTGTGTGATGAAGCAATGGATCTTTCCAAAGCGATTGTTGAGATAGATATTTCTGATGAAAACACTTATTCCGTGGAACAAGATAAGGAAGTTAGATCATTGTTTTTGTTGGATTTTGGAGAAGAGGCCTTCAATGGAAAAAATCACTGAATTGTTTATATATTGTTGGCCTAAGGTTTTTATTTCAGAGGTGTTCCTTATAGGAAACTATGTCTTCTTAGTGGAATTTACTTCTGGGGATGGCTCGATCGGCTCCTTTGATGTTTTGAAAATTCATAGGCTGCCTACACTAGAATATCCATCTGTGCTCTTTTTATCCATGTGTGGAGCCGATTTGATTTTCAGGCTGGGCCTTTACATCAAGAAATATTGCCAAATCTATATATTTTTGTCTGTCATGATCTTTGTCTAGCTTACTCACAAAAGTTACACTTTAATGAAAAAAATTTTAAAACCCCAAAAAATAGCATTAAAAAATGTCCTAAAATTTAGCCAAGAGAGTAATCGTAGTAGCTTTATCTTTCATGTGTGGTCTGATCAACCAGCTTCTCTCTCTATTTTTTACTTTTGTCTTGAATAAACTCTTAAATATCCCATTTAACATACAAGCACATGCATCTCAGTATCTTCTTAAACATTAATAAAGTTCTAGTGCTACCTGATATGCTATAAATATTACAACTTATCTATCAATAAAAAATAATATCAATGAAATTCATGGAGTTAAAATAGATTACTCGATATGCCATTCAAGTATGCGTGTATTTTGTTGAGCCTACTTGAAAATCCATTATGGGGAAGGTGTGATCGAAACAATGTGCATCATATTCTTATATGTTTTCTTTTTTAAGTGTCTTTTAAGGTACTTCATATGTCAAAACATACATCCTGAGAGACTGGGTGATGACAATTTTTGAGGAGGTGACACAAAATAAAAATTGGATGTGCCCTCATTGCGTAGAAGAGAAAGGAATTAACCCTTATTAGATTTGTAATAGGTACCATCAAAAGTTTTTAACTCTAAATTCATTTTGTAAGGTTATTATTCTTCAATAATGTATACATCAAATTTAAGAACTCATATGCAAAGTTTTTTTAAGTCTTTACATGGAGGATGAGATAGAAGCATATCTAGAGGGTATGTTGCCCTGAATATGAAAAATTTAGTTGTCTCAAAGAATGGACATTTGTCAATTGGTTAATAGAATAGAGGAGACATAGATGTTTAGTTGGAATACATTTTTTCAAAATAATATCATGCAAGAAACTTATGTCTTGTGAATCTGTGTTGCATGGTAAATGTTGCTACAATGCCTGTTTATCAATCAAGTGCTTAGAAGTAGATAATATTGGAGGTTCTAGGTACACATTTTTGAAATGGAAAGTTAAATTAATGTTTTGGACAAGAGGTATGTTAAATTAATTGCATACTAATTTCATTAGGACACCTATTTATTTTAATATCTAATATAACTATGAAAATCTTAAGATATAAGAATCTGGCTTAAACACATCATAGTAGTAGACCCTTGAAATTTGTTTCATTAGTGATTGTGTGGTTAAGGGTAAACTAAAGAGACATGACTTATGTCAACTAATAGGCACCACATTATATTTTAGAGAAACGTGTTGGAAGGGGAACCTGTTTGTGGCCAATGTTGCATGTTTTCAATCTTATAATTTTCACCGTATGGAGTGTATATTGCTTGCTTACTACTCAAACAAATACCCACCAAATTCAAATATTGTGTGTGTGTGTGTGTGTGTGTGTGTGTGTGTGTGTGTGTGTGTGTGTGTGTGTGTGTGTGTGTGTGTGTGTGTGTGTGTGTGTGCGCGCGCGCATGCGTGCCTTCTTTGCAGGTAGATTAGCTCATGGTTTCTAAGGCCTATTTACAAGACTACCCTGAGTAGGAATTTCTTGATGAGGCTATGTGCTCAGCTTTTTATAAATTTTTTGGTATTAGTGTTGATGATTTACATGATCATTACATTTACCTAGTATGGTTTTCTATACCGTATTCTTATGTTTTAGGGGTTCTATATGAGCATGCATGTGATTCCACCTAATAATCAACTTATTCTCTGTGATTTGATTAACTTCAAGGAAATATTATATGATACATTTCCAAGACTGCCACTGAGAATATAATCTTGAGATTTGTATATATCTTGAATCTCATATTCTTATATTTGAATTCAATAAGGAGTCTGAATTATAACCTGATATGGTGTAAGATGATTTTATTTTCCCAAAAATAACTAGAATGGATTTTTATTGGTTAAGCAAGAAACCTCAAGGTGACTCAGAGAGGACGGGTCCTCCAACAAAGAAATAGCAAATTTACCAATAGCAAGTTTTTCACTATGGCCATAGATAACATTTTGTTTCTCTTAATCCATATTTTGTAGTGCAAAGTTCAAGTTAGACATATACCACCCAATCTTTCTAGCAATGCACAAACTCTCCCATTTGAAGATGTGACCTATCAGCTGCGTGAAATGTATACATATTATTCTTGATCTGAACCCAGCTACAACTAGGCCATCACATTATTGTTGTATTGAATTATAAAAATGTTGTTTCAATGTAAAAGAGATCCATAAAAAAATAGAAATTTCACACATATAAAATAAAACATAATTTTACTACTCAAGACTCCTGCATACAATTTTTTGTTCTTCATTTTATTTCCAACTACCCTATTTTGTTGCACTATTTTATGTTTCTACTTACAACACATTGGTAAAATATAGACATTTAGATCTAAATTTATAGCTAGTTTTTGAATGTTTTATTTTACAATTGTAACTCACTATCTAGTATTTTATAGAATTCCATTGCTTATACAACAAGCTAAAATAGTCCAGAATAATGTAAAATATAAAATATAAAGAGTGTTATTTACTAGACATCAGAGCCATTGAATGTCTTGTGCTAGTGTTGGAAGAGCTAAAAAAATCTTGAGATATGATTTATCTTGTTTTATGTCAGTGTAAAGAGGCACAACTGATCCGTATTCAGGTTATTATGGTAATCTATAAATGAGATACTACCTAGTCTATGGCCTAGGGATTGAGGGAATAGATATTAAGATATGTTTTTGCCCAGATTTTCATAAAATTCTAACGATTTTGGGTCAACGAAGCTTGAATGAATAGCAACAAATACCTATAAAATGATTGTGTAAGATACAAGAAGTGGAGTGAACATCTTTGTGACCCAAGGACCCCCTTTTATAAAGCAAGCTTAACACTATCAATTTTGGTGCTTCTCTCAGATAGAGCTCCTTTGATGAAAAGTTGGTTGGGACACTAAGTTTGCAAGGATGATAGATATTGACAGAATACAATTTTTGTTGAAATTTTCTTCCCTCACTTCTCATTTTGATAAGTGAAATAAAGAGCTCCTGCAATGCAATATCAAAGCTTCTTCAATGTAATGTCAAACTTTTATCATAGTTTACCACCTATTACAACTAAATCGTATAGGATGGTTTTGTTTTATGTGCCATTAAGGCCAAAATTTCCATTGTCTATATTTACTGATATATTTCAAATTTTAATGGTTAGTGACCCCTTAAAATCCCTGTTGTACCAATCAAAAAAATATTTCTTTATATTTCTATAAAGTATAATATATACTCTAACCACAAGTAATAATAGATTAGGATCATTATCAAAGAGTCACTAAGAAATTAGCTCACAATTTTTGAAATTGATTATTGCACCTATTGTTCTTTTGATGGTACATTGTTACATTTAGCTAATTTATGATTTTCAAAACACTTTATTTTGTGTTGTATGACTTTTAGAAATAAAACACATGGATTTATGTACTCCTTTCTTTCAAATGCACACTCTCTTTGTTGGATGTATACACACACAAACAAAAGTTTGCATGCTTGTAGCAAACAATACAAACCACATACATATCCTCTATCATTGTAGAATACACTTTCAATTGTGGCATGGATCTTTGTTATCTTTGTCATTTGTTACATTTATGGGATAAATAAATAGCTCTGACATAGTCCCCTTTAATAACCAAGGCTTTCACAGGTCTTTTTTCTGTGAAAATTTTATGGAATTTGATACAAGCATATGGTCAAATGAGAACACAAAAGTATCACATAGAATTAATCTACCAATTTCATTAACTCCTCTTAGTGTGTTTTACAATGAGCCACTATGTGTATATGATACATATCTAAATATATGGTGGACACTTATTGCTTATGCAACAACTGGGGAATCGAGACATCAAGCATCATTAATAAGTAGGTTCACAATAATAGGTTGTGACCCCCTTATATGTAATAGTGCACCTCAATATGCTTGATGTGGGCTTGGAACACATGATTTTTTGGGATTTTTAAAAAACTTTTAATTTAAAAATGGAGTTTTATCTAGTTTGACAAATGAAGACTAAGATCTTTGAGAACTTATCTTAACTAAAAAGCCTCATGTGCTTAGTATTGCACTTTACCTCAGTTGATGAAAGTCAAACATTAGGGGATTTAAAAATATATATATATTTTAAAAATGGAGTTTTATCTAGTTTGAAAAATGAATACTAAGATCTCTGAGAACTTATCTTAATTAAAAAGCCTCATGTGCTTAGCATTGCACTCTACCTCAGTTGATGAAATTCAAACATTGGGTTTTGATTATTATTGTTCCAAGGCATAATTGTTGAACTAAGACTGAGACAATATATTGAAGTTGGTCTTTTGTTATCTCTGCAACCTACCCACTCCCAATTTGAAAACTCCTCAAATCTAAAGTTGTAATGGAGGACATACTCCAAGGCATATGGAAAATTGACTTAAAATCTCAGCACTCACTTTGTAGCTTTCTCAGGACCTTTTTTTTATTGGTCATGAATCTAGACAACATGATAGTCAAATATAAGAAATTAAATTGAGAGATAATCATATAAACTAAACTACCAACTAGTTTTCTAAAAGGTGCCATCTAGTGGTTTCCCTTGCTATGTATTCCATTGGGTAGGTTTTGCCTTGCATTCCTTCAAAGTGAAACTCTTGATGATTTTTCATGTGAACTTGACCTAAGAGCTAAAGATTCAGATAATATTCAACTAAAATTCTACTTCAAAGCATTAATGGAGAAGTCCAAGGTCTATTGTATCAAAGTTATGCAACTAACTTTTTAATTCTTCAATTATTTTATCATTCTTATTTGTAATAATTTGGTCAAAAACATATTTATTTATTTCTTGTGATCAGGATTTTGATGGCATTCTAAAATTGTAAAGGTTCAAAGTGATTACCCAGAGTTCGATAAAGGTTCAAAAGGTACAAATGCCACCATTACATTTGTATAAATATCTTTCAACTTATAAATTAAGTTATAACCCTTAGATCGTTATTTGCATGCCTATAACAAATAAAACATAGGTTTTCCTAAGTCCTTGATGGCAATGTAAAATAGACATTTAAACAAAATTTATTCCAGATTGAGTAGATTAATCCCTCTCTAGAAATAACTGAAATCAGATTTTGTGTCCTTATCTAAGTGAAAATATTGTTATATACTAGGAAGAAAGAAATTGAAAATTATGTTTTATTTTTCATGAAATGTATTCCATCTCCCCTCAAATGATTACATAGGCTCAAAGAAAAAATGATTTAAAACAAAAGTGATAAATAATTTTGAAGTTAGGAATTACATACCTTTTGATTGAATATTGTGAGGTTACTGACAACAACATTGAGAACAAAGAGAAGCATGTCCTCTTGTTCACTTCTCTCAAAACTACCAAGTCCCTCAAAGTCTAAGACCACATAAGAGTACCTATTGTCCCCTTATCCATCTCCATCTTCACCTATTTTGATAGTCATCCACACACCATCAGTGCATCTGCCCCTTGGAATATCAAGTAGAAACCCTGATAAATGGTTTAACAAATATGATTTTCCACTGCTCTACTTTCCCATTAATGATATGACCTTTATTTGATCATTCCAATTGTTGATAAAATCATCATAGAACCCAAAGCACATATAACTAGCTAGTGATACACTATCCATGTAACTAAGGGGGTATTTGCAGTCCATGCTTGAGAGCTACCATGGCATTATTTTTTCCATGAGCTATTTGAATGAGGATGAGGCATAAATTCTTGTGAACCCACATTCCCATTTTCACAAGTGTCGGTTCCTCTGTTGCAACTAAAATGAGATAATTCCCATTTTAAAACATTTAAATCACTTGTAAAAGTTTTGTCCTAGTCCCCTTCCACCTTTCCAATCTTCTAGGGTATGCATTCAATCATTAAATTTCTCAAAATAATGAATACATAGTCAGCTCTGTACACTTTTATGACTGTGAATAATAGGGGTAACCCTCAATTATTGAGTTTTTGGTTTCAATTAGTATTTAAGATAACATAAGACCTTATTTAGGTCTATACACTCTTAATGCACTTTTCCCAACTCTCAAATTCCCTAAAATAATTCCTAATCCCTATTATGCATGAAATGACATCTTTTTTTTATCACCTTACTACCTGTATAATTCTGAAAGTTGACCTTCTTGCTTTAGGGTTTCAATCAAATGAGTTTGTGTATTCAAAATAGTGCATACATTGTAAACACACTTGAAACCAATTATTATCTCTTATTATATGCATTATTAGGACTTGGTCTTCCTTCTAACTAAACCAAGGACAAATGGGTACTATGACCATCTGTTCATTCAAATGTGGGATTCTATCTTCACCCAAAAGAGGGGTTTTACCCTTTTACACTAAGAATTTTTCTTGCATATAGACTGAGTTGCAACATTTAGATATTTCAATCAATCATTTTAAGGTTGTGATCCAGTACCATTCAAGAAACAACATCAAATGTCAACTGCATTAGAATATTTTGAGAAAGTTACTTCAGAACTCTTGATGAAACTGTAACCTATAATTCCACACAAGCAATAACATAGATATGGCTCCAAGGCATTACAATGTCATTGTTTACATACGAGAAAAATAATCCCATTTCAACTCAAATGCATATGGAATCCTTCTTATCTTCATTCAATTGTATATTTCATGATTAAAAAATGTAGCCCATAAAAGGACTTGACTAATTTCTTTGAGAGGTGGACCAACTTCTAAAAAAATGTCTTCTGTGCCTACAATAATAAATTGCTCCATTGCTTAAATAATATGCACTTGGTATGTGGGGAGTTTTCAAGATTCTCGACATGGTTACCAACAAAATTCTTTTGAAGGGTGTTTAGCACCATATTCATAAATGATCATTTGCTTCAGCATGACATCTTAGATTTGTAATATCTTCTCTCTAATAATAATAATTAAAAATTATTTACTCCCCAACCCTATTAGTATTGTGCTTACTTTATACTCCTATTTGAAGTGTTCAATTGATTTTTGTTTTGTCAATAGTTAACTAATGATTTAATTCATGAATTTAACCTTACAAGTTGGCAATACATCACCATGTTTATTGTTCAATAACATAGGAATTACATCATTTCTCATTGCTTTAATGGGAAATTGAAAGATTATGAACTGATATAGAAAAGCTTCAGAGTGAACATAAGTAAGATTTATCATGTTTGCTCATATTGATTTTTTATATTAATTTCTAGATTTTTGATCATATATTATTAAAAAGCTTATATTTTTCTAGGCCTATAAATCTATCTAGTGTATATTATCCCTATAGTTTGTTTTCGAGGATCAACTAGGTGTTTCCAAGATGTGGCTTATCACCTAATTTTGGTATTCCCAACATAGATTGTCTTGAGATATATAGTTTTTTGGATGGTTATTATGTTCTATTAATTAAGCTATTTAAGGAAGCTAATCACTTTTTTCATGCTTGAGTTAGGATTCTTTAATTTGTGAAGCTTTAGGGTGAAAATGGTTATTATTTTACTCTCTATATCAGGTTTTCTATTTCCATAATTGTATTTTTACAATGATTTAAACTTCTTACAGGTAATTTTATTTTATTTGTAGATTTATAGATATGAAATTGACAGGGTGAATAATGGGCAACGACTAGATTTGAATCTGGAAAGGGAGTAAGGTACATGGTAGTCTCTATCCATCATAAAACTGCATTTATCTTTTAAATAAATAGTTTCTCTTTTTTTTATTTGTCAATGTTGATGCTACCCTTTGTTGGTCATAATAACTTGTTATCTCTTTTCTTCGATCCATTTAATTACCGAGTCTCTACACTCATTGCATTCCATGAGAAAAATCTATGATGATAGAGAAGTTTAAGGACATTTTGAGTGGAGGCAATGATTTTATTTAGTAGACATTCATTTCAATGCAATGATTTTAATTATTAGATTTTTTATGATAGGTATTTTGGGTTCAAATAAATTTTAATGAAAGCAATATTTTGAACCTATTTTCTTTTACTTTTGAAAGGTATTATCCAATAAAATTGTTAATTTATTTTTTAGGACTATTATTTTCTTAACCACACTTACAAAAAATGGACAATCAATTACTTTCCTTTTTAAGGACCTCTAGTATTTCTTTAACGAAGTGATTTTCATTAGAAATTGGCACTTTATAATATTAATTTTTTTTTTATAATGCTATAAAGAATGAGAGAGATAGACTAAGGTTTCATTACATTTCCTTGTAATGAAAACAATAACTTATGATTTAGTAGATATTGAGTAGAGAAACATTTCATTATTATTAATATTGGAAAGAACATAGTGGGAATTGAGAAACCATAGACATGAAACTCAAATATAACACTTAGGATAATGAACATATTTGTAAAGATGAAACTCTAGTGAGAAATAACTCAAGACCAAACTACACAAATATGTCTTGAGTTGAGATGTACATATTTATCATTTATAGTTTATGGTTCATGCAAGAAAATAGTATATCTTCATTTAAATATTCAGATGAATAGGTATGAATACCTACTCAAGGAACAAATGAATAATTTAATGAAATGATATATTACACTTGTAAAAGGTGCAAAAATAAAAAATTGAAGAAGCGTTGACTTATTGGTATCCATAGATTGAAGTATGGAGTTTATATAGAAGAGGTATATTGTAAGTAAAAATCAACTAGACTTATAATTAATTAACATGAAATTTATATATTACCCTAATTTTAATTATTTCAAGTGATTTTTCTATGGATATCCAGTCCAAGTTCATAACATTGTCAAAGAAAGGACATATAACCTTGATGATAGTTACTCTCAAGATGAAGAAGAAGGCACATATATGGGTGATACCACTTCAAAAGTAAATGAGGATGGTGTAAATGAATTTATACAAGAATTATATACACATGTTGAAGAAGTTTATGATTCACCCCTAACTCAACTTACTAGGACGCCTATTTACCCTAATGTAGATACTTCTGTATTATCAACACTTATGTTATTTTTGAACTTTAAAGTTATGCATGGAATGACAAACACGTGATTTACTAATATCTTGAGGTAGGTTTTAAATTCATTAAATTATCTCTCAATGTACCAAGTTTTGAATATTATGTATATTAATTAATATAAAGATTTTATGTTGCATCATGTAGACTTGTAGCATACAAGATACTTTCAAAAGATAATAAGATGCCTCATTCACAAAAAGAAGTATATTTAGTGATGAAAAAAATTAGAATGGAGTAAAAACTATATAATGCATGTCCAAATGACCATATCTTATATTATGGAGATAATGAGAATCTATAACAATGCCGAGTATGTCACATCAATAGGTATCATGAAGATCAAGTGTCCATGAAGGTTACCTATAAGGTACTACACCAAATTCCAATAACACCAAGGTTTGAGAGGATGTTCAAGTGTAAGGAATTAGCCAAATTTATGAATTATCATGCATAGGGAAGGAGCCAAGATGGTTTCATGAGTATAGTGGTAGATAACTAAGATTAGAAAGGGATTGAAGAAAAATGGCCACATTTAAAAAATGAATCAATGAATGTAAGACTTTCTTCAGCAATGGATGGTGTTAATCCTTTTATAGATATTAGAACAACATAATCCATTTGGCAAATTTTTCTTATTAACAATAATCTTCCCCCTTGGATGGTAATGAAAAAAGAGCATGCAATGTTAACTTTAATCATACCAAGTACATGAACTTGTTGATGTTATATTTGTTTAAAGATTATGTAAAGTCATGTGAGCTGAAATAAACTTTAATTCACATTTTTTTTATAGGTAAATACCAAGTGAAAGATATTGACACATATATGGAGCCTCTGATTGATAATCTTTGAAATTTATGGAAAGGAACCAATATGTATGATGTATCGAGACCAATTAATGATAGGAACTTCCTTTTTTAGGAAATACCTATTTGGATAATTCATGATGCTTCAAGACTATCTACATGTTGTGGTAATCTATTTATCAAGTACAATTGTAATTTTTATATTTATGTTACAATCATAAACTAAATCATTATTATATTTTTTAGGGCTACAAACTAAAGTGAAACGTGGTCGTCCAACATGTGGGCCAAAAACTATGTATAGGCAATCAAAGAATCTCAAAAAAATTGTGTATGATAAGTACAAACATTTCTTACCACAAAACCATCATTATCGCCTACATGAGAAAACTAATTTAAATGGAAAGGAGGATAAAAGGAGGAGGTCAAGAAGGATGAACCCTTTCAGGTGCAAAGTAGCATATGACAAAAAGGAAGAGATATGGTACCCAATAAAAATGAAAAGGCCATCAAGGTTTTACAAGTTAGAATATTATGAGAACCTGCCAATAGTTCATATGTTTGATATAATACATATTGGAAAAAATGTGGTAGAGTGTTTATGGAAGTACCTAAATATAGCCAATGATGAAGCTCAATTAAAATTATGGAAAGACCTCTAGGTTTCCATTGTGATTTCAGACATGTGGTTGCATGAAAATAACACATATAATCATGCTCCATGGGTTTTTACATCTAAACAAAAACAAATACATGATTGATAGCATGTGAACCATAAGATTTCCTACTCTTTTTTGTATGAAATTAAAACCTATATTCGTAAAAGATGGTTCAAATTTATTAGGATTGAAAACACATGATTGGCATAATATGATAAAGGTAATTCACGAAATGCTATATTTCTTGGTAGCATAGTTATAATTTTGAATATCTTAGTAATATAAAATATAATATTTATAGTTTAAACATATTATTTGTCAATGGTGGTGTAGTACATGCTTCCTACATCAATACATAGCACTATCAACTGTGACGTCACATCAACAATTTAGAAATTGTCTAAATATTTGAGGTATTCTAAATCCATCATTTGTCCTTCAACAATTTAATAATTTTCCTTTCATAAATGTCATTCCTATTGTCTCTATACAGGTTATAATTTTTAATTTGATAATATTATAACTATTGATATGTTAATGTTTGTTAATAATACTTATAGCTGGATCTAAAGAGATACATCAAGATGAACTAAAATATTGGAAGAGAAATGTTGCACTTCTGATGTATGACATTCAAATGTGCTTCCCTCTAGGCTTCTTCAACTCTTAAGAGCACTACCTTATACACCTGGTAGAAGAGATTGAACAATGTGGACCTATCCATCTTAGGACAATGTGGTTTGTGGAGAGATACATGAAAGTCTTAAAACATTTTGTGAGGCAAAGAGCATGACCTAAAGGGTCTATGGTTGAGGGATACAGGGTTTTTTAGATCATGGTTCATCTAAGTGACTACTTACCTTAATTGCATCTACAAGCTCCATGATTATGGTGTGATCAACAATATATATATCCTTTGAAGGTAGAAAATTAGAGGGTCAATGAACTTCAAAGAGGATAAAAGGTATAATTTACTATTAAAAGCATGTTTTTTTCCTAAACCTTGTACATTGTATATTTTAAAAATTATCACATCATTGACCAAAATATATTTTCATTTGTAGATTCAAAGGAGGGGGAGTCATTGCATTTGTATGTTTAATACAATTCTAAATTTATGTAATAATGGATGGAGAAGTATGAGAAATAAAACAAAATAGAAGATGAAAAGGCATGGACTGATATATTTAATAAACATGGTCAAAATAGTTCTCGAGGACTTCCTACACACCATAAAAGAAAATGGAAAGATAGATGCTCATGGCATTGGCTGAAGACCAATAATGAATATGAGGCAACCAAGGGGAAGAAATGAGTGGCACAACAATTAGATTTCGTTAAAGGATCTATAAATGGGAGGTGATAGACAAGTTAATAAATTTAATGAAAATAATTTATGATTATTTTTATCCTTCAATTTGATTAGTTGATGTGTATGCATTTAGGTAACATGCTATAAAGGAATGTGGATTCGTGGTCATCATTTTTACATTAGAAAGATTGATCAAAAATGAAAAATTTATGATTGTGGAATTTCAACACCATTTGAAGTGGATTGCCATTCACATACACATGATATAAATCCAATCACAAGTACACCTCATTATTATGGAGTGTTGGAAGATATAATAGAGATTGATTTCATATCTTTCAAATAAGTGATTTTTCATGTTGAATGGTGCAGGCTCATTGAAGTGGGAAATGATAAAAATATTCACTTACATGAAAATGGATTCACTATGATAAATGTATCTAGGTTTGAAGCAACTTCTGAACCATACGTCTTTCCAATTCAATGTGATCATATATTTCTCATTTTAAATTTGGAGCAAACTTGGTGGTCCTTTGTGATTGATTGTGATCTAAGAGGATGAAGAGTGATATATGATAAGGACATAGTAGGACATGATCTACTTGAAGAGGTAAAAGATCCACCTAAAGAAATAGATGACCAAGAGGAAGATGTTGAGAACATGAGTATCGATCATGAATATGATGAAAATGAAGAGAGTGATGAGTTTATTAAAGTTTCAAATGGAGAATAATGATATTTTGATCATGAATTACATGAAGATGATGTATTTATTGATTATCACTTACTTATACTTTAAGGGGATCAACATCATGAAAACATTGTTATTAATTTATTTATAAATTTGAGGCCCATTAATGATGATGTATTTATGCCTCTAAATGAGGAAATTGTAATGTCAGATGATGATGATTTTATTTGATCATACAATTTATTTAAATTGAATATTGCTAATTTGGTTTTATATATGAAAACTTAATCAAAATTAAGCATTATATATGTTTTTGTTAATTTTTGTATGTAGTTGTTGTATGCTAAATGTAACTTACATGTCTTTTTTAACTATTGCTTTGTTTTGTTTTATGTGATTTTCTCTTTATTAAAAAATGTGCTTCAAGGATTCTATTTGAATTTGACTTAAAACATCAGAATAAGTTTCTTTATGGAGCCTTATAGAGTTACAATCAAAACTATTAAGACTCCTACTAGATACTTCAAAAAACTTTGAAGGTAGACAAGAAATACTTAAGCAAATTCAGCTATGGGAGAAAACATTACTGGAGCATGTTGTATATGAAGAGGTATTTTGTCAATAATATTACATTGATATTAATTAAGTAATTATATTATTTTTTAAACAACATACATTTTTTAGATCTTACTAATTATTCTTTAGTTGTCAGTCCATTATTATTTTTTTGATACGCACTATTTACAAAAGTATACTCATAGTTTATAAATATTTTTATGATTTTGGTTACTTTATTAAAAAATAAATATTCATGTTATACATGCAGGAAATGAATGCCACTTCCCTTAATATACCTATACAGGAACCTACTTCCATCCCTAAGACTGCAACAGTATCTATGGTGAGCACAAAGGGAAAGAAAGAGGTTACAATTTTGCTAACTTCAGAAGGAAATATGTTGAAAGATTAAATGGGGTCAAAATTATTCCAATTTTTGTTTCATTATGTAGAATGATTATTTGGGAATACCATCCACATAGATTGGAGAATATAAAGCAATTTTGAGAATGATGAATTATTTGAAGATGTCATAAGAGAGTTTGGAAATCTTGATCTCAACAAGGATGTTATAATGGAAAATGGATGAAAATATATTAATTCTAAAAGAGACAAATTAAGGTTGAAGATAATAAAGGACCTAAGATATCCTCAACCAACTTGGATCACAGATCAAGAAACATGGGATGAACTTATTAAAGATACAAAATTCAAGAGGAAGATAAAAAACAATCCAAGCTATAGGCCATCTGCATGAGAAGAACGTAAATGACACCTTCAAGACACAACAAAGGCAACACAAGTCAGGTTGTCAAGCATTGGGTCCCATAAGTTGGGATCTGGTGGGTACAATAGCATTTGTGGTAGTTTGGTAAGTAAATAGTTTTGTTATTTTTATCTTCTCTTTTAATAATAAATTCTAAAATTGTGAGTTGCATGTATTTCATTATAAATTTTACATTATAAATTATATTATCTTTTATGTGTACATTCACCAATTTCAAAAGGAAGCTTCGTATGAAGATCTGAAATATGCTTTATTACATGGTTGCCAATACTTCTGACAACGTATGATAGATCGAGGGGAGAAATTGATCATGAAACATGAATTTGAGGTAAACTCATTATAGATTTTAATAACATTAAAAATTATTTAAGCATAGATATTATCATAATTTAATTAACCAAGCTATGTTGTGTAATAGGAAGTAGAACATTCAAAATACTTAGTGGGAGCAACTGACATTGAGCATGAGGAGACACATGATAATTTTCTTGTTGCACACAATGAATCTGTTGAGCTTCCCACACTTCATTAGGAAAAAACCCATAAATCCAATAGACAAGAGATTGGGATGATGAGAACAGTCAACATGATGTGCATGATCTGTCATCTATTAGTATTTTTCCTTATCAAAAGAGGACAAAAATGGATAGGCATGATTTTCCAAGGGTCAATATAAATATGAATACTTGATATTTTCACTTTATTTAATTACATGTGTTTTTATTTTTGTAAAATGTCAATGCCATTTTGTGAACTACAATTCCAAAAAATTAGTCAATAGATAGCATTCCAAACAATATATAATGCATTTTATGTAGTACAATATCTTACTTTATTTAATATACATATTCACAAATATGCCATCTACCTTATTTTATATTATATCTTTTGAGAAAATTCTAAATTCATTGTGCACAAGTAGCATTATCCTTGTAATGCACTAAAAAGTTTATGTGTTTACTTTGGGATTTACCCAAGAATATACTGTGGAAACTATCACTTTGAGCTAATGAAATAGATGCTAGTATATTTTAATTACCATGTGAAGCTAAAACCCAAAAGGTACAACTTACAACACTTAAAATATGTTTTTTATGTTATGAGGCTATCAAAGTCAAAAAGGTACAATGTACAACAACTAAAATATTTTTTTGATGTTATGAGGCTATCAAAGTTGATTGTTTTTATAATTACTATCTAGTTCATTTATAAGTTAAAACTTACAACACTTAAACTATTTTTTGGATGTTTACAAGCTTAAAATATTTTGTCTTGACATAATGTTCGATTCCCTTAAGGCTAACCTATTTATTTATTTCTTATGAGCAGATTTTTTATGGCATTCTGAAATTGCAAAGGTTCAAAAGGTACAAATGCCAACATTAGGTCTATATAAATATCTTTCAACTTATAAATTAAGTTATAACCCTCAGATCATTCTTTACAAGCCTATAACAATTGAAACACAGGTTTTTTTGAGTCTTTTTTAGGACTGTGACAGCAGAAACTATATACAGTTGAGATTAGGGATTTTTTCAAAGTCTTTACGAAGTTTCACTACCTTTTTACACCTGTTACCATCCCTAGAATCCATTAGATTCAATATCACATATGTTTAGATAATCATTTTCCTTTTTTGTCATTTTGACTATGTACATTCTCCTTGATTGTGTAAGGGTTTGGGTAACAGTGTGCATTTGAAGGAGTTTTCTAGACAATCAAAAGTTTGTTTTAAACTTCATTCATCTCCCTTATCCTACCAATAATCTCCAAATACTTACTCACAATCTCCCTCTTGACTTAATAGTACACTCACTTGGGTTGTCTATACAAAATAAGGTATACATTTATGACAGGGTTTCCACATTTAGAACTAACACAATGTTTTCTAAACCCTACCTGGGTTAACACATAATCTTACTCCACCTTACTATATCCTATACCTCATCTTCATTGAAGTCCATTCATCCCCTTTGGTGATTTTCACTCTCTCGATACTTAGACTGTGTCAATAACCTAATTTCATGCAACAAGGTATGTGTATCAAATCTGTAGGTGTTCAATATTTTCTGTTTTCATGTATACTGTCACCAGGGCTTTCTCTCTGTCTAAGAACATCAACAACTTCTTCTCATTATCTTGACTCCTTTCTTGAAAGGATTGATTCATCCAACACTGTCTAAAATAGGGGTACAATCTGAATGCATAGAATTTCTTGACAATAGGGCCTACTTTCCTTGGGTGAATGAATACTTATTATAGCACTTTTTTTGTTTACATTCAAATCCTTTACTAGTTATCGTCATCAACATGTATATGCCATTAAATCATCAGTTCCATTCACGAATCAACCAACTATCCTTATATAAGTCTACAGTAATATGAATGCATACATGATCATAAATAAGAGTTCTCTTTGGTCATTTCCATTTGTAAAGGGAGCCAACACAATGTAAAAGCCTGTGTAGTTTCAACATACAACCTAGAAAGGAAACTCAATACCTTCATTGTAAAGACTATTATCTACAACCATTCCTTGGTTAACACTTACCACCACTTAAGAACCTACAATCTCACAAGATATTAACCAGCTTATAGGCTCCAAGGCCTTCCAAATACAATGTAGAGTTAAAAATTATCAAAAGCTTACAGGAATACAACAGAATCAATATATGGCCAAATTAAGAGAAGCAATCTCCTTCCATTAAATTTTTGAATATCCTTCTTTCATTATTCATGATGTATGTTGTATTTTCTTTCCCATTTTGATTTCCTATGTTTATTTTATGTTTTACATGACATTTGTTTCTTGTACCTAACACTTGATCTTGCCAAGTTTTTAAATAATAGAGAAAAAGATTTCAATTGACTGTGTTTCAACATTAGAAGGTTTGATATTTGATCACAAATCTCTTGAAGTATGCCACACTAAGCTTAAGCACCAATGAGATTTGGACCTTAGTTCGTAGTGCCAGCAGTTTGGCCATCATTTCAAAATTGTGGTTGTTTGGGCATGATGGCAATTGGACCTTATTTTCTGTATTCTAAGGTACAAGGTTCCAATTGCCATTCATGTTCTTGGAGCATAAAATTCAGTTTAAGTTTACCAATGGATAAATCTTTTAAAAAGGCCACTAAGTTAGAAGGAAAGATTTTTTTTTAATCATTTTAATTTAAATAAATAAATAAATACATAGATATGTTATTGGGATAAAACTGAGAGCTTTCAGTCCTCTGTTTTGCAAAAGCATATAAAAAACTTCCCATTTAAAAATAATATATAAAGTTCCAATGCATGTTTAACAAGGATAAAGTTTGGCATAATTTGTGACATATCTTGTATTGAAGCATATGTTGTTTATACTCAGTACCCTAAAGCTTAAACCTTACGCCCTAAACCTGGTCCTTTAAATACCTAAGAGCTCAGCTTATCTTGTTTTCCTTTTTGGCTTTATTTACAGATTTCATAATGTGACTAAAAGGAATAAAGTTTTTATCACAGAAGTTCAGGGGCGATCAAGGCTCTTCTCCTCTGAATGCCTAAATGGTATTGACACATCCAGACAGGTGTATTGACCATACCGTTGTTTGATGAATTATTATCTGTCAAATTATTAATTTCTTTGTCTAGGTCAGTGTGGTTTTTATGTGCCCGATTTTTAGGGAGACGTCTTCTGATTACTTCCTGGCATTTTTTGCAGGTAATTTATCGGCATCCGGGGGGAAAACCAGCGCCACGTGAAGATGGTTACTGGTCTGTGTATATTATCCGAGCTAGAGAAGGCACAGGTGTAGAGGTGGGTCTTCTTCAAAGAACTATTGATCTTGCGACTATGAGATCATATGTGCCCTGATAATTTGCATCTAAAATGATATTAGATAATTTGCATCTAAAGTGATATTAGATAATTTGCATTGTCCTACACAGATGGTAGGGTGAAGATGCACTGTAGTTGGACCTTACTGTAATAAGAAGCTATGCCGTCCCTGCCTTATTTGTTCAAAAGCTCGAGTGTAGACTTGGTAAGTTATACTACGATTCAACAATACTTATTAATGAATTAACGTAATCTGTAGCTTGTTATATATTGGAAGCATACAAATAAAAGAAAGATGATTATTTGGGAGAGAAAGCACGATTATACTATTTGTAGTTGACACGTTGCCCAAGAATTCTTGTTTGTGTGAAGTAAAGATTCAGAGTCGCTTTCAGCAATAGGCCTTTAATATAAATGGCAGATTGGATTAAATGCCAAGAATGCATTGGGGCAGGAGTTGGGCCCAAGTCATAGAGTTAGTCTCGGTCCAAAAATGAACAAGTGCTAGTTCTGATCTATACGTGTAATTAGGATTAGCTCTTGACAGAGAATAAAAACAAATAAGAAACAGAAAATAGAACACACAGATTGCTACAGCAATTATGGAAAAAGATTTTATTAATCTTCTTGAATCTTGCAGATCTTCTTGATCTTGCTTATCTTGCTCTTGTTCAATTGCAATACTGCCCCATGGGTCTCTTAAGTAGAATTGAAAACAAACAATAATTAGAAAAACAAACTCAAGACTAATTTTAGTCTTTACATGCAAACTAACTTTTTGTCTAACTGACTGAATGTTAACTGCTTCTCTAACAGTTTAACTAATTGTTTGATAACTAACTGATCTCTAACTGATTGTTAACTACTGCATGCATGAGGAGTGGAGAATTTATCTCCTGTTAACTTGAGTTTCTAACACTCCCCCTTAATTTCTACCACTAACTACTTCAGCATTTACAATGCCTAAATTTTGTCTACCAGCTTCAGCTAGGATGCTTTTCTTTTGCATAATACACTGCCTCTCATGCGGAATACACCATCTTGCGAAATACATCGCCTTATATGTGGAATTCACCACCTTGTCTTCATACAAAACAAATACAATTGCTTAATGAGCGTTCACTCAACGTTTAAGACTAAGGAGTAGCCTGTTGAAAGGCTATCAATGGACATGCTTATGTCCAACACTGCAAGCTTCTTACTTGCTTACCTTTCTTTCACCTGATGCTTAATTGTTCAAGTTTCCTCCAAGGACTCTGCTCGGTTCTTTCCATGTTGGTCTAGATTTGCCAACGATCGGCCTAATATTTAGACACTTTGACACCTTCACTCACTGTTCAACACACACACTTTCACAGCTCTTCATTTGCTGTGCAACTCAAGCTTTGCGAAGCTCTTACCATCTCTCACTCACAGAGCTCTCCACGCTCATCTTTCTCTTCGCCGCTGACCTTGGCAGTCTTCTTCCAGCTACTTTGCTCTTTTCAACACCAGCTGGGGCTCCTTCATATCGACTACTGGAAGTGCTCCTCCCAAAGGACGAGCTACACGAGCTCTACTTGTTGAAGTCCCCTTCCATGACAACGTGTATAGACTACGAATCAATGCAGGCACACACAAATAATGGCCCATAAATAGAATCATCATTGGCAATCTCACATTCATAAAATGTGATAGTACATTTATGTAATTTTATAACCAAGCACTTCTCCTTTTGGCTTCTGCAAGCCAAACAAACTCTTCTTAACTGATAGCTGACTGCTCTTCTTGGCAGTGCTTTTCTTCAGTTGTTTTTGCAACAACGATCTCCTTCACTGACCAGAATGCTAGTTGATTATGTCCCTACATTGGCTTCTATCTTCCAATTCTCATGCATAGTCTCTCTCTTGAGACCAGCCACACCCCATTCATGGCTTGGCTATTACTGCCTTCCCATGATCAGAAATAGATTATTGTGCTCGGGTCCCCTGATCACGCCTCCAACTGGGCATTACCTTCCAATGGTTGCTTGGTGTTCACCATGCTTTTGTTGCACTCAATCTCTTATCTGTAGCTTTTCGTTCAACCTTCAAACCATTATAATAATCAACGCCCATCTTCAAGTATTCAAACACAAAACCTTCTCAATAATAATAGTCTCCATTAAGACCATATCAAAAAAAGAAATTGAAGGCATTTATTGATAGAACAAAATTGCATTGCCATTTGCCACTTGAAACCCTCCGCAAAAAGAGGCATATAAACACAAAGAAGAAGGATCTAGGCCTTCCCACGATTCTACTGTGGTTTCTGCAATGAGGCTGCGATCTCTTCTTGACAGCAGCAGTGCTCTTTTCCTTACGCTGGTTGTGCATTTTTCTTTTCAACGATCTCCTCTCCAATCTAACTATGAGCAACCTCCTATGCCGGTTGCTATCTTTTCCATGAACTTCTTTTGGCCCTTCTCCATGCTGGCTCATTGGCTACAGGTTCTTTCATTGGCAACACTTCACCTTCCAAGGCTAGAGTTTTAAGCTGGCTCTAAACCTTCTTCTGCATGGATCTACAGGGTCTAAAAATTTTCTACAACTTCATAGGATTCTCTCCATGGGCTCTGATACCATTTGACAGAAAATAAAAACAAATAAAAAATAAAAAATAGAACACACAAATTGCTATAGCAATTATGGAACAAGATTTTATTAATCTTCTTGAATCTTGCTTATCTTGCTCTTGTTCAATTACAATACTGCCCCATGGGTCTCTTAAGTATAATTGAAAACAAACAATAATTAGAAAAACAAACTCAAGACTAATTTTAGTCTTTACATGCAAACTAACTATTTGTCTAACTGACTGAATGTTAACTGCTTCTCTAACAGTTTAACTAACTGTTTGATAACTGACTGATCTCTAACTGATTGTTAACTACTGCATGCATGAGGAGTGGAGAGATTATCTCCTGTTAACTTCAGTTTCTAACAGCTCTAATCACTTACAATTGTCTCATATCATTATGTGAATCACGATTTTGCTGGTGATGTTCTTTGTGTTGCTTTGTTTCTAGCTTCTATACTTTTTAGCATATCGACAGGCATTTAAGTGGTTTGAGACAGTTTGGTCTGATTCATGTGGGATTGCACCATGATTTTCTGAGTTAGTGAAAATCACACTTTCTCATTAAGTCAAGTGTTTCTCCAGATGATATCCCTTAACAGCGTTTTGATATTTTTATGGTAGTTTATGTATAACTTACTTTCAAATTATGGAATAGCTAACATACAAAAATGTTCCAATCACCAAAAATACACCATTTTCAGCATTGATTGTACGTTTCAGAAACCAAAATGGTTATTGGTGCTTAAGCACTTTTGTAATAAAAATTCAATAAAGAACCTAGATTTTAAATCTTGTTCTAAAAATTTGATTTTCCTATGTGTAAAGCTAGAGTTCTAATGAGTCATAAAGCTATTTAAACCATAATTTGATTTTACGATGATCATGGATTGGGCACAATATTTTATAACATGTTATTGTGTATTTTCTAGTATAATTTCATATCAGTATCTTTGGTGGTACATATTGCAAGACATTACAATGTATATAACTACCTAAAATTGTAAGACATATTGAAGTGTCTTGCTTGAAAAGACAAACTTATTTTATCTTTGAGTATCAGCTTCCACACAGACTGTTGTTTGAAGTTATCTTTGTGATTCCACATGGTAAGATAAAGATCTATTTTTAAGAGAATGAAAGGAGGAAGTATTATATAACATAGTCACAGATGTCATACTCAACTCTTTTGTTTTTTTGTTTTTCATTTTTGTATGCATAGTGGTATCAAATATTTATTCAACACTACTAGGTATAAATATTTCTAATGGCAACTGTATTAATATTTGGGCAAGGAGTATAGTAAGCAAGTTTATCTTGGTGAGTTTTTTTGTTTTTTAATAAATTTAAGTGTTTTTACTTTCTTTGTTATCTAAATTGTTAAAATGATTGAAATCTTAACTACAAATTTTAAGACAATTATTAGAACTTGATTTTGGGGATTGTAATGGTGGTGGGGATGTGTATGCATATGTAGGTGGATTTGACACTGCCCATGGCATGGCCAAGTAAAACAAATTTGTTTTCTAAAAATCTAAATCATCCCAAAGACTTTAGTTAGCATTTTATGCTTCTTCAGGTGAACGTTAGCATCACGAAAACACTTTATGTATAGTTCTTAATGGGAACATGTTTAGGGTTGCACTCTTGCCATGAAAATCTATATGCCATTATTTTTAAATAATGCTCATGAAAATGTTTGAATATTTTGCATAACTATAAAAATGGATCAAGGACCTTGAGACTTCAATTTTCTTTGCCAAATTTAGTGGTTTTCAAAACCCTGTTGAAAAGTTGCCTAGTGGTTTTCAGAGTATATGATAAAGCTGATATTAAGTTATGAGGGGTTGAAGATGACACAAATTTCAACCATTATTACTATGAAGATGATATGAAGCAGGTAACACAAATTTGTCTTTCATATGTTTGATATTATATGGTTGAATGTCTAACTTAGATATAGTTAGCTATGATTATTCAGATGGGCCATCTTTCAAAGGAAGAATATGTACACATTTTGTGTTGCCAAAGCACTAATTTCTCTAGAGGAAGCTCCATGTGCAGAGGTGTTACTTTGCACAAATGTGTAAAATGGGAAGCCAAACTGGGACAATTCTTAAGAAAACAAAAAGAGGCTCTAATAAAAAATTTAACTTCTAGAATTTATTGCAAATCAAAAAATTGCCATTGGAGGCCGTACAACACAATTTATGCTATATTTTGAAGGCATGTGTCCTCATGAGTGATTGTTTATAAATTTATATATTTTCATCCTTCTATACCATGCAAGAATGGCTCCAATGTGATGTACTGATGTTTATATTCTAAACACTGAGTGCAAATGTGCAGGTATATATCCTAATCTGGACCATTCTTTTGGTGTATTTGCTCCATATAGTACTTTGACATCTTTTTAAAATAGAAAAGTAGATTTCAAATGCAAACTCTTACCAAATATACATATAGTAGTAGATTGGAAGAAAACTAGTTTTGTAAATACTAAGGTAAGGATTTTTCATTTTACCCTTACAACATGTAATAGAATTCATAGTGAAATCAACATATCTACATCCAGCCAATGGTATACTTCTTCAACGTTCAATTTGATTATGTACATAAGAGTTTGATTTATTTTTATGTTATTTCCTTTAATTTTTATCAAAGAGGAGAACAACCAACATCAATTTCAACTGACATCATTATTCAATATTACTCCTCCACTGCACACAAGCCTTTCCTCACAACAATCATCTCTTTAGAGTGGATTCCATTCTTGGCCCATTAAGGTATTTACCCTCTCTATCATTTGACTCCTGCAACATAAAGAAAACATGACTAAATTTATTCCATGGAAATACACAAGTACACTGATATGCTTGTTGAGAACATTTACAAGCCTTGCATTTTGTGGGTAGTTTGCTTAGGCCTAAAGGACTAATGGGTAGTATGTGGTTAAGACTAAATATATATTTTTTTAATCTAGATTTAGCTTTCAATAAAAGGCACTACTATAAAATAATATTGGAAGGCTGGTTGAAATATTTTATTCACAAAGATCTTGAATGAACAAATTAACAATTTTGATAGTTACGTTCATTTTAATAAACAATAATCTATGTCGTATCCTCTAATAATGTTCTAATTTCTATTTTATAAAGGAATCAAAAAATGGTGATAAAGCAAGGAATGGATTAGGTAGGTTTCTTGTGTCCACTTTGCTTGCAAAACAATGACAACAACATCAATCATGTTGGATTTGGTAGTTCCAAAGTAGCAATGGTAGGGTACTCTTTGTTGCCGCTCTAATTTTTATAGCACATCATCATCACGATTCTCACCCAAAATAGTTTTTGTTAATTCAAATATAGGTATTCCATCTTGGGGATTCCATTATCACGTGGACTATTCCCTCAATAGCACAAAAAATCCCACATCTCAAAATTCTAGTTTCAATCCCCCCCAAGCCAAGAAGATTAAAGGCCCAAACTTACCTAACAATATAGACTGGTCATTTTATAGGGTTACAATTTCTTTCTAGCTTCTCTTGAATTTATTCAAAGGGGAGTGTGTAAGGGTTTAGGTAATAGTGTGCATCTGAAGTATTTTTCTACACCATCAAAATTTTCTTTTGAACTTCATTCATCTTGCTTATCTTGCCAATACTCTCTAAATACTTACTCACACTCTCTCTCTTGACTTAATAGTGCACTCACTTGTGTTGTCTATGCAAAATAGGGTATACATTTTATGACAGGGTTTCCACATTCAAAACTCACTACAATGTTTTTTAAACCTTACCTGGGTTAAAACATAATCTTCCTCTACCTTACTATATCCTATAACTCATATTCATTGAATTCCATTCATCCCCTTTGGTGTTTTGCACTCTCTTGACACTTAGACTATGTCAGTAACCTAATTCCATGTAACAGGTTATGTGTATGAAACCTACAGGGGTTCAATATTTTCTCTTTTCATCTATACTATCACTAGGGCTTTCTCTCTATCCAAGAACATTAACAACTTCTTGTCATTGTCTTCACTCCTTCTTTGAAAGGCTTGATTCATCCCACACTATCTATTCTAGATGGACAAAAGGAAATGTCGAGTTAGTTTTCTCCAATAGTAATCTACATTTATATTGGGTCTGGTTGTATATTCAATTCATATTAAATGATACTCTATATTAAAAGGATTTTGCCCCATTTTATTAACAAAGTGATTGACCATTGAAGCCATAGATTGAGAGAAGCCATGGAGAATAGTAGCATAGTTATAATATTGGGAGCTACATGATACATACGCAGAAGAATTGTAAAATCCAACATAGCTCTAGGCCATCCTAATTTCATCTTTTTTAGGTCAGAAGTGGTCTTTGATGTTGAAAAAATGTATATGTTATTTTCCTTCAAAAAGGATGGTGCAAAACTTGTGGAGGTAAATCTAGGATAAATTTGGGAAGTGTAATTTAGTAAATATATTTCTTACTTAATTGTACACATTTGATTAGATTTTCTCACATTAATGAACTTATTTCATTCTTTATTTGTTTGAGGTTCAATTATATGAATGCTATATAAGCTTCATTTGATGATTGGAATCATATCCAAACCACCTACAGATAGATTTATAACCACCTATATCTCCCTTTGATTTCATTTGATTCATACAACACAGCCTGTAAAAGATCTAAAACTGAGTTCTATAGTCTTACTTTTCCTCTTTTGTGGACAATGAACTAGTCCAAGGGCCATTTTTCTCTTTTCTAGGTACATATTCTCAGTTTTGTATCCTTTGGGGAAAATGAGGCATCCTCTAATCCTTCAAATGGCCCTTGTTGTGAATATTCAAGGTGTCCAATTAGGAAATTAATGTATCTACCTCAAATTTTGAAACTAGACTCTAATTGATATCAATTTTAACAACATGATTCTTTCTCCACAACCATACTAATCTACCTACTTCTCTTGCCTTCTGTTGTTTGGACCTTTCTCTTTTTCTTGTGAGAGTTGGATCACTTCTTTGATAGTTGTTGTATACATATAGTTGTTGTATCTATCTTTTTTTGGTCATAAAGATAATGTTAATTGCATAGTTATATAATATTTTTGGAAAAATGATCATAGCAATGAATTTTTAAATTATCTATTTTCAAAGATTAATTATGGGAAAATTCCTTAGTGTAAAATGCTTAGGAAAATATGCAAAATAATACATATGATTTTGTAATGGATTATTGGGATATGTTACATCCTAACCATCTTAATATTTTGGAAGTCACATATACTACATTGTTAAAATTAGAAGGGAATATATGAATTTGTAGGGTTTTTTAAAGTTTCATTTCTTAGGGTACTAACCTCTAGGAATTTGGTTGAGAATACGTTAAAATATAGGGAGAATTCTACAATTATTTTTCTATTGTACCATTGTCATGGAATGCAAAGGTGGTGAAAAATAGTGATCATATACTTTACTATTCTTTCCTTGTTGGAGTTTTGCACCAGTTTCTTGATTTTTATTGAGAGAGACTTATTTGCACATCTTTGATTAAAAGAAAAGAAAGGTCATGGTCCACCTCCACATTGGTACCTCAACAATAATGACCTTCACTTTCTTTTAAGGTAATTTCACAAATAAGAGTGTGGAGGGTGAAATCTACATTCTCTTTCACTTCAAATTTAGCTACCTTTAATTAGTACAAAATTTGGACACAAATACATTGTTAGAATTAGAACCTAGTTATATGTTGTCAAACATATTATATGAGATTGTTGATACACAATTTCACCCTCCATTATCTTTCAATTAAAATTTATCTACCTTTAATTAGTTCAAAATTTGACACAAATACATTATTAGAATTAGAACCCAGTTATCAACCATCAAACATAGTATATGAGATTGTTGATGCATAATTTTTTTAACATCTATATGAGACGGTGTCTCACTCTCAATAAGATTGATTTTTTTATTAATGAGATGGTACAATATGCGAAGGATAATTCTCACCTCATATCAACACCCATGAATAAGGTATGTGTTGTATTGATTTATTTTATGAATTTGTGTTACCAATTAAACTGTTGGGTTGTTTGGAACTATTTATCTTTTAGTCTTGCCATGATAGATACTATCAAAGTGATGCTTGTGTTTGGATCGATCTAAATGTATTCTTCCTTAACTACCTTCTTGTGTTTAAATGTACATGTAGATGGAAGAATATTTGATACATACTTGTAAGGACATGTTTTTTTTGCAATCAATAAAAAAAAATAGTTTAAAGATATTGGACCCTTGTAATATACATTTTTAGATCACTCTTTGTGAGTAGGAAATGCATGATATTACTACCTTAGATTCAATCAAGGGGAAATATTTTTATCTCGAGATAGATCTTAAGGTGCCTGTAATGAAGTTGGACAACAATGCAAAGGCAATACTTATTGTAAGTAATGGGAAGGGATATTTTTCCTTGGTTCATTTAATAATAGTATCAGTTCAAAAAAATCTAAACATTTTAATCTCCAACAAATTTAAGGTGCTCATTGATATCAAATATGGTGTATAGGTACTTCATCATCTTGGGCTTTCTATTTTTTTTATACGATATATGCTTATTTTCTTTCCTTTATTTCATGCATCTGAAGTACATATTGGATTGGAGAAGGCTTTGTTATATATGGCATTATGCAGTCAATATTTTTGTGTGCAACTTTCTCTACATAGTGAATTTGGAAATGATTCCATTTTTTCTTAAATTCTTACATTGAGTTATTATGTTGGGAGTGTAGTGTTTTAAATGTGTATCTCTTCAAAAGTATCTTTTGGATGTTGTTTTTATTGCTTAGGTATATGTTAGAATTGTACTATACCAGAGGTGAAAGACATTCATATATTGATTATAGCTATGTCTTCTATTTTGTAATATAATAATGATGAATTGATTATGTTCCAATATTAGAAGGTTTGATATTTGATCACAGATCTCTTGAAGTATGCAACACTAAGTTTAAGCACCAATGAGATTTGGGCCTTAGTTTCTAGTGCCAGTACTTTGGCCGTCAAGCCTTGTGGACCATCATTAGCTTATGGTTATTATCATGTGATGTAATACAAGTATCAATTATAATCAGTTTAAAAACTAAGTGGCATATCCCTATAGTTGAGGATTTTTTTCCACCATAATACCTTAACAAGCGTAAGCACTCAGAAAAAACTATTATCAAGGTTGTATGATAAGCCAGTACTGTTATAGTTTTCTTTCAAATTTGTATTGATGTACTTCTCTATCCATGCCATTTTTGTGATGTACAAGGGTGTGCACCATGTTTTTGTAATTGAAGTTTTAATTTGCATGGCTTGGAAGGTGAATTATCAAATCAATAGAGTGATAACCTTCATTTAAAGGGTATTTGTTTGAAATTGAAGTGTCTTACTGGAAAAGAAAAGCTTATTTTCTCTTTGATTATCAGCATCCACATAAACTATTGCTTGAAGTTATTTTTTTGAGTCTAAATGGTAAGATAAAGATCTATTTTTAAGAGAATACAAGGAGGGAAGTATCATATAATGGAGTCACACATGTCATACTCAACTTTTTTTTTTCATTCTTGTATGCATGGTGGTATCAAAGATTTATTCAATTCTACCAAGTATAAATATTTCTAATATTTGTTAACACTAATGATCATTTTCTTAAAAATGGATGGAAGGTGTTGGGTTGGAGGCACATTTAAAATGTTAAGAAAGTACTAGTTTTTTTATGGAGGCAACTCTAAAAAAAGATCAACAAAGGAAGAAGAGTAAGATTTTAGAATTATGCAAGAGCAGCAACACATCAAAAGCCAGTATAGTAAGATTGAAAAAGCTTGAGGATTATGAATTGTCCAGATGAATCACATAGTTCTAGGAATGGATTTCATTGAAATATAGTGAACTTCATCTTTTTATCATTCTTAAGGGTTAACGGCATCTAGGTACCCTTTTGTATTTTCTCTTTTTGATATAATAAAATACTTTTAGACCTACAAGTTTTGGGCACAAGATTATTCCATCCAAATTGACTTATAAGTTTTTTATACTAATAATCATGAGATGTTTCGATATCATTGATGATATTTATCAGTTGTTTTCACTAGGAGAAATTTAGTTTTTTTTTTCAAATTTAAGTAAATTATTTTTGTCTTTTGAGAGACAATAGTTATGATATTGTCTCTTAAGAGACAAAAAAATGGTATTTTGTATCATATCTCAAGAGACAAAAATAATATCATCTATCGAGAGACAAAAAAAGTATTGTCTCTAGAAAGACAAAAAAAATATTGTCTCTCAAGAGACAATACAAGTAGTATCCTATATTATCTTTAATGAGACAATAATTGGAGACACCCACTTTGAGATGATATTATAAACAATACATAACTTTTTTTTATCTCAATTTGAGACAGTTTGTTGAAGTATTGTCTCAAAACACCCGTATAGGTAGTAGTGACTTCCATTAAGGAAGAAGTTATCCCTTAAATGTTTTCTCCATGAGTAGAAGGATAAGAAACCTAAGATTCTTTCTTAATTTTTGATGGAGATAAATAAACTCTTTATTTTTAAAGTTAATGAATTTATGCAGTATGTGTAGAGCTAACGAAGTATTTTTAAATCTGAAATTAGAATGAGAGCATGTTAGTAGTTGGTTACCCATCAAAAACACCAAAGACCCAGTGTGATATATGGCTGAAGGATAGGAAGGAAGCTCCCATAAAATTCCACCAATGATGGCATCATACTTCATTTCCACATGTTTCAACTAGTTCTTTAGTGTATGGTTCTTTTCATTAGTGTATACATTTATGTTTTTAAATTTAAAATTGAACATTAATATTCATGGCAACTTTGGAGCTATGTCTTGATTGACTATAATTTTTGGTTAAGTAATAAAAGGGAGTGAGATGTTCATTTCATCGAATTTATTTGGATTTTTATTTTTCATTTTTTATACAAATTTTTTTTTTTTTAAAACATGATTTAGTATTACATTTTATTAACTATATGAATTAGTTAACATTTTTTCGATTTTCAAAATTAATTTGAGAAATATCAGGATTAAAAAATTATAAAACATTATTAATTTATTTAAAATAAATTTTAATGTGAAGAATTTTTATTTAAGAGATTATTTTAAAATCAAAAACGTTATTTAGAGTATGTGTATTTGTTTTAATTTTTTATATTTTCATCTCTTATTTGATTGGCTACATGTTATCCACACATACACACACACACACACACACACACACACACACACACACATAAATCCCATAAATTTTAAAATATAGTTATGCAATAAAATTTACTCAGATTGGTGAGATGGAGTGTTAAATTTAAACTCTAATATATTCAGAGGGATCATGTTAAACAAAGGTGCATATTGAAAAATGTATGAAATGTTTTGGTGGAATAAACATTTGTGTGATGATACGGAAGAAAATTATGTAATATCTCAGTCACTACATAATACGAAGATTTGAACATTAACTGATTAAATTTAAATATCATATTTCAACTAATTAAATTTTTCAACTATATATACATATATATATATATATATATATATATATATATATATATATATATATATATATATATATATATATATATATATATATATATATATATATATATATATATAAGCAATCACCTATTTGAGTGAGACTTTTGTTATGTACTTGATCAATAGTTTCTATTTGGTGTTGGAGAATGAATATGATTATGTTGATATATAGTAAATACGTGACTCAAAGTAATTTACTTACATGACATGGCTAAAAGTATATAGGTAGAGATGTGTTGGCATGACAATGACTAGGTGTAATATACATAATACCAAGTGGTGTATAAAACCCAAGAGATGGCATAGATACTTTTCCATGCTAACAAGTCTATTATGTAGATATTTTATCTACTATATTTTATGCCATTATAGTATTTTGTGTTATATTTTAATGCATATGTAAGGATAAAAAAAATCATCTCATGTGTTTCTAAGATAAAATAATGTTTATTTTAACGACATCTTGAAAATATTTATTCTATCTATGAACTTGTCATTTATGAGAGTAAGTTGTATAGTTCATTTGTATCATTGGATGTGCATTAGCTAGTTATTAAACATGTAATTATTTTGAGGTTAATTATGTTCAAATTAATATCTTTGTGTGAATGCAATGAGTATATTTTTTTTGTCTTAGTTTTTTCATTGACACTAATACCAAATTTTTAATCAATATATTTTTTGATGTCATAAACATTTGTATAAGTCTATACGGTTGTGACTTCTTAGAAATGAAAGACAATGAGAAAATAAAGCATAAAAGCTTATCTTAAGTAATAGAAATTAATTTGATTTAAAATTAAGTCAAATCAACCTAACAATAAAGAGAAAATAAAGAACAACAAGTTGATAAGGGAAAAAATTATTACCAATAGATCTAAGATAAAGAAAATAAAAACTATTCACATAAATATAAAAAACTAACCATTAATAATAATGAAATACAATGAAACAAATAAGATAAAAAGTGAGACTCTTTGTAAAATAATTGACTTTAGAGTATGAAAAATGATTTTATTGATAAAATTTTAAAAAAAAGAAATTGATTACAAAGAAAACATTTGATGAAAATTATTATACAATTGATAGTATAACAATCTATTACAAAATATGATGTTGCCATCATTGTTCTAGTAAATTATATGAAGTTTTATGTATATGATTGCATATATGCAATCATTTAAAATACATTAATACTTTATAATCGATTAGATAATTAATTATAAGTATATGAATACACTTAGATATACATGCATTATTCAAGTATATTATCTCAGTATTAGAGAATACATTATTTTATTTCTTTGCAAGTATTATTCAATCCCATAAATGATTGTTCAATCTCATAGATGTTTACATATAAGAATAAATATAAGAAATTTTGAAAATTAAAGAGCACTTAATACCTATGTATTTTCTCCTTTTGTTATGACTTAAAACTCTATATCAAATAACTCTATTTAAGATGATTATGTTTTGAATTTTTAACTAACTTTAATTCATTATGATTATAAGTTATTTTAATTTTAAAATACTATTACTTAGTTATTAGTTCATTTATAATTTATAATGATTAAAAATTTAATTTTATATTTTACAACTTTGAATAAAGTTAATGAGATCAAATAAAATAATAAAAACTAACTTAATTTTTTTTAATGTGTGGGTCATTTAACTTGTCAATCATTATTTAAGTAATTATTTACATGAATATATATTAAATGAAAAATAAATGCCTAGGTAAAATGATCTTAAAAAATATATAAAACTATAACCTTAAAGTATAATATAATTTCATAAGTTAATGTCACATGATCGACAATGAAACAAATAAACATCAATTCAAGTATTACTACGTGAAGAAGATGGTCGATCATTGTCAAAATGAACATGATCATAAAAATTATTGAACTAAATATGAAATACTATCATTCTATGAAACTAATAAACATTTCAAAAGTACAACTATCTAAATTACAAAAGTCCATTGTGAAAGAATTCAAAACCAAAAGTACTAATAAACAACATCATAACAAGCCTCTAAAAAAATATAAAAAATTGAGATAAAAACAAAATAAAATCACCTTAAAAAAACTATCATGCATCATAATCACTCAAATAAACTATATCAATTGAAAGAGCTCCCTTATCTATTTGATACTCAACATACTTGAAAGGTATAATAACTAATTCAACCTAGTTTGCACTTATGCAGTCATCATCAAACAAATTGATAGGTTCAAAATAATACACTATGAAAAATCACCAAATGAACCACTTAAAACACATATAAATTTATCAAATTAAAAAAAATGTACTATTTTTATACTCAATTTTACCATACCTTCAAATATTCAAAAAATCAAAATTCACCTAATATTTTAAAAGCTTATCATTTTTTGCCGACTGAAGAGAGCTTCAAGGGAAAATGTTCATGTTCAAAGAACAAAATCACTTGCACAAAAGAATAATCATTCACTGAGTCCTAATCAATACTTAATATTTGTGCATGAAAAAATAATAAGTCACCATTACTAAATCCACCATCAAAATATCATGTGGAGAAATAATAAAGAAACCATTGATTAAAACATTATAATCAGTCTCTGAAAAAATCTTATTAATGTAATAAACATTATATTAAACATTATTGTATATTGTATGTCATCTCAAAAAAATCAAATGCCATAAAGTAAACATTTATAAAAATTATTCTCTATGTGCACGTATAAAGGTAAAATATCAACATGCCAAGCTCAAACATTTCCCTTAACATGAAACTAAAAGTTATATGTAATTTATTTCATAATAAAATAACCTTATATTTCAATAATTTAACCACTATGACAATGCATTTGAAAACAAAAACTTTAAAAAATTTCAACCTTTCATATTTGATTACTAAAAAACACTAATTGCATACAAGGTTTTGTTTTATGTAAGTTATAAGTAGAAATTTGATTTCATGCGAAAAAACTAAAATAAAATAAAATAAAAAATTGCAATGTCCCCAAAAACTTATGCATGCATATAGGAGTTATTCGCCACCATTGAAAACACTATAGAATGCAGAGACCAAATGATAGATTCAATATAGAGGATAATTTTTTTCCCTGATTTAATTAAACAAGAATGCATAGTGATAACAATAAAAACAATATTGAGTGAACATTGAGTGCAAATATTAAATGCATGGCTTTGTTGAAGCCCAGAAAACACAATACTTTAATATGGATGACTACAAATGAGACCTACAAAAATCATATGACTACAGGTCTTCCAAAACAAGCCTCATATTTAAACAATGATAAAATATAATCTATATGAATATTTCAAAAGAAAACAAGCACATAAAATGGAAAATGTGCATGCCAAGGATCAATGACTTCATTCACAAAATTGAAATTTTCATTTCTCATGCAACATCATAACTAAACTCAAATTTATTTCACCTTTTATCAATCAAGTTTTCATATAGATAAATTGCAATATCAATATTTTTCTCAAATAGATAAAAACAATATCAAATCATACTCGATATAGTCTATTAACATTAAACTACAAATAAGTGCTTGCATGAAAATAAAATATATTTCATGAAACATAAATAATGTATGCATAATCATAATGATTTCACCATGATTTGTTTTAAATTAAAATGCACCTTCCTGAAAAAAATAAACCAAATAGACTGCTAATAGACCTACCACCAAGGTAAGTGCACAAAATGAGAGAACTGTGAACTGAAATCTACTTTCCTCACCCTCAAAAAAACAAATTAACATAGTGCTCCTTATGCAGGGTGATTGACTAAATGAGGATCAAATAATGAAAACTGAAAGCTTTCTAGTTGAGAAACATCAAGGATGATCTATCAATGCAGTTAGGGTGACATGTCCACTATAATAGTGGATGATGAAATTTGCCAAATGAACTATTGAATGAAAATTATAACCATCACCAAAATCTTAAAAATAAATATTAGTGACAAGACATATCTATTACAAATTTTCCCACCACCTCTGTCACCAATAATAAAAAATAAGTGAATGAAAACATTTAATACCAATATCAAAATATATGCATTTGAAATCGCTCTAAACTCTCTAATTTAAATTCAAACCTTTACATATAGATTTTCCTGAAGATATACACATATCTAGGCACTTGGTTAATAAATATGTAAAAAAATACCCTTGGTGCCAATGACCACATTAAATTTTGTGTTTCAAACATGAAGAGGGGAGATAGATTAAGTTATGCCATTATCTCTTATGTTTTATGGTACAACCATCTCATGGAAATATAGGCACATTCTGTTAAACACATGAATTCACAAAAAAAAAGATTCAAACTCTCTATTTTATAAAAATTTAATATAAGTTTAGTTTCATTCCATAATTTAACGTATTCAATACATAAAAATATGGGGTAAACAAATACAAACACCTGTAGTCTCATACATAATGTTTGCCTTCAAATTTACTAGTCTACATAGTCACTTATAGACCAGGAAGAATGGAAACAATAGAATATAGTCATACTCTATATTCTATCATAGATAAAAGCTCAATTATATATCAATTTTCCTTTTACGAGTAGAATCGATTGGTCATTGATATCCCCATAAGTTTCATAACCTTATACATGATATTCTAATTCCATATTATGCATTATTGCATCAAAAAAACAAAAATAATGGTCAAAAACATATTTTTCACTTCCAACTAGACTTAATTGGGTCAATAAAGGCAACTATCTTCAAATTAAAACTAACATTTTAGAAATCATGACTTTGTTAGGGTTTTAGCAATTGTTTTAAACTATGAAGATGTAATCAAGATTTTAAGGCCAATATAACATGTTTTATACCTTATTAGGATTTTATCCCACCAAATATAACTATTTAACAAGCTTAAATTAGGCAATACCTTGTCTAGTTTCGATGTTACACATATCACTATGAAGGAATGACTTGTCTTCAAACTAGTCCCACTCATAAAAAAGATCCCAAATATAAAAGTAGACCATCATATGAAATAGGAAGAGACCTAATTATGTTTTAGTCATAGAACACCACAGGAAGCATGCAAAGTTTTCCATGAATACTTAACTAGTGAAAGGATCCCATGCAACATAGAATATCTACATAAGAATATAAATATTTCAAAATAGGTAAACAAACCCGATTGATAATGTATGATTTGAACCAATACTTAACTCATCCAAATCAAGAGTTAAAAACATTGATTACAAAAGCAATGTGAAAACATTATATTTCAAGACCAACATAGGGATTCAAATTCTGATTAGCAAGGAAAATCTCCTCATGTAACACTTAGACCATTTATGGACATAGAAGTCTGAATAAGATTGAGAAATGAGAACTTGAAAAGATGAAATATTTTGATCTTTAAAATCACTAAGGAAAACCATCACTCTTTGAGATAAAAGTGAAGTAAAATATGATGTTACTGAGGAACATGCTAAGTACAACAATCTATCACAAAAATCAATTTAAATTCCTCTAACAAAGCACACCATAAATAAAACAAAAAGTAAAGTAAATGAAAATCAAACAACTAAAAAGAAGAACATGCACTCTATTTTTGGTGATGTAAGATTTATCAGGATCTTGGATGCTCTTGCATCATATACCTAAGGTTAAAAAATGTGATCTCTAACTCACATGGATGGGATAAGTACCAAAGCTACTCTTTTTTTCATAAGGAACAATGACTATGACAGCCCTTTCCAACATACCAAGTAAATGATCTTATTATTATTATTTTTATTTGCCATTTACAACCCCTAAATGTTGGTTTCAAACATATTCTCTTATCATTTATTCTCTTTCACTCTCTCACTCCTTATGGGATTAGGTCCATACTAATCTCTCAATTTTATGCGATTCTACCCACCATCATCTATCCTCCTCAGCCAAAGGCTTAAATAGCTATCATTTAGCTCACAAGTGGGTTTAAATCCACTATCATCCATCTAACACCATTAATATGCTTTGTCATGCAACTCATTCTCCCATGTGGACTTAAAACCCCCATATATATTCCATGTCTTCCTAAATACCACTTGGATGTGTTCACACCATCTCCAACTAGTTGTTTGGTCAATTACAACATCACATGTCACTGCTTCTAGCTACTCACTTATGGTTGTAATCTTATCTCTCATCCCCAATATCAACATAATTCAATCAACACACACATAAAAATACAAATAATAACACATAACATCTACAATCAATTTAAGGACAAATTTACCTTCTCATCCTTCACTATGGACATTGCTATGGAAAGCATTCTCTCCATCTTAGATACAACACCAACTTCTTCTTCACATGTTAGGGCTACCATACATATTTTCAAATCTTTCTTATAATTGGTGATCTTAATAAAATCACTCTTTATACCTTAAACATCAGGTTCCTTAACATATGCTTGAGCTAATATCAAACTCAGTTGCACTCTCTCATTTATATTTATGCTACAAGATTGCTCCATATCAAGATTTGGATTCATAATTCCTTCACCACTGTTTAGCTATTATTGTGAAAACTACTCTTCCTCATTTGGATGAAAATGAGGCTCCACCTAGATATCACGAAGATAATTACTAATGGCTAAAATGTCAACACCAAGCAGCTATCCAATCACCATTGTCATACTAGTCTCTTGGTCAGATTACTCACATGGTTGATCCTCTACCATAATCTTTATGTGTTCACTTTCTTGTAAAACATATGTGTCCAATGTTTCTTATAAATGATTTTTATGTCCCTTTAATGGAAAAATGATGATTTGTCCTTAGTTCATGATGGAAATTACCATGGCAATTTGTATTGGGATGGTAGTAGGGTTTAAAACAACCAAGGCACTGGAAATGTTTCCTTAGGTGAAATAATGGAGTTGAGTGAATATTTTATCCATTTAGATTTGTAGGTAGGTAAAGAGTGTAGCTATGAATATTCTAAAGTAGTAGCCATGAATATTTTTTCCCATAAACAAATAGTGGGTCTCCAACATCTAGTGAATAATGGATCACCTCTAGATCATCCATCATGTAGATTCTATCACCTATGGGCTCCTCATAGCTATTATACAACTGATTGTTTTGAAAATAAGAATTGGGATCTACATATATAATCCTCCCATATTTTTTATATTTCAAGACAATATCATCTTCAACACACTTATGCACCTCCATGCCACCTCTCTAAGTAATCTTTGGTTGTTTACATGACAGCTCTCGATCTGTATTTCCTCTCTTAGAAATATTATTATCATGAATATTCTTTAACCATCCAAGTTATAATTTTGGGTGCACAAAATGCCCCAAAATATTAGAAATTGTATGTTCACAATCATGAATCTTTTATTTAGCTTTTCATTGTCTCCTCACTTGGAGATCTTTCTATTATACCAAGGCACTACAACTCCACTCAACCACTTGCATGCAACCCTCACCATCATGTGGTCAAAAGCATTCTAATTCAATAAATGTAATTCAATCTCAACTATCCATGTCATGTGCCACTTTACATTTTCTTGTATATCAAACAAAGAAACATCACCAAGATATTTACCTCTTTTCTCCACCATAACCCTTGCTAGTCTCTTTAGTCTACTTGCATATTTTCATCATCTTTCTTAGCCTCTCTCAAAAGCATTCAGCTACTCTTTTAGGGACACCAACCACACCATAAAATCTTCCTCATCACCATCACATGTAGTTTCACCTTCATCACTAAGTGTAGTCATATCTAATATTATATGGAACACTTTCAACATCTATAATAACTCACACATATCATGCTCCCTTCTCTTGTGTGCCATTTATTACCATGAATCAGAAGGCTCATCTTGTATAAAATTAATGAAATATAAAATTATCCTCTAACAAATCCCCTCACACTTTTTCATGACTTCACACACACCTACAACCAACTATGCAAACTTCTTAACAACTTGAAGCCTCTCTATAGACTTCTCCCTTAGTAACTACAATAACCGTCAGGGATATTTCACAATCAACACCCAATTGACACTAACCTTCTTTGATACCACCTAGTTAATTCACTATTTATGATGTCTATTTAAATACAATCATCAATGGTCCTTTTTTATGGGTAGAACCATTTCAAGGACATAGATGCACATTCTGTCAAACACATGAGTTCACAACAACAAAGATTTAAACTCTTGATTTTATTATATTGGAATATAATTTTAGTTTCATTCCATAATGTAGCTTATTCAATACATAAAAACATAGAGGAAACATAAATATACACCTAAAGTCTCATAAAAAAAATTCCTTCAAATTTGGCAATTTACATAGTCACTTACAGACTACGAAAAATGGAAAAAATACAATTTGTTCCTATTTTATAGTTTCCAACAGAGAAAAGTTCAATTAGATGTCAGTTTTCCTTTAAGGAAAATAATCAATTAATCATTGATATTCCTAAATGTTTCATTACCATATACATGCCCTTAAAATTCTATCTAAAGGGATCTCTCTTGAAAACAACAAAAAGAATGGTAAAAAGCATGTTTTCCACTTCTAGCTAACCCCTAATATATTAATACGGATGAATAAGATGGAGTATTAAAATTAACCCCTAATATATCAAGATGGATTTTTTTATACAAAATTGGATATTAGAGAATATATTAAAATGCTTTTGTGGAAGACACATTTGTGTGATGATGGAATAAAAGTATGTATTATGTGTGTCCACTTTCAATTCATAGTATGAGTATTTGAACATTGACTACACAAATTTTTAAATAATATTCTAGTTAGCTAAATTGTTTGACAATATATACATTGATAAGCATTCACCTATTTGAATTATCCCTTTATTATGTACTTGATCAACAATCTCTATTTAATGTTGGAGGATGAAAATGATTGTGTTGATCTAATACTAACACATGGCTTAGGGTAATTCAAATATACCATATGGATGAAGGTATATAGGTGGAGATGTGTTGGCATGACAATGACCACATGACATATACATAATGGTGAGTGATTCATAAAATCCAAGAGATGACATAGGTACTTTTTCCATGTTAGAATGTTTAATATGTGGATATTTTATCTACTACATTTGATGCCATTATATCATTTTGTGTTATATTTTAATGAATATTTAAGGATGCAGAGGTTCATCTCATGTGTTATTAATAAAAACTAATGATAATTTTAACATGTTGGAAAAATATAATCTATATATGGGATCATCATTTATGAGAGCACGTTTGTAAATTTCTTTGTATATGTAGATGTGCATAGGGTAGAGACTGAGCATGTAGTAATTTTAAGGTGAGTTAAGCTCAAATTAGTGTCTTTATGTGAATCTAGTGAGCATGTTTTATCCATCTTATTTTTTTCAATGGCACTAAGACCATTTATTTAATCACTATATTTCATCATGTCATGAACATCTATATAGGTCTACAGGGTAGTGATTTTTTTAGAAATGAAAGATAATAAGATAAATGAAGAATAAAATATTATCTAGACTAATATAAATTGATTTGATTTAAAATAAATATAAAATAAACAAACAACAAAGTGTTGGTATAGTATATTTCCTGCTTGTGGTTTTACCTACACAGTTATTAGTCAACATGCTTATGGTTGCTAAGCTCATTTTGGGAAAATACACTTAATGTAGTTTCTAATAGTGAATTGATTTTTTACTTTTTTGGTGAGCTAATATTTCACTATAATAATTTACCTCTTTTGTGATTTTTGGCTAATTAATCAACTTATGAATGAACTCTTGATGCAACTTTTGTTGTGGCAATTTTGCTCTCACACACTCTTAGGATTTTTCATTCCATCTTGGATGCTCATAGATATTGGAACAATCCAACATGATATTATAACTTTAATCGGATGGTCATTTTTTCATTTCTTAAATCCCAAGTGAGATATTTCATGTATGCATTCTTGATAGCTTTCTTGATTTTTGAATTTTTTAAAGGTTTGGTGGAATTTCATGAAAATATATGAAAAATGTATAGATAGAGTCTTAAATCATATAAAAACACATTGACATAAAATTTAAATGGTGTAAAATCCCTTGAATCCACTAAAAACACAACCTAGTTTTTACATAGTTGATTTCAGCCAATTTAGAGAGTTTTATGGCTTTTTTAGTAATTTCACCTAAATTAGTATAGTCAAGGTCCTTAAGGGAAAATCATTTTTAAGTATTTTTTGAGTTTTTCAAAATCCTTGATGGACCTTTATGGATTTTTTATAGTTTTATCAAATATGTGTATTCTAAACTTAGTAAAAATTCTACACCTTCTTACACCTACTATAACATCCACTTATACTAGCAGTCCTTATTATAGACACAAGAGCTTTTGATAGACTGTGCAACCCTCAATTATGACATTAAATTTTCTAACTACATGTGTATACCTCATCCTTGGCATTAAACCTCTTATTTAGATTGGTCACCCATAAACTAAACATTTCAAGACTTTTGATTGCACACGTAGTCCAAAAATCCCACATCAAGACTTTTGAATCCTCTCCTAGTCCATAAGTATGATATATCAGGACTTCTTACAACACATATAGTCTAAAAGTCTGATCTTGGGTCTTTTGACTATAGATGTAGTCTATAATCCTGACATCAATATTTTTGGCTTCTTATGCAGTCCCCAATTTTGACTATGGGAAGGGGTTAAAACTCTAGATGTAGGAAGGGTCAATCTCTCTGATAGTGTAATTTTGAGTTTTAGTTACATCCATTAAGTCTAACCACTACAAGGGACTATTACTAACCTGATATATAATCCTAATGATTATAGTGTACCATTAAAACTTGGATGATGGTCTAAAGGACATCAAATTTAACCACATAGATTGTGACACTATTCATTTAGATAATTAGGGTATTTTTTTTATGATGTCACCCACACATCAATCACATCAATCAAATTTAAAGGGGAGAGCACTCATAAAATGTCTCATTCCCCTGATCATATACTATGGTCACATGGGGAGGATTAAATATTGATTACTTTTAGGGGGGCTTAACCTTATCACCCAACACATTCTCCACTAAACATAAATCTTTTCAATATTATTTTGAGCATCTCCAAACATTTTCAAATTCATTTTGGGTGGATATTTTTTATGTGAGCTCAAATCATAAAATGGCTATAACTTTTAATTAGTAGATCTTTTTTTAGTGTTATCTTCTTTAAAAGTGCCTATTTTTTCATGTTCTATGCATTGGTGACATTTTTCATCCCTATGAATTTACCTATTATTCAAAAATTATACCTATTAGATCCATTATTGGCATAACCCAGCCTCATTCTAGTTATTTCATACCTACATATAATTTACTTAAGATGCATTCTTAGTTGTCCCTGATATCTATAAGGTGTGTATATGAAAATTTAAGGGGGGTATATAGGATATTTATAAGTGGGTATTGTGTGGTAATGTGTTTTTATTACACTTTTTCACTCTCATTTTATGCATTTCATTGATTCCTACACTTAATGCTCATTTGGATGCATTCTCAATTGTGCCCAATGTCCTTTGCATGAGCGTGTATTATTATTATAACTAGGGGGATATTACGGTAGTTTTATGTAGTTTTAAACTTATTTGGTGTTTTTTCTCATTCATTTCAACTTCACTTGAGAGATACCTATGGAGTAGGGTTTATTTTACACGAGTTTTTTTTGGAAAGATAAAATATGACTCTTGGCATGCTTACATGGAAGACTTGTTCATAAGGAAGGGATAAATTCAAATTAAATTATTATGGATATATTCCTTCTCCCATTGATTCTAACAAGTAAATTAAGTGGGATAACACTTGTGAAAAGGTTCTTGGTTCCTTGTTTCCACATGTTTCATGGGACCTATAACACTATGTGCATCTCACCATGTGTCTCAACACTATTTGAAGCATCATTTAGTCTCTTTTCATATATCCCACTAAGGTTTATATCACACCTATTTCTCCTCTTCATATCATCTCTTCATAAACTATTTTAATCTCTCCTCCTACTCCAATTTATTATGACAACACATACATGGCAGACATTGTTCTTCCTTCTGTTGGACAACCACTAAAAGATGAGATTATACCATAACTTAGTTGTACCATTGGAGATTCTAGTTCCATTCCAATGAATTATTTTATTATTATATAAACATCATATATTATTACTTCATATAACTCTATTGTTTCTAGTCATAGTATACCCTTTGAGAAATTCGATGACTCATATATTCCTATGCATATTCATTTTGTAGATCTATGTACTTCATATAAAGTATCTCTATAGTTTTCAAAGTCATTGAGCCATGATCCAAACTTCACATGTACATTATTTAAATGAATGTTCCATGTCTTTCTTCTATCATATTCACTTCATTGGCATTACTTTTAGTTCTTATGCATCATCTTTCCAAACCTATACCAAACTTATTTTTTGGACCCTAATCAAAGATCTATGTGTTGTTACCTCTTTAATCTTACACTATGGAATGGGGATACTTTTATTACACCATTCATTTTCTTCCTTTTTGAGGGGTAGAAACATTATTCAATTTTTTTGGAGCTTCTTATATCTTAAGGCGAAGGATCTCAAACCAGCGAAATTCATCATTCTATCAGAGATACAATATGAAGCTTTAACATATTCTATGGAGACTTCTTATCTCTTCTCTCTATGTGACATATTTTTGTCATTTTTGGATGTATTTTAGGTTGTCCCAAACATCCTTAGAACATGCACTATATCTCACTTTGATATCTTTTTGGAGAGGATTTTTAGCCTATGGATTTTTTATTTTTTTTTATTTTTTTTATTTTATGGAAGTTTAATTGTGATTAGGTACCTCATCAAGCCTCTTTGTATGGACATAATTATTATTATAAACTAAAACTATGCTCTAGGGGGGTGTTGTAGATTTTTTCCCACTTGTGGTTTTACCTACACGGTCATTATTCAGCTTGGTTAGGGTTATTAAGGTTATTATCATAAAATACACTTAATGTATTTTATAATAGTGAGTTGAGTTGTTATATTTTTGGTAACCTAATATCTCAAAATATAGTGTACCTCCTTTATGTTATTTGGTTAATCAATCAATTGATGAGTGAACATTTTGATGCAACTTTTATTGTGGCATTTTTTATCTCTCCCACTAGGATTTTCATGCAATCTTGGACATTTAGAGATCTTGGATAAATCCATTTGAAGTGAATAAGAAATAAAGAACAAGAATTTTATAAGAATATCAACTAATACTAATAGATTTAAGGATAAAGCAAGAAAACTTATAGAAATATCTTATATATGCTAATTACTTAAACAAATAACCATTCTAAATAATGAAATAAAATGAAACAAATAAGATAAAAAGTGACAGATATTTTATAAAATAATCAAATTTTGAGTATGAAATATGATTATATTGATATAAATTTGAAATAGTTTTGATTACAAACGAAACTTTCAATAAAATATAACTATACAATTAATAATATAATAATCTTTCACAAAATGTGATGTTTTCATCATTATTTAGGTAAATTACATGAAGGTTTGTGTATATGATTGCATGTCTGCAATCATTTAAAAAATATTAATACTTGATATTCAATTAGATAATTGGTCATAGTAAATCAATAAACTTAGATATACTTACATTATCTAAGTAGATTACCTCACCATTAGAAAAGATATTGTTTGGTTTATCTTCAAGTGATTGTTCAATCTCATAGATGCTTGCATAGAAGAATAAATGTATGAAAGCTTGAAAATTTAAGAGCACTTAATATATGTATGTTTTCTCTCCTTTTTATGTTTATTCAATCTCATTAAAAAGTAGCTTTATTTAGGTTGATTATGTTTTGAACATGTAAATAACTTTAGTTATTTACGATTGTAAGTTAGATGATTTTTTTAATTTCATTACTTTGTTAATAATTGCCATATAATTTATAAATCTAATAACTTCAATTATATATTTTATAAATTTCATGAGATTAAATATTATAACAATGTTAGTGTAGGTTTTTATTTCATTTAATGGCTTATCCCTATACATATTTTAACTAACTTGTTTAGATGTCGTTTTAGGTCATTGTGAAATATAATCTCACATTCATGTGGAAGTTAGGATATGTCTATATTCTAGATATATAATGTACCTTTCTAAATATTTATGGATAATGATGTTAATTCTAATATTATAATATTTTGATTGTTGAAAACTTATTTATTTCTAGCTCATGTTTGATTTCACTATTACACACAAGTAATTTCTTCATACATTCAATTTTATCTAATAGATCATCTATTGTGACCCACTCTAATATGGTATAAGATATTTTCGAATAGATTAATTCCATTATTCCTATTGTGGAATATTCAATTCTAAATCACATGTTATAAATGTACCATTCATTTACCTAGCATATTGAAGATTCATGCTTTTCTAGACTTTGCTCTTCTTTTGGGGTCCTCTATCGATCTAGATTCTAAAAAATAACATAATAAAGGTGTAATCTATTAGTCATATTTTATTTGGTAGATTTTTATATAAAATAACTTATGTCATCAGATTAAAAAGATGTTAAAACTCTATGATCGGATATAAACATGACATATTTTCATAAGAGTCAAATGTTATCATTTTCGGAGGTGTTTTTTACCTTTTTAGTTATTTTTTGTAAATTCATACTATCTACTGCCTTTAATATAAAATATATTTTATATTTTTCTAGGTTTGTAGAGATCTCTAGTCAGCTTTTGATTGATTTTCAAGTGGTATACTAGATCTGGTGATTTTGACATAGGTGAAATTTTTATACATGTGTGTATACTATAGGAAAACCTAACACTCTCAACACTGTAAGAATCATAACCATTTACCAAAATTTTAAGGACACCTCCTACCTTCGATGCTCTAAACCATAATGTTTGCATAGGTGAACTACTTCTTTGAAAAAATACTTAACATCAAGTCTTTTCACTATGGGAGCAGTCCCCATCCCCAACATCTAGATTTTTGACTATGGGAGCAATCACCATATTTAGCATTGGGATTAAAAACTATGGTAGTATTTATAAACCCCAACACCTATAGTGATGCATTTCAACCCTGATGCATTTCCCCACTATGGAAAGTGTCGACAATCTCGACATCAGGACTTCTTGGAGCATTTGCAATCCTCAAACCCATAGCAAGGCAGCCCTTCATCTCTAATGCCGAACTCAACATTAGATTTTTTTATTTTAAGAGTAAATAAAAATTGGCTAAGACTACAGAGAGACCAACAAACTCTAATGCTAAACACGTAAACCTCATATTTAATCTTGTGAGGTGAAACACTATTCATTTTCAAAAAGTTATAATTTTTTGGATGATGTCACTCCCCCATCAATCAAAGTGAGCGGGGAGAGAACCCAAAATAGGTATTAGCCATTGGTCATATGGGAGTTAAACCATTGTTTATGTCCAATCTAAAATTTCTTAACTTTTACTCTAAGGGGGAATAATTATTTTAGTGGGGAAGTTGATTCTTAAAAAAATTATATCAAAATTTTCAACCGATTTTTTTTTAGATTTATGTAAAGTGGAGGTCATTATTTTCTATGAGAAATAAACTTTCAAACTTCCATAACTTTTAGTTGACATCTCTATTTCAAGCTCCATTTTTTTGAAGTGCACATTTTTTTGAGCTATACACATTGGTGATATTCTTATACATTTTAAAATTAAAAAATTTTATATTTGAGGGTTACATATCATCATATTTCAATACACATAGTTCAACACATACTTTCTTTTCGCATCATGGATCTAAGTACAATTCTAATTCTTACACTATTCAATTATGACAAGTGGAAAGTCTAAGTGCAAATTCTCTTGAAGAGCAAAGGCTTAAATTGATTCATAATGGGTATAGAAACAAAATCAACACATGAAATAAATAAGGTGAATCAATATAATAGAAGGGAAAAAGCCTATGATCTTCTATGAATGTTTGTCACTTGACATGCACCTTTGTATCAAATCAACAACTCCAAATCAAGTGTTGACCTTACTGTACAAAATCTTTACAAAGTAGGTTGTCATGAGGGGTCATGAATTTAAGAATGAGCTCATTAGTTTGATTTAAAATATGAATAAAAAATATTACAATATAATTCAAAGGTTCAACCCATTCCTTCAAATCTCTATAAATATGAGAAATAAAAATTATACAAGTATTTTTTATGTTCATTTTATTTTTTTCTTCAAATGAAGGAAAATGAAAACTTTGTGTTTGTTTTCTAGAAAAAGAATACAAGTGAAATTACATAAATTTAAGTGTGGCAATGGCTTTGTGGATGTGTGTTTTTATAATGTTAATACATATCTTTTGATTTAATAAATACCTCTGATGATCTCAAATAAACGTGTTACTTTTTTAAAATCCTTATTGTCATGCATAGGATGAAATATATGTTTTCTCAATCATGTATGACCCTTCATCTTTTTTATTTTTATTTTTTGGTTGAAAGTAATAAAACTCAATATTATATTTGATTTGTAAATATTTTTTTGATGTATTTTGTACATTGTTTTTTATTCTTTATAATTATAAAATAAATATTTTTAATTTTAATTTAGTTTATATTTTATATTTTATACATTTTTCTTATTTTTAGGTTTTTTATTTTATTTTTTATAATTATAAGCTAAATATTTTGATTTATAATTTAATTTATATCCATATATTTTACTTACAAAATTATGCAATATAATTATAATTTAAATATTTAAATATTTTAATTTAATTTATATTTTATATTTTATGTTTTATGTTTTTGATTTTTTTCAGTATTTTTATATATTTTGAATTTAATGGTGATTTTTTTTTCAATTTTCATCAGAACTCAACCCGAATTAAATTTTATCCTTGTCAAACTTGAACTCAAACCTTGTGACTTAGTATAAGACAATAATTTTTTTTTTAAAAAGTGACTATAAACCTAAAAACTAAAAAATATATATTTTATAGTAAAATTAATGCATGATTTTTTTAAAATAATGATTTAAATTTTATTTTTATTCATATGGATTTTTGGCGTATACATTTTTTTTTGCTTTCTTTTTGTGTATGATCTTGAGGTAGACCATATGAGCATATCATTTTGTAACACCTAGAATAAGGGCCCTTGTTCCTTTTTCTTATTAAAAAAATAATTATTTATAATAACGATTTTTTTGGGGCTTATTTTTATGTATAATTTATGAGCAGATCATTTTGTAACCTCTAAAATAAGAGCCCTGGTTCACTTTTAATTCGATGTCAAAAAAAATATTTATTTTTAATATTTTCATTATATAATAATTGTTGATATTTATCATAATTAAAAGGTAAAATGAAAAAATAAATTAAAAAATAATCTATTTATTAATAATTAATTTCATTTTAAACAGATCGTACCTCGTGGCCACTCACAAGCACGCTAGCCGTGGTTTTTTTTTTTTTTTTGGAAAAAAAATCTACTAAACTTTTGCCTACTGATTAAATTGAAAATGAATGTTGCCGAGGGTGCTACCAACCTTCCCCACGGAAATGTTTTCTTCAAATTAAACATCTAAATTAATTTAAAACAAATAGTGGGAAAGGGTTTGAAGGATCTTCGCACGCCTTTTCCCCTACAATGTATCAGATCGGGCACGGTGCTAATTCTTTCAAAATGTGAACCAAAGCAGCTCGTACGGCCCTGGGATTTATGATTTTCTTTGTAGATGATCTCCTTCACGTACTGGAACTCACAAAGATGGCATGGAATGACGATGCCGCCCTTGTGCTCAAACCCATATTCTTCCATATGCTTTATGTGGCACACCGGAATCAAACACCGCAGTAGTTTCTCTCCCCGTTCAATGTACACGGCAAGGCAGCCCTTGGCCACATCCCCTCCTTTCTTCGGAAATTCGACGAGCTGCTGCATCCTGCCAATATCACCCTCATGAAACTCGTGCTGATGTTGTCTCCCAACACAATGAAAACCTGCAACCAAAAATGAATTTACGCAGGCCAAAGAAATCAAGGAAGCGACGCGAGAATGGATTGAAGGGGAGGGAGGTCGCTTTTCTATGGTTCAATTTAACCATATTAATTAAATAAATTGGTGGCGGACACGTAGATTAGACTTGTTGAAGCAATTTCAAGGCTGAATATGAAGGCGGAGGATTTTAGATTTGCTTTTATAGGCATTCAAAGAGTAGTAAGAATTAATAATATGATAAAGTATTTACCCTGTTACCAAATCCGACGCATTTGCCATCATTGCAAAGCCATCTTTCATTGTGCAAACCGAAAGTAGTGTGTAACATAATGCAACTCTTCTCACTTTTGCAACATTATTAAACGGAATTGTAATTGTCACGGTTACAATGGAACGTTCAACTCAAGACGCTTCTTCTACAATGGTTAGATCATTCAGTAGAATTGTATGTTCAATTATTGAATTTTAAGAGCGATATTTTGAAAATTGTTTGGACACCCTTCTTCAACACCAGTAAATAGAATCGTAAGTTTAAGAAGAATTACTATTATATTACAAAATATTGATTGCCCAACCCCAGCAACATTATCGGGGAAAATTTTTAAAGTTCAATTATTAAATTATTGTAGTTATTCATTATGTTTATATACTTTTTAGAATGACTGGATTGTAATATATGTAAGATGTTAACAATTAATGAATCAATTTAAAAGTGAAGTTTATTTGATAATTATATGAAAGTCTTGCTTTTTTATTTGAAGTAAATTGAAAATATTAATATTTTGGGTATTTAAAGCAGTTTGGATTTTTTTTTTTTGGGGAATGTTTGTTGAAGTTAATATAATCACAACTTCAATTGGTGTCATTTCTCACTAATCAACAATAAAATGGACTAGAAGATAATGAAGTCATTAATCAATGTAATGTGTGAAAATTATAATATAAACATCTTAAAATTAATATCCTTTAATACATATATTTAAATAAATATATTTGAGATATATTTAAAAGTACTATATTTTTTATAAATATGTCAATGTAACCCCTACAACATGTATCACTAAATAAAATAGTAAATTGAACCACTAATTTCTTGTAACTCCTTATATTATATTCTAAACATTTTCTCAAATGATACCTGCAATAAAATTCAATAGAATAATAAGTTTAACTTTTGAACTCTTATAATTACTTATTTTATATATAGGAAATATCTCTAGATGCTCCCCCTCTTCATCCTCCTTTATCTATAAAACTTTAAACAAAATCATAATTATTATTAAATTTTTATAATTAATTATTTAAAATTTCATAACTTCACCTACATAATCACTTTACAACATCATTTAAGTAAATTATACATTTAACTATTAAATTATTTATTGCAATAGCTTCTAATACATTCCAAAAATCCGATTGAATGCTTTCTACAATAACATTAAATAAAATTATAGGTTCAATTATTATATTAATTTAGTTATTTATATTATATTCTATAAATCCTTCCAAACAACCCTCTGCAACATCACTGAACTGAATCATAGGTTCTTTATGAATTCTTATGGATTCTTCTATTATTTGAAAATGCTAAATGAATGATCCTTTACAACACTCTTAAATAAAATCATAAGTTTAAATATTGAATTTTTATAATTAGTTAATTATATTTTTTAATATCATCAAAACGACATACCTACAACGTCATTAAACAAAATCGTGGGTTCAAATATTTTATTCTTACAATTACTTATATTATAATTCAATAATGTCCTTGAATAGATCCTCCCAACATCGTTAAATGAAATTGTAAGTTAAACAATTAAATATTTATAATTAAAAAACTCATAAGGATAATCCTTTTAACTCTAATAAACATAATATTAATTTCAATTATTGAATTCTTATAATTACTTTTATTCTAATCCTAGTATTGTAAGAATCCTAGGTTCAACTAATATAACAAATAGTCAGAATCAAGCATCTAGATACGAAGGGTAGAAAAACAATAATTCCATGTAAAAGTAAAAGTTTCAAATGTTATGTAAATTAGTCATATATAAATATGATGACATTCATGTGATTAGGGTCCAATGGAATTTGATAAAAAATATATATTATAATGGGACTCATGTTTTAAATTTTGTAAGAGCTAATCACAAATATCAGTTTTTATTATAAAAGAAAAATTACTTGTTAGGTAGAAAAATTATGAAAATTTTTAAGTACATTCGAGGGAATTTTGTGGTGTTTATAAGTCATCACAAGTGTTGACACTAGTGTTCATAAGTCAACGGTAGTGTTTAGGTCTCCAAAAATAATATTTATAGAATCTAATGACAAAGTCTTGTTAGTGCAAGTTATTTAACTGCAACGGATTCTCATTAAGTTTGGCATCTTGTTTTGAGGACCAATAGTCATCTTCTACTATAACCAAAGCACAATCCAAATTTTTATAAATTTATTCTTCCATCAATAGACAAAATATATTAAGATTCCCATGCATTTCATAAGGTAACTCATCCGAGACAAATCCATTGATCTCCACTACGTTTGGACAATACAAAAAATTATTGATATATTCACAAACCTTTCACTGAGAGAAAGTACTTCTATTTATGGGCTTTGCTTAGTGTTCAAGCAACTCCTTCCTTTCCATCCTCTAGGGTATTGTCTTTATGTACATGGGTACCTCATCATTCCTTTGTGTTAGGACATAATTCTTCTACTCACCTAAGCTATGCTAGCAGGTGATGATGATGTAGGCTTTTTCCCACTGTGTGGTTTTTCTTACACAGTCTAGTTACCTTACTTAGGTATCACATAGGTGTGTCATAAAGTTAATTGAGGAATATAGTCCAACATTCATAAGGATGTAAGGAAATATTTATCTTTCATCTATATAATGAATCTTCCTATGTACTTTTGGGTAATGAATGAATTTTAATGAAAAATTTTGTTGGGAAGACAACTTTCTTTCTCTTTTGAGTTATTATTCATATCTCAGTACTCCATATCAAATTAGCCTCATGCATTTGACCATCTTCAATCCAATAATTGATTGTGGCCCACTTTGATATATATTAAGTATCCACTTGCCTATTTGTACACGTGTACATCTTAGATTGACATGTATGTTTACAAACAAGGTAAGTATCATTTATTTTTATTATAATATCAATTGGCATAGTAATTTTAATATCTATTAGTTTTTTAAATTCAATATATTGCGTTATCCAAATTAATTTAATTGGTTTACTTTAGAATAGTTATATGCATGCATTTTATTAGGATATTCCAATCCCTTAACCCTTATCTATAAATGCATCCATCTAAAAAGAGTCAAACAACTTCATCAACCTCTTTTTCTACATCTTGATCCTCATGCACTCCTTCTACTACCTAAGTATCAATTTCATGATCCACTATTAAAACACCTTGATATTATGTGCTCTTGATATCCTTAATTTGGGGTTACATATCTCTCATCAATATCACCATATCTATAGTCTTAGTACACTAAAAACTTGTGGCCGTATAGCATTTAAACCACCTCTTTGTGTGACTTTCTTAGATATAAAAGATAACCAAATCCGCACCTTATATCAAATAATCTTTTATCAAATATGTTTATAACTAATTTATATCCACACTCACAAATGCATAGAGCAACAATAACCAATATGGATTATAACCTTACTCTAAAAACAAATGATATAGTCATGGTTAGTGGTCTAAATTAGAATGTCTTAGACCACACAACCCTTTGATTACATAATGAAATATTGAATAAAATTCAATATCACAACTCAAATAATTATTGAGTTTAATAGCAGGCATTACGATAGGAACACATAAAAATCACAACATAAATGTCACAATGACATGTATTAAAACATTATAACCATAGATATCTACTTGCTAGCCTACCTTTTTTTCAAATATAGTTATCTTAAAAAATCATTACTAAATATTATTTTCTAGACCCTCCTCACCTTCCCTCCTTCCCTTATCTTCATACACTCCCATTTATCTTACCATATGTGTAGATGCATGTTTTAAAATCTCAAAACCCACCTACTTACATTAATTCTCATTAACCTACTAACATCATTTAACACATATTAGTGTATCATAAATATTAAATGATATCATAAATCAAATGCACCATAGCATGTTTCAACTTAAATAATCATAACATACTACATTAGACAAAATATTAAATGAATTCTTATAAGCTTCCCATGTTTTGGGGAATAAATTATAATGACTCTTTCACATAACACGTCACAAGGATATGTGCTCCTAACCAAGCTACACATGAGACAATATGCATGAATTCAAAGCCAACAAATATACCAAAAAACCATTTGCATAATGATCTTTATACCAATCAAAAGCCTTACCACTCATTGCCACAAACTCACCAAATCAATCAAAAATCATCCCAGTACTTACATAATGACAAACAAAGTTCTCTAAGAACTTTCACTAATCTTGTTGCTTCTACAAAAAATAACTAACCTATGTAGTAACCCAAATAACATATATGATGTTCTAGAAGATGTTAAACACTTCTAAACTTTCTTTGTATATTTTAAAAATATTATGGGTGTAAAAAATACCAACACTAGTTCTTGTTTAAAGATTTACAAAATCATTCAATTGAGAAACAATTAAAATAGGCTTTGGATTGATATCCATATACAACATACTCTTTGGATAATTTCCTCTAAACCAAGTTACAAAACATATGGGAATGGATAATATAAATTTTGAAAAATGATTATTAAAGGGTGCATGGATAGATCTAGCCCATGTGGATAGATTCCCAATGTGGAACTGACTTAGGAAGTGCAAACTTGTCTAGAGAATAAGAACAACGATATGATAACATGAGAAATTAAGAATGAAATTAAGTTGTTCAAGGAAACACTAGGGAAATATTTTGTAATGATAAAAATAATTTTGGAAGGTCAAGCTCATATATGGATCAATGACTAAGGAAGAATGTGAAAAAGAGTCGTGTATACATGCATAAATCAAGTATGTTAAATATTTTTAAAATCTGAGATTGTAAAATATTTAATACCAAATATGAGTGTCTACAACCTTATACAACGTCATTAAATGAAATTATAAGTTCAAGTATTAAACTATTTTGCTTATTTATATTATATTTTATAAATCCTCCCAAGCAACACCTTACGACATCATTAAATAAAGTCATATGTTTAAATATTGAATTCTTATAGACACTTATATTATATTCAAAAATCTACACTAATGACCACATACAACATCATTAAACAGAGTCCTCTCTCTCTCTCTCTCTCTCTATATATATATATATATATATATATATATATATATATATATAAAGAGAGAGAGAAAGAGAATTCTAAAATTATGTCTATACGACCCTCCTACAATATTATTAAACAGAATCATATGCTTAAATATTGAATTTGTATATTTATTTATATTATTAAAAAAAATGAGCTTAATTAACATTTGTTCCTACCCATCCCATGATATCTTTAAATAAAATCATAAATTCAATTAATAATTTTTATAATTATTTATATTATATTCTTAAAAATTTACATAAATAACCCTTAAAATATTAATAAACATACTTCTTAAATTCAATTATTAAATTTATTACAATTTTTAAATATTTAATTGTAATCCATATTGTTTAAATATCTTTCCAAACTTTAAACATCTTTTAACATAATAGAAGAATTCCCTAAACATTTTAGATATTTAATTGTAGTCCATATTCTAGGAATATCTTTCCAAGCTTTAAACATCTTTAAAATAATAAAATAATTCTCTAAACATAAGATGGATTATTGTAATTTTTGATGATTAAGATATTGTAGAATCAAAGAAGATTGTAACATTTCAATTTGACCTACGAAGTTGCAAAAGTATAAAGGGTTATGATACGTTTCTTTGGTTAATTTTTTAATAAATGAAAGTGTGGAATGTAGTTGTATGCATTATTTGTATTATTGTATTTACATTTTAATTTTTTATTTGTTTTTTTCTTGATAATTTTATTTTTTTTATTTTTTTAAAATATAAATTTTAAAATACAAAATATTTTAAATGATTCAAAAAATTATTTAATTATAATAATATTATTAATTTTAAATCTTTATTTTATTTATATAAAGTCATAATTCAAAAATAAAATAATGATTATAAAATTAAAATTTAATTGATATGTATTTTATAACAAAATTAATACATATAATTTTTTTAAATTATAATTTAAAAAATTATTTATATATATTTATCATTTCTTTTTAATATTTTATTTTTATTATATAAATAAAGAAACGGTTCCAATTAAATTACAACCCTTGCGATTAAAATAAATTAAAAAATGTCTAACAGAAATAAGAGATTTAATAAAAATGCTTTCATGTCGACACGAAATTAATGAAAATCATTTGTTGTCATTATCCGACCCCACGGAAATCTTTTTCTTCAAAATAAACATTTGAATTAATTTAAAACAAATTGCAGGAAAGGGTTTGAAGGATCTTCGTACGGATTTATCGCTAGAATGTAACAGATCGGGCATGGTGCAAATTCTTCCAGCACTTCATATGGCCCTGAGATTCATGATTTTCTCTGCAGATAATCTTCTGCACGTACTCGAATTCAGAAAGATGGCATGGAATGATGACGCCACCCTTGTGCTCAAACCCGTAATCTTCCTCCGCCTCCTGCAGCAGCTTCCTCAACAGAGGATGGTTTATGTTGTACAGCGGAATCACACACAGCTGCACTTTTTCATCCCGTCCAACGTACACGGCAAGACAGCCCTTTAGCACATCCCCACCTTTCTTCAGAAATTCCAGGAGCTGCTGCATCCTGCCTATATCACCCTCATGAAACTCGGCGGATGCTGCCTCTCAACGCAATGAAAACCTACAACAAAAAATGAACATAAGCAGGCCAAGGAAAACAAGGAAGCGATGCGAGAATGGATTGGCAGGTCGGTTTTGTAGGATTCAATGCTATAATATAAATTAAATACATTGATAGCAGACACGTAGATTTGGGCGGAAATGCGGGTTTAGAATGCGTGCAAAATAGATTTTAGAGTTGTAAAAGCAATTTCTAAGACTTTGAAAGAGGAGGATTTTAGGTTTGCTTTTATAACATTCAAAGAGGAGTAAAGATTAATTATATATAAATTATTTACCATCTTACCAAATTCTACGCATCTGCCATCATTGCAAAACCAAATTTCTTTGTCAAACCTAAAAGTAATTTGTAACATAATGCAATTCTCTCACTTTATATACTCAAGGATTAATCATATTTAAGAATTTGAGTTTTTATGAGTATTTATATCATATTTTGGAGTTTGTTAAGATGCTTTCTCTGCAATGATTATATCATTATATAGAATCATAGGTTTATTATTGAATTTTTAAAATCAAATATATCATACTTCTGAATTTTGGTTGGACGTCTTTTTACGATATTATTAGTGCTTGTCAAAATATGATATTAATAATTTTATTTAATTAAATATATTTTTCACTTTGGTCAATTATTTTTTTTTACAAGACATTCTTATATATAAATTATAAAATTTAGATTAAATATATTTTTTACTTTGGTCAATAATTTTTTTTACAAAACATTCTTATATATAAATTCTAAAGTTTAATAGTAAAAATTGAAGCATTTTCTTACCATGTTATAATGGAATATTCTTATTATTAATTGTTTAATCAATGAATTTTTTTTTGTTGACATTATGTGCAATTATTAATTTGATTCAAATATTTTATCATCGCTATCAATACTGAATCTCTCTCATATAATTTTATGGCAATTTTATCAGCGGCACTTCAAACATTCATATTAATATTAATATTAATATTTTTATTTTTTTGATATCTTCTTGTGATTCTATTTTGGGATAAAATAAATACATACGATTTGATTGCCTTAATATCGGGAAAATAAAATATCATATGTCGCAGGGGTAAATAAAAATAGAAACATAATTTTTATTATTTTTTAATATATTACCATGTAACATTTTGGGATTTCTATTCCTTTCTAAATTTTATTAAAATTTCACTTCTAAACAAGACCAAAAATCATCACTGGAGGACTCTATGTAGATAATTATTTTGTGTGTCAACTATTTTCACAAGTACATATGAAAATTACAAAACACACATCCATATTTACATTAAAAATTAAATAAACTCTCATGTACCTCAGTGAGTCGTTGTGTAAATGAAATCATAAAAACAACACATACATTTGTTCCCTCCTGAATAAATGTCAAAGTGTCTAACATGGTCATCAAATAAATAAACAAAATATCATTATTATTCAGTTCATCATTTATGCATAAAAATGTGTGAATAAGAATAGAGTTATAGATACCAAAGAGGCCTAATTGAATCAAAATTAATCATAGTTATTAAATGCAAGTAGGCTATTTACATCAATAATAGTAATTAATCCTCACAAATCACCTTTATATATATATATATATATATATATATATATATATATATATATATATATATATATATATATATATATACATACATACATACATACATGAACACAACAATCCTATAGTGTCCAACATCATATTGGAACATAAAAAATTTATATACATTATTGATATTTTTATATGAAAAATAATTAAATACCTTTTAAATTATAGAAATATTTTAAATCTAACAACGTAGATAATTTTTTTGCAATAAGTAAAATATTAAAGCTACATAAGAAGTTGTAGATAAGGTGTCTAGATCAAATGCACATGGATAAAACATAGTGAGGTTTATATCATCTAGTCCCGTGAAAATATCACCATGAGTGGGATGCATGATATCCTACTCCTCCTTGGGTCCAGTGCATATAACACCACATGATCTACAATAGTGCGCTCGTTGGGTAGCAATGATAGAGGAAGCGTCACCATGTCCACCCTCTCTAGTAGGAGTATGATAAATATGGATCATATGATAAATGAGGATGTCATTAACATATTTAAGTGCATGCAAAGTATTATTCTCTACAGTGTCATTAAGTGTACATGGTAGGGTCTTATGAGGATATGGTTTGTTGATACATACTCTTGCAAGCTAATTAGAGCCACCACATGCACCTCACCTATCCTACATATATCTCTTTCCTATACCAAAGAACATTAAGAAATCAAATTAGTTTTTAATTTCATTTAGCACAAACTCATAATATAATTTTCTCAAAAAATACATCGAGACCTCATTATTATTGCAAGGTGGGTGATCAAATACTTACCACCATCTATCAAAAAAATGTTTTTTGATCAAATCATGAGAGCACTGGAAGATTGGAATACGTTTGGCCATCACATCTAGTGGTGCACTAGTTTTACCATAAATGAATAGGGTAAAGATTTGAGCTTTAGTTATATTTTTATCTTTCACAATGATTATAGACAACTTGTTGGAATAGTATGCCCTACATCTATTTCTATAGTCATACCACCTATCAATTTGATAAATTAACAAGTCAATTTGCCTATTAATGTCTATAATGTGTTTGACATAGAAAGTTGGTGGGGGTTGTTTGGATGGGGATCCCTTAATGTCCTAATCAGATTCTCAATTTTCAACTTATTTTCTATGATCTAGGATGTTAAATCCTCTTGACTACCATGGGGGGATTTAGGAACTACAAGAGGGTTATGAGGGTTTTCTGGGGGAGGAAGGATTAGAGGGGTTTTCAAATGAGAAACCATAGGAGATTTATTTTTTTTATAAGGGATAGGAGGGCCAAGTTATTTTTTAGTGCCACTTGCCTCTACATGTGTCAAAAAAAAGAAAAAAAAAACTATTTCAATAAAAATGAAATAATATTAACTAATTTTATTTCTAAATGATCTTAAATGAATTTGCATATCTCTCTTTTAGTATGGCATTATCGAATTCAGGTTGCCCTAGTCTCATTCAAGCACATATTTTTTTCTATCCTTTACTTTTAGTTTGTGTCAATGCCGAATGAGTGGCATTGATAATTTTTATTTGGTTTTATAATAAAAGAACCACATAAGAAGTTATGCTTTTTTTCACCACATACATGATTTAACCATGTACGTGGTTTTAAAACCACATACACAGTTCTGGCTTGGTAGTACTGAACATATGTCCTACAACCATGTACATGGTTTTTGGGAACCATGTATGCATGTCTTAATAAACCCATATGTATAAATTATTTCATGAAATTATTTCCTCTCTTTGGCTCCCCACAGCCAAACACTTACCCTAAGATTTATTAAGTTTATGTAGGTAGTGCCCAATCACTTAAAGTGCTTGAGGAGATATTGGATGCACTATTCGCTTCTTCCCTTTCATCCTGTGGTCAGTCAATTCCATTAGTTTTCCTCCCCATCATGGAATTTTATTACTGATCATCATATGATTTAAGTCACACCTATTTAATCATCATCAAAATTTTCATTTCTAGGGTTGTGACTCTCCCAGCATGAATACTTTCTTGAATACATCTATTTTTAATACCCTCTTGTCTACACTCTTCAAACATAAATTTTTTATTTGAAATAGTTTCCATGAGTCCTTGTCTAAGATATATCTAAATATCTAGGCCCATCATCCCTTTTACCTGTCTATCTGATTATCATGTTTCCTTTCCTCAGATATGTCTAAATCTTGTCACCCAATTTCCCTTTTTCCCATAGCTCTCCATGGCATACATCCTTTCCTCATATATGTATAAATCTTATGTCTCATCATCCCTTTTACCCGCATCCCTCCCTAGCGTGCATATTTACTTAGGATATATTTAAGGATATATATATATTAGGATATACACCATCCATTGAATCTATGCTTACAACTCTCCCAACATGTGTCCTTGTCTGGGATATGTCTTAAGCTATCAATATTTAATAATCATCCTTTCATGGATTCTTCCCATTTTCAGCATGTATAAAACCATCACACCATCTTTTTACACTCTTTTCCATATGTCTTTTCTAGGGACATCATCTATTGGTGGCGCATTGCTCATGTGATTGTATCCATCATCTCATTTGTCACATCACATCCCCTCTTTTTATTTTCCATTTGCACATCCCACCCCTAATATCATTTCCCTTTTCCATCTATCTCTTTCTTCTCTACATGTTCCCTAAATGTGGCATCATCCATCATCTAACTTATTAACTTCCACGACCATATTTCTTCCTTTAAATATCATTACTTCTTCCAATGGCAATTCCATTTCAAATACAAGTAAAATGTATACACCTAATTATACTCACTCCTTTTTCACATTTAATATCTTAAAACATCAAACTAATTATTCTTATTAACCATACTAATTTAATTATACACCCTATTATTATATTATTACCTCTTTCTAGTCACTAGTCTTACAATATCCTACATTCCACATCCATTCACTAACCTTAGCCCTTGTTACATGTCAATTAATCCTCTTACTACACAAGGTTATTAACTTACTAACACTCCATTACACTGTTTTTCAAATTTTTAATTCCAAATTCACCTACGTAAGGAACCTCTCCTACAAGTCTCTCTTATAATCACCTGATAACTATACTTAACTAATCTAAACACATTTAGAACTACCTAATCCTCTCCTATAGCCCCACACCACATCTTCTAGGATTTTTAAATGAAATCTTAATACATTGGATATTAAATGCATTTCACCCCACTAATAATTTGTAATCCCTATAAAAATTCTCCATGCTTGAATTGAATCCCACTCATATCAAATTCTACCCTTCATTCCAACCTCCAGCTTATATATAACTACCCTTCCTCCACACATAAACCATGAACTAATAATTTATGTAATTACATACTTTTAATATGTCTACTCCATCTCCATTCCTTCGAATCTTAAGATATCCAAATAATCTTACATTCAAGTATCCGAGAAGTATTATATTTTGTCCATTGAAACACCTCAACTATATTTACAGATAAATTAGTTACTAAATTGAATAAATTTCAACTATTTTTTTCTTTCAATTTATTTACCTTACCCAATCTTAAGTATTTAAAGAATATGGAATTGATTTTACATATCATTATTATCACTTACACTCAAATTGATATTCCAAATTTTATCTAATACAAAATAATCCTAATACTATTACGAAACTAATCCTACAATGAATCCGTTAGGTTTTTGTAATTTTATTTATATTATATTGGTTCCACATAATTGTTAAATTAATGATCTATCATACTATTGAAATATATTAGTCCCCTCATACTAACACATATCGGGTTGTATGGCCATAAGATTTGAGTTATATAGTATTTTCAAATCCACTCTATAAATTTAATGGGTCCATTGGCTTAGATAATATTTTAAGATGTCCATGAAATTATAGCATGTGAACCCTTGGGACTATGCTAAAGAAATCAAAAGAGGCCGCTAGTTAGGAAAAATAAAAGGGGACTTAAATATGTATCAAAGTGGATGTGCCCATAAGATATCTTTAAAAACACGTTATAAAAACGTAAAATATAATTAAAACATGTATCGCAGCCATATTGATCAGATTATGGTTGAAAGAGAAAACGTGCCATTGGCTAACAAGACAAGCAGTACACAGTTTACAATAGTTTTCATGTGGTCAAAGTATGGCTTAAATGTTATAAGGCCGCTTGGTCCACACAATAGACAAGTTCCTATCGCCTGTTGGCTATCGGATCATTACATGAATTTTGAAATAAAATGAAGCCAAGAATAGATTCGTTAACTTTACTAAATTTACTTCATATTATGATAGGTTCGCCTCTCATTTTATAGTTTTCATGATATAAAAATGTATCACTAAAAGTGATCAAAATTTAAAATAGATGTCATGCATGGAAGTTAATTGAAAGCCACTGAGGAAATATATAATTCAAATATTAAGACCTTGAAATCTAAGTCATTTCTATTTATTTTTTCCCATGGAAAGATATTATAGAAAGAAGAGTTTTAGGTTCAATGCTAAAAGTAAAATTAATGAGGTATATTCATGGATATATAAATGAGACTTGTTGGATATTACATTAAGAATTATATTTTTAATAAAAAGAATTGTAAAAAAGATATGACATAAATTAAAACAAAAGAGTTAGAGTGTATGAATGATGTGAATGAAAATATGTGTTTTATAGGTCCATTCATTAAATGTACATGTTTTCACATTAATGATGGTTAACATAAAGGTGGATCTTCTAAGATTTTACATATCAATGTTTAGATTGAAAAAACAAAGTTTGATACTATTTTTATTCTTTCTCTCAAGAATATTTGATTGGGAAAGATTTGGTATAATAATTTATATTGGAAATTTATAATCATCCTAATCCATAAGCTCCACAATGAGTTATATAAAGAGTAGATAATTTTGTAACTAAATAATGTAAATTCAAGTTAAGAATAAATGAAAATTTCATTCATGATTTTTTCATGGATTTTGTTCCTTGTAGTGTTTTCTTTGTAGTACCTAGAAGCCCTTATATATGTTAGAGATGTTATTTGCATGAAAAGAGATAACCGTTATTGAATAAAGTCTAAAATCTCCTTAAAAATTTACACTTAACGTAAAATTGTGCTTCATGTTAAAGGAAATTTATATTTTATCCTTTAAAAGATAAGAAATACAATGGACATGTTAATTGCAATACTTATTATAGAATTGAAATGAAAAGACAATACGAAATGGTTTTCTTCTTAATTTTACTCTTTTTGACATTGATATATACCATAAATCATTATTGGATGGAATTGAGCTACATAAAGAGCATGAAAACATGGATTCAGAAGTTCACAAAGCTTACAATATTTTTAAGTAAATGAAACTCTAAGAGAAATAGAGGTTAAGGAAGTGTCAAATAAATTCACTCAACATGGATTTTTAATATTTTGGAAACTATAAATCTCTTAAGTACGTCAGATATAAATTAGGTCATTAGATTTTAGTAGTATAAACTATTTGATCTATTATTCTGATTATTTCTATAAAATAAATATTCTTTCACTATATTTTAGTTGATTAAAATAATTAACTACTACAAATATTTAATAAGATATATCATATTATGACTTTAATATAAATAATATCTAATGTAAAAGATTAAAAAAATAAAGATTCAATTAAAATATTTTTTGGTTACATATTTATGTTCTTCTCAAAATGATATGCACTTCTCTAAAAATATACATCTAATGTCATGTTCAAAAGTAGAAAATATGGCAGTTGAAACTTGGTGCACTTTTCAAGGTTATAAAATTTCTAATTAAAGAGGGTGGCAATTACATAACTACCCCAGTTGTTATTTAACTAATAGATTAATTTTACAAGGTTTTAATTAGGTGTTACATAACTATAGAAACAATTTTTCCCTTCTTAAAAGAGTGGTTTCACAAAAATATAAAAATGGGTTCATAAATAGTTTTAGATGGTTTATATTATTCTTCTGATTCTTTTTAGTTAAGCCCTTCACGACTCCTATGATGTGAAATTGTATGAATATATATTCGAAGGCCTTTGTAAACGAGAACTTTTTTTCCCTATAAGTTATTCATAGTGATTGTATGTGGTTGTGGAGTGGGAGAGTGATAAGGAAGTGTAAGTGAGAATTTTTCAAAGTTTATATGGGTGTTTGGAAATGTTGAAACTGGAAATAATGTCAATAAAATCCTTGATAATGAAATATAACTTTAACTACAATATGAGATAGTGGAGATACGAGGAAACCACTCACTCTTGTGTATTTTTATTGATTTCATTTTATATATTGTAATCTTGTCTTCCTTAAATTTTTGTTTACATTATTTCTTAAGCTCTATTTTCACGTTCGGTCTCCCTTCAATATGTATAATATTAATTTAAGCTATAAACACAATTTATGACTATTTTGATAAATATATGAGTAACATATTAAGTTAAGCAATCAATTAATTTCATGAATAATATAAGATTCATGTGGTTAGATTAGTTATGGAATATTTACGATAATTACATATAAAATTTATGATAATTACATATAAATAATAGGAATATTAGAAATAAAATAATATGAATAAATATGTGGGATATTAGAGGTAATGTTATTTTGGGAAATAAGAGGAAGTTTAGAATTGTGATGTTTTTAAATAAATAGAAAAACTATTATTATAAATATATTGTTGAGAAATAAGATGAACATTAAAATCAATAGCATGTTGATAAATATGAGGAATGATGATATATATAATTTCGAGGAACAATAGTGTTAAAATAAATGTGTTAAATAATTACATCACTTGAGATAAATTATCTAAAACATTCACCATACCTTTAAATTTTTTAGAGTGATCTAAAAGTTATTTTACAAATTTAACAATAATTGGGTGTCTTATCTTGGTAATGGATTGATAATAATTATGATCAAAATTATTATAAGATTTAATAATTAAATAACCATTATCCACATCATAAGGGAATCCACAAATTCTATCACTCTTTAAACATGTGCCTCATGCTAATCATCACATTTTTTATTTCCATTCAAAAAATAACCTTTAAACTTGTTGACAATCACAACATTATCATCATTGAAATTCAAACAGACGTCATTCAAATTCATTTATTTTATAAAATAATATTTTATTGTTCCACCATTAGATACATTTCTAAATAAAAGATTATTTTCAAAGTTTAACCTAAGATTAACAAAAAAAAATTGTCAACAATATATATTTCTTCTTGATTAATTTGAGTGTTTCTTCTTATTGTAATCTCATATATAATTAATTTAGGAGGCACAAAATAAAATTTAACATGTAACATATGTATATCACAAAACAAATACACTACATTGTGAATAATACCCATGTTTTTGGGTTAAACACAACATAACAATTAGAGATGTGACATATAGATTTAAGAAGACACATAAAATAAAATTTAGGCGTAATAAGAATCATTCTTAAGATAAAACCCTAAGAAGTGTGCAAAAAGTTAGTTCACCAATTTATAGTTTAAATAATTATCCTAAAATCTAATTAAACATCATAATAGATGTATAATATACTAATATTTCAAAATCAACTATTAAAGTAAATAAATAGGGTTAGGAGTGTATTGTTAATAAATCATTAGCTATTATTTTTGTCTAAATATAATCTTGAAAATTATGATATCTATCATGTCAATAACCTCACCTAGAAATTTGGATTCGACTAGGATTTCATGAATATTTGATGTCAATTAGTATTCTTATAAGTGATTAAAATTTATAGATTGAGTTGATGATTGTGTTCACTTTCTTATTTTATTTTATTTCATTGTTCCTAATTGCATGTTACGACCTACAATATTTAAAATAAGCTAAGGAAAATATTGTGTGCATGTGATACCGTTAGTGAATAGTGTGAACTATGTAATTGTCTACTTTTAAGGGCCCTCAATGATAGCAAAGATGTTGATAAATATTTTTAAAATTATATAAATGAAAATGACTTTAGTTAAGGACTTAATTACTCCATAATATAATGATAATTCAATAAATGATGAATTCTTTAGTGAATGCTTAATTTAGCTTGTGCTTACTTATTATTTCTATGCAATACCTTATTTCTTAAATGAATTACAACACTTTTGTATTTATAGGTAATTAAATTAAAATTGAAATATTCTTAGTGTGCAAACTAGCTTTTAATGGATATAAGCAAAAAGAATGCAGAGAAGGGGGGAAGTGCACTTTGACATAGTGAAAATCAATCAAAGAGTTTGTCAACACTAGCCACACTTCTAACATGAGTTGGGAATATTGACGATTCCTCTAATATTATGCTATAAGACATAATAAAAGATATAGATGTTATAGGAAGATAAGAATAGTAAAAAACTATTGAATATTCTTAAAACATATTTTAAAAAAAAAACTTAATTTAGCTTAATAATAAAAAAAATAGACATAAACATTAATATTGCATAAAATAACCAAATAATTATAACATAATATTTTAAGTATCTAAAAATAAATATTTGATGCTTGCAAAAATATGATACTATATGAATTATTTAAGCAAATATATTATTTGTTTTAATTAATGAAAGACTTTTAAAATATATGTTACTTTAATAATCTTAAAATTTAACACCTAAAAATTAAACTATTCATCTACTTATTATTATAGAATATTCTCTTTATATTAATATAATAATTAAAATCACTTTATTGTTTAATAAATTTAAAATTATATTCCAATCTTTACCGTGGTCAAAGAATTTTACTCTGACATCATTTATTATTTATAAACTTGTTAAATATAAAAATCAATTCACAAAATAAAGTCAAATACAAACTACCATTAGTATCTACATTCATTAATGGAGGGACACCAGACGACAAGTGACATATGGCAAATGTGTTGGAGATGAGGTTGTAATTCGCCTAACATTTTGAACGAAAATTTTGGGAAAATGACACGGTGCGTGTTAGAACATCACAATAAGACTCCCACAAATTCGTGAAAGCTTAAGTTTCCATGTGTTTTGCTCCCCTATTTTTACTCATCTAATCTTACTCTTTGTAAACTCTTTGAATTTTGTATATATATTTTATTTCTAACCCCATCAAATCTAATTATATTTTTTTAAATTATGTTTCTCGTGGGGCGTGTATTAATATCATAATTTTCATTTTAATGTTAATGTATATTTAACCCTGGCTTATGACGGAGGGGCGAAGCCCCAAGATTCGTCTCACGAGACGATAAAAAAAAATGCTGTTTCTGCCATTCAAACGTTTCCAGGTATAAGAAACATGAGGTTCCAGCTTCAAACAAAGCAAGAGGATGAGTATTGACCAGCCCCTACTCCCAGCCTTCAATGAGTTTAATGGTTGTTCTAAAGTGATTGGGCCACTCAATGCACAGGATGCTCAAAGCTTCAAATCGTTGTGATGCAGAAATAACAGAGAACAAAGAGGAGCACATAAAACTGACCTTAAACAAAATAACAACAAAGTTGAATCATACAAGGGCTCCTTACAGTAAACAAGTCGCTCCGATTATACATGTAACAAGTGCAATTATAATCATTAAAAAATATTTTTTAAGCTCCCGAATTTAATACCTAACCTGCTACTGAATAGTAATGTTATAATTCATTTGTAAAGGCGACTTGTATTCACATGGACATGCATATTTACATACATTTTTGTCCCAGGCTTCCAATAGATTGTACCAAAAAAAAAACTGCTGAAATAAACTTAATTGAAAAAAATATAAAACCACTTATTAGATTGGAGCTTTCTTCATTTTTGTTTTAACTTGATTGAAGCTACCACAATTATTAAGGTAAATATAGATGATTTATAGGATTTCCAGGGGCCAAAGACGATCCAGCATATCATACCGTAGATTTTCCACCATACTCCATATTCTTATTTGTCCAAATGCACCAGAGATGAGCTCTTATAAAGAATTCAATAATATCATTAACAATAAAATTACAAATAGTTATATCAATGTATATAACCAGACCTGGACATTATTAAAAAATGTAGCAATGGCCGTGTGAAAAACCAGAAAAAAGTACCACACCCTAACTATGAATCGAAATCCTCCCCGCTTGCACCCGGCAGAAATAAACGCATTTTTCAAGTCCAATTGAAAGCATCTCAGGATATTTTACGCGAATGACATTTTAAACGGATCCTTTACATCCCGCAACTTCGTCGCGCGGTCCACGCTGAATACGGAGATCGTGAAAATTGAGATTAGAAATGAATATCTGTGGATCCTTGGACTCGGATGGATTAAAATCATTCACAAGTTTTGTCGACAGGTTCATTCTGTATGGTGTTATGTGTCAGAATTTCTTAGTAGGTGATCTTTGGTAGAATAAGCACACAAGTATTCTACAAATCAATGACCATGATTGTATTCAGAAATGAACAAGAAGATGTGCAACAATTGTATAATGATTGAATTTCCGTCCGGTTCGCACTAATCAGCTGAATTACAATAGCATGGTGAAGAAGAATATAAAGAAGTAAAGAGAGTTAACTCACTAGAGAACTGAAGATGGCACTGAGTGTAACTCACTGTTGAACTCATAAGAGAATTCACAATGGTACTCAGTAGAACTCTAAAAAGAACTCTAAGTGGAACTCACCTCTCACCCACTTAACCTCTTGTCACACCTAAGTAAGCTAAAACTACAAGTGTAGGAATTATCCATTTAATAAGTAAATGGAATAATGAATATCCTACACCGACACCCATCTTAAGCATAGCTTAAGTGAGCGGAAAAGAAAAGATGGGTCTCAGCAAAAAAGTTCTTAGAAATGCAAGTCTGTGAAGGCTCTGAAAGAGTAGCAATATGCACAAGAACAAATGTATAATCTGCAATATGACAAAACTATGGTCTTGCAGAATCTTATCCTATAGTGGGGGCTCGACACAAGGAAAAGCACTATCCACCATAGATGTATCATCACAAGAAATAAAAGCATGAGGAGAGAGTACAATAGTCTCAGAGGATACAATAGGAAGCAGAGGAGGAGGTGTGACATAAATCTCTGCAGGATCACCAAAAAATCTCTATAGTATGCTTCAAACAGTGCATGGACACTCTATATGTTCTACATTGCAATGAAGATCCATGTAAACATGAAACAATAGAGTGGGAAAAACCTGGTCACAAGTATTAACCCACTTATTGAACCAAACAGGTTTAGTGGGTGCAAGAATTTGTCCATATAAAAATGGAATATGATTCTTGTGTGTGAGCAAGTGTTCTATATAAGCACACCATGAAGCATAATTGTTCTTCCCAAGAAGGATCACTACAGACGAAACAACTCTCCTCATCTGGATTCTCTCAAATGGGGCCAATATGATTGAGAGAAAACACTAAAAAAGTGCACAAATGCACAAAATACTCTACAATGAACCCCCTAAAGCATGCTCATGAAAGTGACGTCGAGCACAACCGACAATGCATCCAAATGAGCAATCAATGCTGGAGTAAGTAAAAACAATGGTGCATGATCTAGAGATGAACTTCAGACTAGGTTGAAAATGAGTCCACATAGATGAGAGCAATCAGTGCATGATGTATGCTGCAAAAACTAGTGTTGTCCATAACCCCCTAAATATGGCACTTTATAACTTGAGTGTGTTTTACAAAACAAAGTAGACCAATGGAAAGAGGATGAAAAAAAAAAAGTGTTTTTTAAAAATAATGGCACTCAATTCTAAGTTACCAGTCAAAAGTTATAGCATAATACTTTTTCCATCTTTAATGGCCTATTCAATAAAAATTGCACAAAAAATTTAAATACTCATTGGGTTATAACATGAAGCATGCTATGTAACCATCCATTAGAATCAACAAAAAATCCTAGACCTCCTCATATCAACAAAAGTCATAAATAGCCCTCGTACTTGCATTATATGCTCTCAAAGCAAAAACAAGTGACTAATGGCAAAATAAAAAAGCTATTTAAAAAATATTATTTAAAAAATAGAAAATTTTAAAAGGATTTAAGGCAGGATTTAAGGTGTTTTTGACTTAATATATGAGAAAATAAGTAGTACGGTGCTAACACTTTTGCATTCACAAGTCTCTAAAATCAAAAGTACGCCATCATCATACACATCATACATGAATAGTGGTTTCAATAGGTAGTGCTTTGGTTTACAATCATTCTACCCTCTTCTCCTCTTATTTGCCTCTTTTGGCGGCACGTCGAACTCACACTTAGTCTCATGTTAAACAATTTTCTTGCCAATGGACCATGTGGGACAAGTTTAGATTAGGGCAACAAGGAGAAAGCATTGAGTTCTCCTGTGAGGCCAGATTACAAGGTAGAGTCTAAGGGATTGCTTGTAGATGTTGCATGCATATATGAATCCCATTGTAAAATAACGGTTTGGAAGCAATAGGTAGCAGCATTCCCAAAAATAAATTGAAAAAGATGTGTAGTCTGTAGAAGCTCCAAAGGGTCATTAGATAATGTGTAGTCTCTATAGGAAGTGAGGAGTCTGGTAACTAGTGAGGATGGCAACACCATCTAACTTGTTTACTACCATAAATCTGAAGCTATCGACGATTAGTGCTTGAAGCATAGTGAAAGCATTTGTCAATGGAGATCTGTAGATCATAAATATTCCATAAAAACCATCATGAAGGCCATAACAGATCTAATGAAGAGGATATGAGACCATCATGATAATCATAACTAGCTCTTTGATAAACATTGAAAACAACAAAACTCTTTCATAGGAAGAAGCATAAGTTTAGCAGGCTAGCATGCATGGCAAGAAATCCCTCTGGAACACAAAAATCTATCAGAAGTCATAATTTGGGGCTTTCTCTAAACTGCTTCACTAGCTAAACCATGAGATAATCACCAACAGATTGATGTCAAGCTTCCAAACGTGGCTTAGCATTCAAAAGGTGCATTCAATTCAAATTATCCACCTGACAGAATGAATGCCAATGTGGATTAGCCTCTCTGAGTTGAACATCATAGATCTGCACCAACAAACTTGTATGGCCAATATAATTTACATGCAAAATGCTAAACCAAACAATATACAAGTTCTTCTTCAATAATTTAAGGAATACAAACTAGAAATGAACAGATAAACTTTATTTGATGCTCATTACAAGATCTTTAAGCTCTAATACCATGTTAGAATTTGCCAATAGGTGATCTTCTAGTACAATGAGCACACAAGTATTCTACAAATAAATGACCTTGATTGTATTTAGAAATAAAAAAGAAGATGTGTAACAATTGCATAATATATTGAATTAGCTTTTGGTTTGCACTAATCAACTGAATTACAATAGCATGGTGAAAAATAATATAAAGGTGTAAAGGGAGTTAACTCAGTGTGGAACTCATAAGAGAATTCACAGTGGTACTTAGTAGAACTCCATATGGAACTCTAAGTGGAACTCACCCTCTCACCCACTTAACCTCTTATCACACCTAAGTAAGCTAAAGCTACAAGTGTAAGAATTATCCATTTAATAAGTAAATGGAATAATTAATATCCTACACCAACACTATGTGGCCATGTGCAAGGCAAGGAAACATCACACTTATTATTACTTTAGTTATGTCGCATTTCAATGATCTTCCTTTAACACATGTGTTTCAGTATTCAACACATTGATGATAGAACACTATTTTGGGTGGTTGTTGCATCCGTTTGGACCTATCAAAGAATGAACAATGATACATTTACGCCTTCTGCAGAGACATGAAAAGATGAGAGAGAAAATTGAAGAATTTATGTATTTGGTGGTTTTCATTATTTATCAGTCTTTTATAATTTTTCTTTAAGTTTGTGTACATATTAAATACGTTTATTATATGTATTAATATAAATTACATGTGAGTGATAACTTTAGTTTTATGTATGTTTAAAAACAATTTGTATTTAGGTTTTATTAGATAATATGATATATATAGATTATAATTAATGTATTTTTATTTTTTATGTTCAATTTAGTAATTACATTAATATTTTAAATTTAGAATTACAGTTATGATAATAATATTAAAATTTTAAATTTTATTTATATTGATAATTTAATAATTTTTTATATTTTCACGGTTTTATATTTTATCAATATTTATATTATAGAATATGTATATCATTTATATTCCTAATTTTAGTTTGTATATATATATATATATATATATATATATATATATATATATATATATATATATATATATATATATATATATATATATATATATATATATATATATAATGTAATTCGGTTGATTTGAAGTTGAGTTTTGGAGAATTTTAATATGAGCTTTTGTAATATTATTTAAAATTTAATTGATTAACTCTGATGTACTTTTAGGATGATTTTTTTTATCAAAATATTATTCTTGTTGTAAAAGAATCTTTTAAATGTGAAATAAATCTAAAAATAAGTTACAAAATACAATGAGTAAACATATTTTATTTTATTTTATTTTTCACTTACAAAAAAATAATCATATTAACTTAATTATACAATATACTTTAGATTTCCTCTGGCTTTCTTTGCACCTTTGAGGAAACTACTAGTTTACAACAGTCTGCATGTTATCCATAAAAAGGCCATGTAGGAAGCATGTGATAGCCTAAGAATGAATCCATGCCAATTCCATTATTACCATCTATAAATTTTCCATTGACATTGAGTATATGATTCTCACACTCAATTTTAAGGATTATTTTTCTCCTCTTCAATGTGTATTATTTAAATTATCTCTATTATTTTTATGTTTTTTATTTATTTTTATTATTTAAATGTGTAGATTAATAATATTTTGTAGTAGGGATGGCATTGAATATTAGTAGATTTCACTATATTTGAATTATTCTTAAAGGTAGGATTATAATTTTTATTTTTTCTTTAAATTTTAGAAGTATTATAAATATCATTTTCATTTGAAGCTTTTTTGAAACTATACATATTTATATTATTTTGTAAGTAATAATAAATACATGCTTTATTTTAGCAATTGTATTATTGTGATGACTATCACATTACGATCCCTCATTTGTGGGTTTCATTCACAGCTGACTAAGAAGACTATGGAGACTTTCTTCAATGATGCATAGGTATCCGTGAAGACTGGACATGATTTCCACTAGAGAAAGGGTGTGAAGTATATAAACGGTGAGTTCCAAAAGACTTCCCTAAGGCTTTTGAGTGTGTAGGCATTTCCTTCTTCTCTTGTGTCTAAACTCAGTGATAGTGGTTTTGGTGTTCTAGTGTCATTCTCTACCCCTATTAGTGATGTTTCTTGTTTGGCAGGTCAGACTTGTGATGCCAATGTTGGTACTAAGGGAAAATATTTTCCTAAAGTTCTTTCTCAGGTAGAAGACTTTGTGAAAATTGTAGGCATTTCTTTGGACATGACAAAAGACACTACCATAGTATCCGTTGAGAATGAATCTCTTGAGGAGGTGATCTATAATGAGGATTGGTTCGTGGCTAGGGGGTTGGTGTGTAAATTTAACAAATTTTTGCCTCCCTCATATTCATCAATGGATCTTTGATTCATGGTGGTTGTCAAGGGTGGACAAATTGGAACTCTATCCTTGTGATAGAGGTTTCTTTGTTCTAGTTTCTTATAATATTACAGATAGAAACAAGGTTATTAAGGCCAAATATTGGTGATGGGATCAACACCTCCTCTTCTTGAAGCCTAAGATTTTTTATTTTAACCATCTTCTCAAAAACCTTTGCTTTAGACCTCTTTGGATTCATTTACCTTAGCTACCCCTTTAGTTTTGGTCTGAAGCTTGCCTATTGCCATTGGTGATTCCTTGGGAAACATGTTGGAAATTGATGCTTCTACTTCTAATTTTTCATGCACAACCTTTGCTAATATTTATTTTTATATTGATTTTTTTAAAGAAATCCTAGTAGCTCAATTGATTTAAGGGTCAATGATCGATGTTGGACTCAAACCCTAGATTATGAGGGGCTACCCTTTAGGTGTTGTAGATGCTTCAATACTGGTCATTTGACTGCTTCTTTCCTTATCAGCAAGTGTAAAGTAGATTCTACTTGGTAGAAGGATGCAAGTGTTGATCATCTTACTCTTTTTCAGAAATCACTCTTACAAAGCCAGTAATAGAAGTTGATAAATTTATTCAGGTGGTGGAGACTAAAGCTTGTACCCCTCAAGCTAAGACTTCATCCTTGACTTCCAAGGATCGAGTTTTTAAGGTTGTTGGGATAATGGTGTCTATTAATGAGGTTTTATCTAGTAGGATTGTGGCCTCTAGAGGTCCACTAGTGGAAACACACACACCTTCTAGTGTGGATTCAAGAGATTCAAGGAACCAAGAAGTCTAGAATGTTGTAAGGGTTAAGAGGAAAGACCGCTTCATACATGCTTCGCGCCTAAAATTCTTTGCTCCCATAGTAGAGAGGGCAAAGGAGAGATCAGTTCTACTTCATAGTTTTATTGTGTGGTTAATTTAGTTATTTGGGGTTCACCTTAGGGCAATTAATCTCTCTTTGGTAGTTTTTGAGGGATTTTAGCTAGGTTTTGGCATTTTTGTTCCCTCGTGGATTTTCATTTGAAACAATAAATGATTTTTGGTTTAAGCTTTATTTTGGGTGAGGGACCCCTTAACCCTCAATTGTGTGTGTGTGTGTGTGTGATATATATATATATTATTTGTCCACGTGCCATGATAATTTCTAAGTTCATAGATTAAATTTGACAAAATAAATATTTAATAAGTACCTCAAAAGTGTATCTGTGTGTGTGTGTGTGTGTGTGTGTGTGTGTGAGAGAGAGAGAGAGAGAGAGAGAGAGAGAGAGAGAGAGAGAGAGAGAGAGAGAGAGAGAGAGAGAGAGAGAGAGAGAGAGAGAGAGAGAGAGAGAGAGGGAGGTTTGTCCACGTGCCATGACAATTTCTAAGTTCATAAATTGAATTTGACAAAATAGATATTTAATAAGATTTATAAAACACATCAATATATTATTTTATCATAACATCACAATGAACAACATTTTAAGCTTTAAATTGTATTTTTACTATAACCCTTAGTGAAAATAGTACTTATATTCATCTAATTGTGTGGAGTATAATACACAACAATTTAACATCTGATTCATGTATATTGTGCATGAAATAAATATATATAACCCCTAGCCATTATATATTATTTAATTTGGCTATTCCAACTTGGTATTTAATTCATGTTAAATCAATTGTATTAAATATCAATGAAATGATTGTAAAATGTTTTATTAGGTGCATAGTTTTAATTTTTTGAATATAATATTATTAATATTAGGTAATTTAAACATACAATTTAACTAAAACAATTACTAAGAACCACATAAGACACATGTACTCTTTTAAATGTATATCTACAAACTAAATTTAATTATATTATTTCTCAACAATTCAATATAAAATATTTAATGATAATTTTTTTTATAATAATATTATGCTACATATTATTTTTTTAAAATTATATTCAAATTTAATCATAAATAAATTTCAATATAAAAATATGTACAGTGACTATGCAACTCTTGTAAAATGCGTAATTCAAAATAATTCTGTTAACTTATTCCGTGAATACAAACCTATTTAGTAATATTTATCATTTACAAATACAATGCTAATAATACGTGCAACGTTAATCATGTTAAAACAATGGATTAATTATTAAAGCGCACATGTATAGATTATATGTCGGTTAACGGCGGAGTGGCCGATTGTTCACCGACGCACGGACCCCGTTAAACTGTTGAATATTGACAAATTTCCCGTGCCTTGAACGGCTGTCACCTCCTACCCCGCCTTCTGTTGTGGCTTCAATTTTATGTCTGTAAGTTGAGTTACATTTGCATACGGAAGGTCATGCAATCTCACTCAAAACTGAAAAAAAAACATCTGCCTTTTCATTTTCGTCGCGTGATCGACTGAGTGAGTGAACGCAAGTTACGCAACGGCTCAAATGACTTTTTAATAAAAAATAATAATTGGCATGTTCTTGCGGTGCGAAGCGTAAATGTCGAGTTGGCCATCGTGCAGATGCCCCTCACGTTTTTATTCAACAGCTGGTATTGCATTTGCCCTCGTGCTATTTCTATACATACCCCTGCTTTGCCTCCACAGCATTTTTGTTTTTGTTAAGGCAGGATGTCTGAACCTCAGCTGCTCATAATCGACTTCTTAGGAATTGGGATCGACAGTCCCCAATTGGCACCTTCCCTGCACTGTCAACAACCATCGGTTAGGAAAAGACCATGTAAGTTGCTTTCTTCCATTTACGTCTATACGTTATAACAATGGGCTGCTTAAAATTTTCAGGATTGATGATGTCGTTAGAGGATTTAATGTATACAGCAACGCACTCATGTCTACGGAAGATAAAACCCCAGATGATGGAACAAGTGCTTTCACGATCACAATCACACCGATGTTTTAGTAATCCAGAGATTTCTCAAACGGATGTGTCTGAAGGTATTAAGAGTACGATGGATTGATTCAGCAACACGCTACGGGGTTTCAATCCAACAGAAAAGATGACTACATTTTGGATCAACAATTAGAATTTTCAGAAGCAGGAATTGCTGTACATTTACATCCTTCTCCTTCTACAAAATCATCATCTGCTCAACTCACGATTTTCTACAATGGGGCAATAAACGTCTATGGTGACGTTTCTGCTGAGGAAGTAAGTGGTATTCTAAACTTTTAGACGTTGTGGTATTTTATTTTCCACAACGTAAACACATAATTTATAGCGAGATTGATGAACAGGCAGAAGCTATCATTAAGCTGGCTGCGGGTAATACAAAAACTGGGCAACACACTTATCTCGATTCAGACCAGGGTGCCCCTTCCACCACGCTTCCCAGCATTTCAAATTATCTATCTTTGTTGGCAGGATTAAGAACATCAGGATCCACAAACAGCCACGATCTTGACATCCCACCACATGCCAGTAAGTTCTCGACTCGACTCAAATTTGTTACACGTTTGAATGTAAGAATTTTACAGTGTAGTAATATAAATAACAATGGATTAACTTTTTTATGCAGAACTTCCAATAAGGAAGAAGTTATCCCTTAAACGTTTTCTCCGGGAGCGGAAGAACAGGTAACCTGAGCTTCTTCCTTTATTTTTGATGGAGAGAAATAAACTATTTATATGTAAAGTTAATGAATTTATGCGGTCTGTGCAGAGCTAACAGACTATTTCCGTAATCGACCTCGAAGAAGTTAGCCTGCTGAATTGTTTATTTGTAAATCCGAAAGCGGTATGAGAGCCGGTTAGTACTTGGTTACCGATCAGAAGCACCAAAGACCCACTGTCATAGATTCAATGTATTTATTGTGAAAGATTCCACCAGTGACGGCATCAGACTTCATTTCCACGTGTCTCGACTAGTTCGTCAGTGTGTAGATTTGTGTTTTTAATTTTAAAATTGAATATTAATATGCATGGCAACTTTGGAGCTATGTCTTGATTGACTATAATTTCTGGTTTAGTGTTAAAAGGGAGTGGATGTTCATTTCATCAAATTTGTTTGAATTTTTATTTATTTATCAATTTTTTAATAAATATGTTTATTTTAAACATATGATTTATTATCATATTTTATTATCTATATCAATTAATTTACATTTTTTCGAATTTTAAAAATAGTTTCAAAAATATTTGTACAAAAAATTATAAAAATATAATTAAATTATTATTATTATTTTTTAATGTATAAAATTTTTATTTAAAAAATTATTTAAAATCAAAAAGATTATTTAGAACATGTGTATTTAGTTTCATATATATCCCAAAAAAATTAAAATATAGTTATGCAATTAAATTTATCTAGATGGGTGAGATGGAGTGTCAAATTTAACCTCTAATATATTAAGAGGAATCATGTTAAACAAAGGTGCATACTGGAAAATATATGAAATATTTTGGTGGAAGAAACATGTGTGAGATGATATGGAAGTATGTAATATCTAACTCTAGTTTCAATTCATAATATGAGGATTTGAACACTGACTGTTTAAATTTAAATATCATATTTTAACTAATTAAATTGTATATATATATATATATATATATATATATATATATATATATATATATATATATATAAATAAAATAAGCATTCATCTATTTGAGTGAGCCTTTAGTTATGTACTTGATCAATAGTTTCTATTTGGTGTTGGAGAATGAATATGACTATGTTGATATGTAGCTAATACGTGACTCAAAGTAATTTATTTATATCACATGCTTGAAAGCATATAGGTACAGATATGTTGGCATGACAACGATTAGGTGGCATATAAATAATAGCAAGTGGTCGATAAAATCTAAGAGATGACATCGATACTTTTTTCATGCTAACATGTCTATTATGTACATATTTCATCTACTGTGTTTTATGCCATTATAGTATTTTATGTTATATTTTAATACATGTGTAAGGATAAAAAAAATTATCTCGTGTATTTCTAAGCCAAATTAAAGTTGATTTTAATGACATCTTAAAAAAATATATCTATATATGAGCTTGTCATATATGAGTGTAAGTTTTATAATTTATTTGTATAATTAGATGTGTATCGGCTAGAGCCTAAACATGTAGTTATTTTGAGGTGAGTTGAATTCAAATTAGTGTCTTTACATGAATTCAATGAGCATATTTTATTTGTCTCAGTTTTGTCACTAAAACTAATACCAATTTTTTATTCAATATATTTTTTGATATCATAAGCATCTGAATAAGTGTATAAGGTTGTGAATTATTTGAAATGAATTTCAATAAAAAAATAAAGCATAAAAACTTATCAAAACTAATAGAAATTATTATTTTTTAAATAAAAATAAATCGAACTAACAATGAAGAAAAAATAAAGAATAACAAATTGATAAGGGTAGAAATTATTACTAATAGATATAAGGATAAAGCAAACAAAAACTAATCACATAAAGACTAATTATATAAACAACTAACCATTAAGAATAATGAAATACAATGAAACAAATAAGATAAAGAGTGAGACTTTTTTTTAAAAAGAAATAATTGACTTTGTAGTATGAAAAATGATTTTATTGATAAAAATGGAAATAGTTTTGATTACAAATTAAACATTTGAAAAAATATTACTTTATAATTGATAGTATAAAAATTTATTACAAAATATGATGTTTTCATTATTTTTATACTAAATTATATGAAGTTTTACGTATATGATTATATATCTGCAATCATTTAAAAGATATTAATATTTAATATTGAGTCAGATAATTAATTATAAGTAAATAAAAAAAACTTAAATATATATGCATTATTCAAGCATATTATCTTACCATTAGAGAAAATATTATTTTATTTTATTGTAAATATTATTCAATCTCATAAATTATTGTTCAATCTCATAGATATTTACATAAAAACATAAAAATATCAAAAGTTAGAAAATTAAAGAGAACTTAATACTTATGTATTTTCTCCCTTTGTTCTATCTTCAAACTCCTCATTAAATAGCTCCATTTAAAATGATTATGTTTTGAATTTGTAACTAACTTTTGTTAGTTATGATTGTAAGTTAATTGCATTTTAAAATTCCATTGCTTAGTTATTAGTTAGTTTATAAGTTATAATATTTAAAAATTTACCTTTATTTTTTACATCTTTGAATAAAGTTCATAAGATCAAATAAAAGAATAAATAACAACATAAATTTTTCTAATGTGTGGATCTTTTGACTTCTCAAAAATCATTTAAGAAATTATTTACATGAATATAAATTAAATAAAATATAAATATTTAGGTAAAATGATCTTTAAAAATACATAAAACTATAACTTATAAGCATAATATTATTTCATAATTTATTGTCACATGATCGACAATGAAAAAAATAAATATCCAATCAAGTATTACTACATGAATCAGATGATTTATCACTATCAAAATGACCATGATCATCAAAATTATTGAATTGAATATGAAATATTATCACTCTATCAAATTGATAAACATTTCATACGTATAATTATCTAAATTTCCAAAAATCCTTTGTGAAAGAGTTCATAACTGATAATACTAATAAACAACATCATTACAAGTCTCTCAAGCAATACAAATAATTGAGCTAAAAATAAAATAATATCACCATACAAAAACTATCATGCATCATAATCACTCAGATAAACTATATCCATTGTTCAAAGAAATCCCTTATCTATTTGGTACTCAACGTACTCAAACAGTACAATGCAATGATCATCATACAAATTGATAGATTCAAAAGAATACATGAAGCATCATCACAAAATGAACCACTTGAAACCCATACGAATTTATCAAATTAAAAAAAAACACAATATTTTTATACTCATTTTTACCATCCCTTCCAATATTAAAAAAAGAAAGGAAGAAAAAAAAAGAAAAAAACAAAAAAGTTTACCTAATATTTGAATAGAATATCAGTTTTTGCCCACTGAAACTCTTTTCAAGGAAAAATGTTCATGTTCAGAGAGCAAAATCACTTGCACAAATAAATAATCATTCACCGAGTCCTAATCAAGACATCATATTTACGAATGAAAAAAGAATAAATCACCATTACGAAGTCCACGATCAAAATATCATGGGGATAACTAACCAAGAACCGCAGTTTAAAACATTATTATCAATCTTGAAAAATTCTTAGTAATGCAATACACATTAAATTTAGCTATAACGTATATTGTATGTCATCTCCCCAAAAAAACAAATGCCATAAAGTGAACATTTACGAAAATTGTTCTCTATGTGCACGTATTAAAATAAAACATCAGCATGTCAGGCTCAAACAATTCACTTAAAATGAAAGTGAAAGTTATATGCAAGTTAATTCATAGTAAAATAATCTTATATTTCAAAATTTAGCCACTATGAAAATGCATGTGAAAGAGGGTTTGAAAACAAGAACTTTCAAAATTTTCAACCTTCCATATCTAATTATTAGAAAACACTAATTGCATACAAGGGTTTGTTCAAAGTAAGTTATAGGCACAAAACCGATTTCATGAAGTAAAAAAAAACAAAAAAAACTGCAATGTCCTAAGAACTTATGCATGCATACAGGAGGTATTCACCACCGTTGAACAACATTATGTACGACACAGACTAAATGATAGATTCAATATAGAGGATAAAAAAGTTGATAATTTAATTAAAAAAGAATACATAATGATAACAATAACAACAATATTCAGTGAACATTGAATGCAATTTTTAAATGCATGGATCTGTGTGAAGACCAGAAAAGAAAATACTTTAATATGGATGACTTCGAATGAGACCTACAAAAATCATATGAGTACAAGTTCTTTCAAAAATAAGCCTCATATTTAAACAATGATAAAATATAATCTACATGAATATTTCAAAGGAAAACAAGCACATAAAACGGAAAATGTGCATGCCAAGGATCAATGACTTCATCACAAAATTGAAAATTTTCTTTCTCATGCAACATCATAACCAAACTCAAATTTATTTCACATTTTATCAAGCAAATTTTCATACAGAGAAATTGTCTGCACTATCAATATTTTTCTCAAATGGACCAAAACAATATCAACTCATTCGATATAGTCTATTAATTTTCAACTACAGATAAGTGCTTGTATGAAAAGAAAATATATTTCATGAAACATAAAGAACGTATGCATAAGCATAATGATTTCACCATGATTTGTTTTAAACTAAAATGCTCCTTCCTGAAAAAAATAAACCAACCAGACGGCTAATATACTTGCCACCAAGGTGAGTGCACAAAATGAGAGAACTATGAACTGAAATCTAATTGCCTCACCCTCAAAAATCAAATTAAAATAGTGCTCTTTCTGCAGGGTGATTGACTAAATGAGGCTCGAATAATGAAAACTGAAAGCTTTCTAGTGGAGAAACATCAAGGGTGATCCATCAACGCAGTTAGGGTGACATGTCAACTATAATAGTGGATGATGGAATCCACCAAACGAACGGCCAAATGAACATTATAACCATCACCAAAATCTTAGCAATAAATATTAGTAACAAGACATATCTTTTACCAATTTTCCCACCACCTTTGTCACCAATAATAAAAAATGATAGAATGAAAACGTTTAATACCAATATCACAATGTATTCAGCTAAATTCCCTCTACACTCTCTAATTTAAATTCAAACCTTTACATATATATTTCCCTGAAGATATGGAAATATCTAGGCACTTCGTTCATTAATATATAAAAAAGACCCTTAGTGCCAACGAACACAGTAAATACCGTGGTTCAAGCATGAAGAGGGGAGACAAATTAAGTTCTGCCATTATATCCAATGTTTTAGGGGTACAACCATCTCATGGAAACACATGCACATTTTCTTAAACACAAGAATTCACAAAAACAAAGATTCAAAATCTTTATTTTTTCACAATTTAATATAATTTTAATTTCATGCCACAATTTAACTTATTCAATACATAAAAACATGGAGTAAACAGATACATACACCTCTAGTTTCGTACATAATGTTTGCCTTCAAATTTAGTAGTCTACACAATCTCTTATAGACCAAGAAGAATGGAAACAATAGAATCTAGTCATATTCTACATTTTATAGTAGAAAAAAGCCAATTAGATGCCAATTTTGCTTTTAGGAGGAGAATCAAGTGGTCTTTGATCTCCCTATAAGTTTCATAACCTTACACATGACTTTGAAATTCCATCTCATGCGTTCTTGCATCAAAACAACAAAAGAATTGTCAAAACATGGTTTCCACTTCCAACTAGACTTAATTGGGTCAACAAAGGCTAAAATATCCTCAAATTAAAACTAACATTTCAGAAATCATGACCTTGTCAGGGTTTTAGCATGTGTTTTAAACTATGAATATGTAATCAAGATTTTAAGGCCATTAGAATATATTTTATACCTTATTAGGTCTTTGTTTCAACAAATACAACTATGTAACAAGCTTAAATTAGGCAAGACCTAGTCTAATTCTGATGTTACACATAGCACTGTGAAGGAATGACGTGTCTTTGAACTAGTCCCACTCAAAAAAGACATCCTAGATAGAAAAGTAGAGCATCGTATGAAACAAGAAGAGACCCAATTAGGTTTCACTCATAAAACAACATAGAAAGCATGCAAAGTTTTCCATGAAGGCTTAACCATTGAAAGGATTCCACACAACATAGAAGATATACATAAGAATATAAATATTTCAAAACAGGAAGGAAAACCTGATTGATACTGCATGCTTTGAACCAATACATGGCACAACCAAATTGAGAATTAAGAAACCTAATTACAAAGGCAATGTGATAACATTATATTTCAATATTAACATAGTGAATTGAATTTTGATTATCAAGGTAAAGATTCCTCAAGTAACACATAGACCATTTCTAGACTTTGAAGTGTGAATAGGACTGCACAATGAGAACTTGAAAAGATGAAATCTTTTGGTCTTTAAAAGCACTAAGGCAACCCATCACTCTTTGAGATAAAATTGAAGTACATGATGATGTTAATTGAAGAACATGATAAGTAAGTCAAGTGAACATAGGAACTAATCTAATTTCCTCCAACAAAGTACATCATAGCTAAAACAAAAAGTAAAGTAAACGAAAAGTAAATAACTGAAAGGAAGATCATGCAATCTATTTTTGGTGATGCTAGATTTATCAAGACCTTGTATGCTCTTACATCATACACCTAAGGTTCAAAAATGTGATCTCTAATTCACATGGATGGGATAAGTACCAAATCTACTCTTTTTTTATAAGGATAATTGACAATGGCATAACCTTCCAACATACCAAGTAAATCATCTTATTGTTCTCTATTTTTATTCATCATTTACAACTCCTAGATGTTGGTTTCAAACATGCTCTCTCTCTCTCTCTCTCTCTCTCTCTCTCTCTCTCTCTCTCTCTCTCTCTCTCTCTCTCTCTCTCTCTCTCTCTCTCTCTCTCTCTCTCTCTCTCTCTCTCTCTCTCTCTCTCTCTCTCTCTCTCTAATGGGATTAAATCCACACTAATCTCTCTTTTTTATGGGATTCTACCCACCATCATCTTTCATCCTCAACCAAAGGCTTAACCAACTATCATTAACCTCACAAGTGGTTGAAACACACTATCATCCATCTACCACCACCAATATGCTTTATCATGCAACTCATTCTCTCATGTGAACTTAAACCCATCATAGATAGACCATGTCATCCTAAAAACCACCTAGATATGTTAACACCATGTCCAAATAGTTTTTTGATCACATACAACATTACATACCACTGCTTGTAGTTGCTCACTCATGGCTGAAATTTTATCTCTCATTCCCAATATCATCACAATTCAATCAAAATACACATCAATAATCAATTCAAGGACACTATTTATCTTCTCATTCTTCATTCTAAACATTTATATAGAAAGTAATCTCTCCATCTTAGATACATCAACTTCTTCACACGTTAGGGATACCACACACATTTGCAACTCCTCCTTAGAATTGGTGAGCTTAATAAACTCACTCTCCATACCTTAAACATCAGGGTCCTAAGCATATCCTTGAGCTGATATCAAACTCAGTTGCACTCTCTCATTTATATCTATGCTACATGATTTTTCCATGTCATGCTTTATATTCTTAAATATTTTACCAATGTTTAGTTGTTCTTATGAAAACTCTTCTTCCTCAATTGGATGCAAATGAGGCTCCATCTGCATATCTCCTTTAGAAACAATGTGTTCCCATGATATACCACTCTCTATTCTCCATGTTGTCTTGAAGATAATCACCAATGGCTGAAATTTGAACACTAACAAAATATCCAATCACCATTTTCATACTAGTCTCTTGATCAGATCTTTCACATACATGATCCTCCACCATAACCTTTATGTGTGCACTTGCTTGTAAAACATATGTATCTAATGTTTATTTTAAAGGACACTTTAAAATGCCCATGCCTACATTCTTTATCCACCTACAACTCTACACGGTTACAATATTTACTCAAATCCATTGTTTCACTTAAAGAAACATATGTCATGCCTTGGTTGTTCTAAACCCTACTACCCTCCAAAAAAAATTGACATGGTAATTTATATCATGAAACAAATAAAAATCATCATTTTTCTATTAAATGGTCATGAAAATAAATTTCCCATAAACACATAATAGGTCTCCAACATTTTGTGAATAATGGATCTGATCTGAGCAACATTCCAGGTGACAATTTGGGTGATGGTTCTACCCTAATTGGTGGCAAAACTTTTGGGAGCCATAACTTTTGCACCATAGCTCCGTTTGACTCCCCGTTTGAACCATTGGAAATCTAAGAATGAGGATAATGTGGTGAGATGTCATTTACATTTGTTCAATGTATTTTTACCCCCAAAACCTCAATAGAAGGGCCCCAAATTTAATTTTAGTAGTGCAGTCTAAAAATAGTAAGTTTCTAAAAATAGTAATTCCTTGAATTATGTATTGTTGTAAATCATGGAAGTCAAACCACTTAATCTCCCTTGAGATTTGTGACGTTCCACATCCTCCTCCTACCTTCAAAATATGTATAAATGAAGATGTAACCCAAAATGGAAATCATACATGTCTTCTCAAAGATAGGCATATGTTTGGGTGTGCAATTTTAATGAATAAAACATCTCTTCTCAGAGATAACATTATTTTTATTGTGTTATTCTTGTTTCTCTAATTATCTTTCAACCAAATCTTTTGAGTTTTGGATCAGGATCACCTCTAGATCATCCATCATGTGGATTCCATCACCTATGGGCTTCTCAAAATGCTTATATAAATCATTGTTTTGAAAATAATAATTGGGATCTATAATATAAGCCTACCCTCCTTTTTTTATTTCAATACAATCTCCTATTCACCACACCTATGCACCTCCATGCTACATCACTAAGTAGTATTTGGTTGTTCACATAACAACTCCCAATCCATATTTCCTCTATTATAAATATTTTTATCACCAACTCTATCATGCCTCTTCACATGAATATTCCATAACCATCCAATCTATAATTTTGGGTGCACAAAATGCCACAACATATTATAAAATTTAAGTTTTGAATCATGAATCTTTTGTTTACCTTTATGTTGTCTCCTAACTTGGAGATATTTCTAATATACAAGGGAACTATAACTTCAAGCAAATACTTGCATGTAACCCTAACCATCATGGGGTTAAAAAAATTATAATTAAAAAAATATAATTCAATCTCAACTATCTAAGTCATGATCTACTCTATATTTTCCTATCCACTAAACAAAGAAACATCACTAAGATATTTACCTTTTTTCTCTACCATAACCCTTGTTGCTCTCTTCAGTTTACTAGCATATTTTTATAATCTTGCTTGGTGTCTCTCCAAAGTATTCAACTACTCTTTTAAGGATAACAACCCCACCATAAACTCTTCTTCATCACCATCACATGTAGTTTCACCTTCATCACTAAGTGTAGTCATATCCAGTCTTCCCTAGAACACTTTCAACATCTTTAATAACTCACCTAAATTGTGTTCCATTATCATGTGTGCCATATGTTACCATGAATTATAAGGATCCTATTTGATAAACTGAAATTAAATCCAAAATTATCCTCTCAAAAATCCCCTCACACATTTTCATGACTTCACACACGCCTACAACCAACTATGAAGACTTCTCAACAACTTGAAGCCTCTATGTAGACTTCTCCCTCAAAAACTACAACCATTGAGGATTTATCACATTCACCACCCATAAGGACACTACCTTGAAATGATATCACCTATTTCATTCAATATTTATGAATTAAAATTAAGGACAATAACTAATGGGCATATTGTAGGGGTAGAACCATCTCATGGACACAGATGCACATTCTTTCAAACATTTGACTTCACAACAACAAAGATTCAAACTCTTGATATTATTACATTGGAATATAATTTTAGTTTCATTCCATAATGGACCTTATTCAATACATAAAAACATAGAGGAAACATAAATGGACACCTCTAGTCTCATACAAAACTTTTGCCTTTAAATTTAGAAATTTACATAGCCACTTACAGACTAGGAAAAATAGAAAAAATACAAATTGTTTCTATTTTATAGTTTTCAACAGATAAAAGTTCAATTAGATGTAAATTGTAATTTAAGGACAAGAATCAATTAATTATTGATCTTCCAAAAATTTTCATTACCTTATACATACATCTACAATTCTATCTAAGGGGTTCTCTCTTGAAAATGTCAGAAAGATTGGTAAAAAATATGTTTTCCACTTCTAGCTAACCCCTAATATATTTAATATGGTCTATGGATAAAATAGAGTGTCAAATTTGACCCCTAATCTATTAATATGGATTTTTTTAAACAAAAATGGATATTAGAAAATATATGAAATGCTTTGGTGGAAGATACATTTCTGTGGTGGTGGAAGAATAGTATGTATTATGTGTGTCTACTTTCAATTCATAGTATGAGGATTTGAACATTGACTGCTTAAATTTAAATATGATATTACAGATAATGAAATTGTTTAAAAATATATACATTGATAATCATTCACATCTTCTAATGAGCCCTTTGTTATGTACTTCATCAACAATCTCAATTTGATGTTGGAGGATGAACATGATTGCATTGATCTATAACTAACATGTGGGATAGGGTAATTCAAATATACCATATGGATGATGGTATAATGGTGGAGATGTGTTGGTATAATAATGACTATATGACATATACATAATGTTGAGTGGTTCATAAAATTCAAGAGATGATAGAGGTACTTTTTCCATGTTAGCAAGTCTATTATGTGGATATTTTATCTACTACATTTCACGCCATTATATCATTTTGTGTTATATTTTAATGAATATTTAAGGATTCAAAGGTTCATCTGATGTGTTATTACGAAAAACTAATGATTCTTTTAACAACACATTGAAAAAATATAATCTATATATGGCCTCATCATCTATGAGGGCAAGTTTGTAAATTTATTTGTATAGCTAGATGTGCATAGGCTAGATACTAGGCATGTATTCATTTTGAGGGGAGTTAAGCTCACTTTAGTGTCTTTGTGAAAATGTGGTGATCATATTTTATCTATCTTATTTTTTTCAATGAAACTAATACCATTTATTTAATCAATATGTTTCATCATGTCATGGATATATATATATATATATATATATATATATATATATATATATATATATATATATATATATATATATATATATATATATATATATATATATATATGTCTATAGGGTAGTGATTTTTTAGAAATGAAAGATAGTAAGATAAATAAATCATAAAAGCTTTTCTAAACTAATAGAATTTAATTTGATTTAAAATAAATATTGAAAAACTAAATATAAAGTGTGGTGTAGGATATTTTTTGCTTGTCGTTTTACCTACACAATCATTAGTCAACTTGTTTAGGGTTGTTAAGGTTATTATAGAAAAATAAACTTAATGTAGTTTTTAATATTGAGTTGAGTTGTTACCTTTTCTGTAGCTTGATATTTCACTATACAATTTACCTCCTTCATTATTTTTGGCTAATCAATAATTTGACAAATGAATCCTTTGATGCATTTGATATAACTTTTGTTGTGGCAATTTTGCTCTTACCCACTCTTAAGATTTTTCTTTCAATCTTGGATGCTCATAAATTTTGGAACAATCTAACATGGTATTAGAACATTAATCCTATGGTCAAATTGTCATTTCAAAAATCCTACATGAGATATTTCATGTATGCATTCTTCCTATCTTTCTTGATTTTGAACATTTTTAAAGGTTTAGTGGGATTTCATGAAAATCCATTCGAACTATATAGATGGATTATTAAATAATAAAACAAACATTGACATAAAAACTAAAAGGTGCAAAAACCCTAGAATCGACTATAAGCATGACTAGTTTTGACACGGTTGATTTTAGTTAATTTAGAGGGTTTCATGGTTTTTTCATTAATTTCATGTAAATATGTATAGTCAGGGTCCTTAATGGAAAATAATTTTCTAGATTTATTTGAGTTTTTGAAAATCCTTGGTGGACCTTTTATGGATTTTCTATAGCTATACCAAATCTGCATATTCTAAACTTAGTGAAAATTATGCACCTTCTTACGCCTGCTATACCATCCACCTGTACTAGCAATCCTCATTCTTGACATCAAATTTTTTGATAGCTTTTACAGCCCTCAATTATGACATTAAATTTTATAACTATATATGCAACCCTCATCCCTAGCATTAGATCTCTTAGTTGGATTGATTACACATAAACTCGACATGTTGGGACTTCTGACTTCACACATAGTCCAAAAATCTCATATATCAGGACATCTTACTAAACTCTTAGTCCAAAAGACTTACATTTGGACTTTTGACTATAGCTATAGTCCATAATCATGACATCAAGATTTTTAGCTTCCAATCCAGTCCCCAATCTTGACTATGGAAGGGGGTCAATAATATGGTTATAGTAAGGGTTGAGAAATATGACAGTGGAATTTTGAGCTCCTACTATAGCCATTATGTCTAACCAATATAAGGTAATAATACAAACCTAATGCATAATCTTGATGACTATAGCGCACTGCTAAAACTTTGATGATGATCTATAGGATGTCAAATTTAACCCCATGGATTGTGAAACTATTTATTTGAAAAATGATTTTTTTTTTTTTTTTTTTTTTTTAAATTTTTTTTTTATGATGTCACCCACACATCAATCACATAAATCAAAGTTAAAGGGGAGATAACTCATAAAATATCTTAGTCCCTTGATCATATAGTGTGGTCATAAAGGGAGGCTTAAATCTTGATTCCTACTAGTGGGGGTTTAACCTTAGCACCCAATACATTGTCCATTAAACACAAACATTTTCAAAGTTATGTTGGGAATATCCACACATTTTTAAATTCATTTTGGGTGGAGAGTTTTTATGTAAGCTCAAATCCTAAAATGGTTATAAATTTTGATCAGGAAGTCTTTTTTTATGTTATATTCTTAAAAAGTGCCAATTTTTTCATTTTCTATGCATTTGTGACATTTTTTGGCCCTATAAATTTACCTATTATTAAAAATATATACTTATTAGACACATTATTAGAATTGTCCAACGTCCTTCTAGTTATTTCATACATCCATATAATTTACTCAAGATGCATTCTCAGCTATGCCTAACATTTATAAGGTGTGTATTTAAAACTTTAGGGGGGTCACTGTGATAGTTCTAAGGGGTCTTATGTGGTTTTATGTTTTTATTACTAATTTCACTCTCATTTTATACATTCCATTAATTCTTACACTTAATGCTCATTTGGATGCATTCTCAGTTGTGCCCAATGCCATCTTCATGAGCATGAATTATTCTTGTAACTAGGGGTCATTGCAATAGTTTTGTGTAGTTTTTGTTAGAATAATGAATATTTAAGCTTACCTAGGGTTAACAGGGTAATTTATTTATTACCTAGGGTTAATTTTATTTACCTAGGTTAATTTGTTGAGAATCTCTCAACAATATATTTGCTTGTAGTATGTGAAAACAAATAGTTTGTTTTCTCTATTTTGTACTCACAACAAATAGTTTGTTGTCGTAAAATAAACTATTTGTATTATAAATACTTTACAATCTATGAGAAAATAACAAGAAATTAATAAGATAATATAGATAATTTTGTGGATTATCACCTATTTTTTAGGTGTGAGAAATTTGTTTTATTCTCTGGTATTATTTGCAGGTTATTTGTTGTGGCTTCCTTCTCCTGGATTGATCCTATGGATCCTGTGTATCTCCTACTCATTCTTTCATGGTATCAGAGCTTGGACTTCCAGTTGAAGATCCTCTTCTCTATAAAATTTTCATTATTTTTCATCTATTAACACATTCAAAAATATTATTTTATTTATGTGTTACATATATTTGATATTCTCTCACATTCTGGTTCTTGTTTACAAGTTTTTTTTGAAATTTTTTGTACTTTATGCTCACTAATGACCCTAAAATTTTCCAAAATTATAATTTTTTTTCACAAGGGCATAGAAAATCAAGTCAATAATCCATTTCAATTTGATTTTTTTTCATTTCATGCTGGCCGTACAGCTCTTTCCTTCAAAAACTGGCTGACTGGTTCCTTTTGGCAGACTGCAGTACCTATATAGTTTTTTGATGTGGCAGATCGTACGGTTGACTTTTTTGAAATATGAGACCTGTTCATGAATGCTGAATTTTATATCTTTCATTACATATAAATTAGGATTAATTTGGACTAGGCTGTAAAGTGTTTTGGAAGGTTACAACAAGAATTTTAAAAACTATTTTTAGTCTGCAACATAGCCGTACGATTTCATCCATTTTGAATTCCTTATACTGCATAAAATAAAAATATAATAATTTTATGTGTTAGCAGACTTCCTAGGCTTTCATTTCCAGCTGAGAAGGATGGATTTGGAATAGGCTGTACAGTCCTTTGGGCAGATCTTGTGGAGCTAATTCTGCATTTACTGAGAGGTGTTTTCCTTGGCCTGTGTTTACAAATTTCTTAGAAATTTCCCTGATCACCACGCCTTGCTGGAAAAAGAGTTTATTTCTGATAAAGCCAAAGATTATTCAATAGTTATCTCACATGTGTGAGTCATTTTGGCTTATTTTTTAATTTTTTAATTTTTAGTGGTTTAAATGCAAGTCTCTAGCTTTAAAAGTATAAATTTGACTTTGCTAAAATGGCTAGAGGTATTTTGTTAAAAAATTATAGGGAGGAGGTCTTGGGGTCAAATCCCCCTACATTTTTTTGCATAAAGCCACATTTTTACTTTTGTATAAGCTAAGGCTAAATTTTTTTCTTCGGGAGACGTTAAATTGTAATGCGAGGGCTCTTTTGAGGAAAAATGAATGTTTAGATTTTTCTTGTCAACATTATCATCTTCCTCGAGAACAGAATCCAAATTGTTTGAACCCCTAAATTCTATAAATTACCATGTTTGGAAGCCAAAAATGCAACAACTCCTTCAATCAAAGGGCTTATGGAGAATTTTTTCTAAAACAACACCTGCGGCATTCACCACTGAAAAAGACAAATATGCATATGGTTGTAAGCAGGTTGAGGCTCTTGGATTGATTTGCCTTAATGTCTCAGATAATCTTCAATTTCACATTACAGATGCTACAATGCCAAAAGAGGTATGGAAAGAATTTAAAAACCTATTTGGCAAAGTTAATGAGTTTAAAATTTTGCAATTAGATGCAAAATTGAGTACTCTCTCTCCATCAGATTTCCCTTCAATAGATGAATTCTTGGCAAAATTCAAATTTATAAGGTCATAGTTGAAAGCTAGTGACAAGGATAAAAGTGATCAAGAGTGCATTTTCATGATTTTGTCAAAATTGAATGGACTATATAGTGTTTTTTCCTCTACTTTTTATACTATGATGGATCCATTAGGTGATGAATTCAAATGCCCTTCCTTTGAAGTTTTTTGTGAAAGATTGACTAGGGAACAAACAAAATTAATGGCCGTAGATGCTCTACCTGGTCCTAGTCATGCTCTAGTTGCTAATTCTTCTAAAGGAAAACCTTCACCTAAGTCTAAACAAAAGAAATCACCTTCAAATAACCCTCCAGAGTCTACCACCCAAACACCTCATCATTCTAAATCTACTAAGACCAAAAAGTCCTTTAAGTAAAAGAAGAAAAAAAATGGTCCATGTAATTTTTGTGGTGGTCCTAATCATGATGAAAGTAGATGTTTTAAGAAGATGGAAGCATTAGAGGCAACAGTCAGACAACACAAAATTTCCATTCCATCTCCATCTCCTTCTACTTCTCCTATAGAAAAAGGGAAAGCACTTTCAGCCAGGGCTATATCTTCATGTCATGATCAGTGAATTTTTGATTCAAGTGCTTCTCACCATCTTACACATTCTAAGGATCTATTGTCTTCTCTTACAGATTGTAGTACATCACATATTGTTATGGGTAACTCCTCACAGATTGAAGTTTTGGGATCTGGTACTGTTGACAAATAGGATGGATGTTTTAACAATGTATTGCTTGTACCCCAAATCTCTTCTAATCTTCTCTCTGTATATCAAATATGTAATTTTGGTACTGGTAAAATTATGGAGTTTACTTCACATGATGTTTTAATAAGAGAATGTAATGATCCTAGTGAGATAGTTGCTACAAGTAAAGTAGACCATACTGCAAGACTCTATACTTTTGATAAGTTTGAGTCTTTTATGTCTTCTGGTTCTTCACTTATAACACATGGTAATAATCTCAAAAAGTTGTGGCATGAGAGATTAGGGCATTTGAGTTATGGATATATGCAACAAATGAGTACAAAACATATTGTAAAAGGCCTTCCTAAGGTCTCATGTATTGATGGGGTGTGTTTTGATTGTCTAGTTGGTAAACAACACTAGGATCCATTTCCAGTTGGTAAGGCCACACATGCAAATGCACCCTTAGGGTTGGTTCATAGTGATTTGATGACTTTTCGAACTCGTTCTTTTTTAGGGGCTAAATATGCACTCACATTCATTGATGATTTCACTCGTAAAACTTGCGTATATTTTCTCAAGTTGAAAAGTGAAGTTTTTAAGACTTTTAAGGCCTTTAAAGCCTTTGTTGAAAAACAATCATCTCTTCCTCTTAAGAAGATATGCATTGACAATGGGGGGGAATATGACAGTAATGCTTTCTATGATTTTTGTATTGAGCATGGGATACAGCAGCAGTTCACTGTACCACACACTCCTCAACAAAATGGTGTAGCAGAGAGGAATAATCAAACATTGAAAGATATGGCTAATTGTATGATTCACTCTAAAAATTTGGGTCCACAATATTGGGCTAAAACTATAAATTGTGCAAACTACATTCAAAACTATATGCCTCATAAAGCTGTGAAAAATATGACACCAGAAGAAGCTTGGTATGGGATCAAGCCTAATATTTCATATTTTTGCATCTTTGGGAGTCAAGCATGGGCATTTGTTCCTGATGACAAACGTAAAGAATTGGAGAAGAAAAGCCAACCACTCATTTTTGTTGGTTATTGTGAAGATGTAAAAGCCTACCCTCTTTTTTATCTTGTCATACATGATGTGTTGTTTCAATGAGATGTTCAGGTTGATGAGCTACCCACTCCACAGGAATGTACATCTAGTTCTTCTTCTCCCCCTCCTTATTCTATGAAGGATAGTGAGGATTTGCTTTCTATTATTGATGATAATGATGTTGCACTTGTTCAGCCACCATAGCCATCTTCTTCACCACCTTTGCCCAAGTGGGCAAAGAGCACTCTATAGACAACCGATTCTTTCATTGGTGATCCATCTGATTCTTATCGCACTTGCTCATAGACATCTGGTGTTGATCTTTTGGGACAAGCTTGTACAGATGATCCAATGTTATTTTCTAAGGCCATTGGTATACCCGAGTGCGATGTTTCTATGTATGATGAGTATTATTCATTTATGAAGAATGATACTTGGAATCTTGTCCCTCTTCCTAAGGGATGAAAACTTGTAAAATGTAACTGGGTCTATAGGACTAAATATGTTGTAGATGGATTAGTAGATAAGTACAAAGCTAGATTAGTAGCTAAGGGTTTTTCACAGGTTGAAGGAGTTGATTACTCTGAGACCTTTGCCCCTATAGCTAAGATGGATTCTATTCATCTTGTACTCTCTCTTGCTGCTTCACATTCTTGGTCAATTTTTTAGATGGATGTGAAGAGTGCTTTCTTGCATGGTGATCTCCATGAGGAGTTCTATATGGAGTAGCCTCCAGGATTTGTGTAGGACTCATCATTAGTTTGTAGACTCTGACATTCTCTTTATGGCCTCAAACAAGCTCCCAGAGCTTGGTACGAGAAGATGGATAGTTTTCTTTTGAGTTCTGGTTTTATTCATTGTGAGTCAGATCACAATGTATACATCCTGAAGCAAGGTGAGGAGCTTGTCATTTTGGTTTTGTATGTTGATGATCTCATCCTCATGGCAGTTTAGATTCTTTGATGCATGACATCAAGGACAAGTTGGCGGATAGGTTTGATATGATAAATCTAGGACTTCTACGTTATTTTTTTGGTCTTCAAGTTTTTTAGTCTTCTGAGGGCATCCCTAGTGGACAACAAAAGTATGCAACAGATCTTCTTCATCGATTTGGCATGGCTGATTGTAAGCCTACTCCCACTCCATATCAGTTAAGTATTGTGTTATCTACCACTTTTACGACTCCTCTTGTTGATCCAACTTTGTATAGGCAACTTTTAGGTAGTATTTTTTACCTGACTCATACCTGTCTCGACATCACATTTGCTATGAACCTTGTCTCTCGATTCTCACATGAGCCTCATGAGAGTCATTGGCAAGCAGCCAAGCATATTTTGTGCTACATTAAGGGCACCACTCACTTTGGTATACATTACACACCACAGAGTTCTACACAGGATGTTGGATACACTAACTCTGATTGGGCTGGTGATGTTGACACTCACAAGTCCACTTATGGATTTGCCTTCACACTTGGTTCAAGTCCAGCTACTTAGGCATGTAAAAAGCAGACTACTATTGCATTGTCCTCTACTGAGGCTGAGTATCGAGGTGTTGTCAAAGCTAGTCAGGAGACACTTTGGCTTCGATAGTTGCTTGGAGAGTTTGGCTTCACACAGCAGGGTCCTACTACTCTTTGGTGTGACAACCAAAGTGTGATTTTTATTTAATGCAATCCTATTGAGCATCATTGGAAAAAACACATTGAGATTCACATGCACTTCATTCAACATCTTATTCAAGATGGAGTTCTTTCTTTGGAGTTTGTGCCTACAGTTGAGTAGATTGCAGACATCTTCACTAAACCTTTGGCTTCTCCTCATTATCTTCAGTTGTGAGTGATGCTTGAGGTGAAGGAATTTGTCCTTGGGGGGATTTCCCATGAAGTCCTTCCTTTATTTTTCATATATTTTGATTGGTTTGTACATGGGTACCTTATCAGGCCTAGTTGCCAGGACCCATATTTGTTTGTCATTCTCCCTATGTTTCGCTTAATGGAGGGTGTTAGAATAATTAATATTTAAGCTTACCTAGGGTTAATAGGGTAAGTTATTTATTACCTAGGGTTAATTTGTTGAGAATCTCTCAACAATATATTTGTTCGTAGTATGTGAAAACAAATAGTTTGCTTTCTCTTTTTTGTAATCACAACAAATAGTTAGTTTGTCGTAAAACAAACTATTTGTATTATAAATACTTTACAATCTATGAGAAAATAATGAGAGATTAATAGGATAATATAGAGAATTTTGTGGATTATCACCTATTTTTTAGGTGTGATAAATTTATTTTATTCTCTGGTATTATTTGTAGGTTATTTATTGTGGGTTCTTTCTCCTAGATTGATCCTGTGGATCTTGTGTATCTCCTACTCATTCTTTTAGTTTTAAATTTATTTGGTGTCTTTTCTCAATCATGTCAACTTCATTTGAGAGATACCTATGGAGTAGAGTTTATTTTAAACTAGTGGTTTTTTTTTAAAACATAAAAAATGATTCTTGGCATGCTCATATGGAACACTTCCTCGTGACTAAGGGAAAGAAGCATATCAAATTCTTATGGACATATTCCTACACCAAATGATTCTTAAAAGTATATTAAGTTAGATAACACTTGTGACAAGGTTCGTGGTTCCTTGTTACTACATGCTTCATGGGATCTATATCACCATGTGCATCTCACCATATATCTCAACACTGTTTGAAGCATAGTTTAGTCTCTTTTCATAAATCCTACTAAGGTTTATATCACTCCTAATTCTCCTCTTCCTATCTTCTCTTTTGAAACTATGTTACTCTCTCCTCCTATCTAATTTCTTATGATAACACATACATGGTGGACAATGCTCTTCCCTCTATTGAGATACCACTAAAAGACAAGACTATACCATAACTTAGTTGTCCCATTATATATTCAAGTTCCATTCCTATACATTGTTTTGTTCTTCTAGAAACACCATATATTATGACTTCAGAGTACTCTATTGTTTCTAGGTAGAGTATACCCTTTGAGAGCTTTGATGACTCATGTATTCCTATGGATATTTAGTTTGTAGATCTGTGTGATTCATATATGGTATCTTCTATAGTTTTAAGAGTTGTTAATCCATGCTCCACACTTCACATGGACATTCTTTCAATGAATGTTCCATGCCTTTCTTATTTGAGTTTCACTTTAGTGGCATTACCTTTATTTCTTATGCATGATCTTGCTAAACCTATGCCAAACTTATTTTTTAGGTCCTACTCAAAGATCTATGTATTAATGCCACTTTCATCTTCAACTATAGAATGAGTAAGCTTCATATATACCATTCATTTTATTCATTTGGAAAATGAAATAAACATTATTCAATGTGTATAGATATTCTTCCATCTTTAGGCAAAGGATTTCATCAATAACATTCATCATTATCTGAGTACTATTGTAGGTAGCTTTAACATCTTCTATGTAGACTTCTTATCTCTTCTGTCTATGTGAAATATTTCTCTCACTTGTGGATGCATTTTAGGTTGTTCCAAACATCCTTAGAAAATGCACTATATCTCCCTTTGATATCTTTTTGGAGAGGAGTTTTAACCTACGGAGTTTCCCTTTTTTTTTTTGCTTTATGGGAGTTGCCTTATGTTTGGGTACCTCATCGAGACTTTTTTTTGGACCCAATTATTATTACAAACCTAATTTATGATTTATGGGGGTTGTTGGCATAGGATATTTCTTACTAGTGTTTTTACCTACATGGTCATTAGTCAGTTTGCTTAGGGTTGTTAAGGTTATTTTAGTAAAATACACATAATGTATTTTATAATAGTGAGTCAAATTGTTGTCTTTTTGGTGACCTAATATCTAATAATATAATGTACCTTCTTTGATTTTTATGATTAATCAATCAATTGATGAGTGAACATTTTGATGTAACTTTTGTTGTTGAAATTTTTATCTCTCCCACTAGGATTTTCATGCAATCTTAGATGTTTAGAGATCTTGGAGAAATACAAAACAAACAAGAAATAAAGAATGATAAATCTATAAGAATATCAACTAATACTAATAGATATAAGGATAAATCAAAATAACTTAAATAAATTAATCTTATATATACTAATATATATAAACAAATAACCATTCTAAAAAATGAAATAAAATGAAACAAATAAGATATAAAGTGTGAAATTTTATAAAATAATTCAATTCAGAGAATGAAATATGATTATATTGATATAAATTTGAAATAGTTTTGATTACTAAAAAAAAATTCAACAAAAGATCACTATACAATTGATAATATTACAATCTTTCACAAAATGCAATGTTTTCATCATCATTCAGTTAAAGTGCATGATTTTTTTTGTATATGACTACATGTCTGCAATCATTTTAAAATATTTATACTTGATAGTGAATCAAATAATTGGTTGTAAGTAAATAAATAAACTGGGATATATGTGCATTATTCAAGTAGGTTACTTCACTATTAGAAAAAATATTTTTTGGTTTATCTTCAAGTGATTGTTCAATCTCATAGATGCTTGTATAGAAGAATAAAGGAATGAAAGCTTGAAAATTTAAGATCACTTAATACAAGTATATTTTCTCTCTTTTTTATATTTATTCAATCTCCTTATAAAATATCTTTATTGAGGGTGATTATGTTTTGAACACGTGACTAACTTTAGTTACTTATGATTGTAAGTTAATTGATTTTTAACATTTCATTACTTAAAATTTCATTACTTTGGCTTATAAGTTATAAAGTTTATAATTTTAACTTTATATTTTGTAAATTTAAATAAATTTCATGAGATAAAATAAAATAAAAAAGTTAGTGTAGGTTTTTATTTCATTTAATTGGTTTTCCCTACACATATTTAACTAACTTCTTTATGTATCTTTTTAGGTCATTTTGAAATGTATTCTCACATTCATGTGGAAGTGAGGACATGTCTATATTCTAGATATATAATGTACCTTTCTAAACCTTCTATGGATAATTATGTTAATGCTAATATTATAATTTTTAGATTTTTGAGAAATTACTTCTTTCTATCTCATGCTTGATTTCACTATTACACACAAATAATTTCTTCATACATTCAACTCTATCTAATAGATTCTCGATTGTGTCCCACTCCTACTTGGTATAAGAGATTTTATGATAGATGAATTTCATTTTTCCTATTGTTAAATATTCAATTTTATATCACATTTTATAAATGTAAAATTCACTTACCTAGCATATTGAAGATTCATTTTTTTTCCAGACATTGCTCTTCTTTTGGGGTTCTTTGTTGATGTAGATTCAGAAAAGGAATAGGAGAAAGGTGTAACCTATTGGTCATATTTATTTGGTAGGTTTTGATGTAAAATAAATTATGTCATTAGATTAAAAAGATATCAAAACTCTATGAAAGGATGTAAACTTGACATATTTTCATGACAGTCAAATTTTATCATTTATGGACGGTTTTTGTACTTTTTAGTGATTTATTGTAAATTCATACTATCTGTTGTCTTTAATATAAAATATTTTCTAGATTTTTGTAGGTTTTGGAGATCTCTAGTGAGTTTTTGTTTTATTTTTAAGAGGCATATCAGATTTGATGATTTTGAGATAGCTGAAGTTTTTATACTTGTGTGCATACTATAGGACTATAGGAATAATCACCATCTCCCATAATATCAAAGACACCTCTTGCCTCTGATGTTTTAAAGCCTAATGGTTTCATAGGTGTGCTACTTCTTTGATAACATTCTTAACATCAAGACTTTTGACTGCAGGAGCAGTCCCCATCCTCGACATATAGATTTTTGACTACAAGAACATTCTCCATCTTCAACATTGGGATTAAAAACTATGGTATTATTCATAAACCCCAAAACCTATAGTGGCACATTACAACCCTAACACATTTCCCTACTATGGAAAGTGTCTATAATCTTGACATCAAGAATTATATGATCACATGCAATCCTCAATCCCATAACAAGAAGGCCCTTCATTTTTTATGCAAACCCCAATGTCAGAGTTTTGATTTTAGGAGAAACTAAAAACCCTAAGACTATGCAAAGACCCTCAAACTTTGATGATAGATATATAAACATCAAATTTAGTCTCATGAGGTGAAACAAATATGTCATTTTTTGGATGATGTCACTCCCCCATCAATCACATCAATTAAATTGAGATGGGAGACCACCCAAAATAGGTATTATCCCTTGGTATTATGGGAGTTAAGCCCTTGGTTGTGTCCAATCTAAAATTTCTTAACTTTTACTCTAAGGGGACATAATTATTTTTGTGGGGAAGTTGATTTCAAAAAAAATTATACCATAATTTTTAACCCTTTTTTCTTTTATAAATTTATGCAAAGTGGAGATCATTATTTTTTATGAGCAAGAATCTTTCAAGCTTCTATAACTTTCAGTCAATAGCTCCAAAAAACCCTAAGACTATGTAGAGACCCTCAAACTCTGACGATAGACATATAAACATCAAATTTAATCTCATGAGGTGAAACAAATATGTCATTTTTTGGATGATGTCACTTCCCCATCAATCACATCAATTAAATTGAGAGAGGAGACCACCCAAAATAGATATTATCCATTGGTCTTATCGGAGTTAATCCCTTGGTTGTGTCCAATCTAAAATTGCTTAACTTTTACTCTAAGGGGACATAGTTATTTTTGTGGGGAAGTTGATTTTAAACAAAATTATACCATAATTTTCAATCCATTTTTTATAAATTTATGCAAAGTGGAGATCATTATTTTTTATAATCAAGAATCTTTCAAACTTCTATAACTTTCAGTCAATAGTTCTACCTTAGGGGTTGTTTTTTGAAGTCCAAGTTTTTCTAAGCTCTACGTATTGGTGGTATTCTTATGCATTTTAAAATTAAGCCTCTATATATTTAAGGTTTGCATATCATCATATTTCAATACACATAGTTCAACACATACTTCCTTTTTATATCATAGATCTAAGTATAGTTCTAATTCTTACATTGTTCAACTATCACAAGTCAAAATTCAAAGTGAAAATCCTCTTGAGGAGCAAAGGATTACACTGATTCATAATGGGTACAAAAAAAAACTCACACATGAAATAAAGAAAGTGAAGTAGTATAATAAAAGTGACAAAACCTAATGTCTTTTATGTCTGTCTCTGTTTCTTGACTTGAACTTTTATATCAAATCAACAACAAGTCCAAATCAAGTGTGTATCTTATTTTAAAAATTCTTTGGAAAGTAGGTTATCATGAGAGGTCATGAGTTTAAGAATGAACTCATCAGTTTGAGCACAAATATGAATAACAAAGGTTACAATATAATGCAAAGGATCAACCCATTCCTTCATATCTTTATAAATATAAGAAATAACAATTGTACAAGCTCTTTTCTATGTTCATTTTATTTTTTATTGAAATAAAATAAAGAAAACTTTGTGTTTATTCTTTAGAAATAGATTACAAGAGAAATTATAGAGCTTTATGTGTGGCAATGGCTTTGTGGATGTGTATTTTTCTAATGTTAATACATATCTCTTGATTCAGTAAATACTTCCAATGATTTCAAATAAGCATGTTACTTTTTAGAAATCCTTATTGTCATGCATAGAATGAAATATATGTTTTCTTAATCATGTATGACCCTTCATCTTCCTTCTTTTTAAAACTTAATATTACATTCACCTTGTAAATATTTTTTTAGTATGTTTTTAAAGTTGCTTTTTTATGTTTTATAATTATAATATAAATATTTTGAATTTTAATTTAGTTTAGATTTCACATATTATATTTTATATATTATTATGTTTGTAGGTTTTTTTAATTTATTTTTTATGTTATATAATTATAGTCTAAATATATTGATTTTTAATTTTATTTATATTTATATATTTTATTAAAAAAATTATGCTATATAATTATAATTTAAACATTACAATTTTTAATTTTATATATATATATATATATATAAAATTTAATGGTGATTTTGCTTTTTGATTTTCATCCAAACTCTAACTCGAACCTTGTGACTTAATATAAGATAATAATTAAAAATAATGATTATAAACCTAAAAACTAAAGAATATGTATTTCATGGTAAATTTAATGGATGCATTTTTTTTAAATAATGATTTAAATTTTACTTTTTTAGGAATAGATTTTTTACGTATACATTTTTTTTCTTTGCTTTTGTGTTGTATTTATAGGTGGATCATATGGGCATATCATTTTGTAACACCTAAGGTAAGAGCCTTATTCTATTTTTATTCGATATGAAAAAGATAATTATTTATAAGAATGATTTTCTTTACTTTATTTTTATGTATTATCTATAAACATATCATTTTGTAACCCTTGAGGTAAAGGCCCTTTTTCCATTTTTTACAAAATCAAAAATATATTTATTTTTAATATGTTCATTACTTAATAATGATATCAATAATAATTGTATGAATGATCAAAACTTATACGATTAAAGATAGAGAATAATAAAATTGTTGATATTTATCATAATTAGAAGGTAAAATAAAAGAAAATAAAATTTAATTAGTTATTAATAATTAATTTAATTTTAAATAGATTATTAAGCTGGAGGCTTATATAGCAGATGAACCTTGTATAATCGTCTCACGTAAAAATAAAACAAAAATATGATGTTACATCTAAATTAAGCATTTTTAGGTGTTGACAAGGGGAGAGATAGATAGTTGTTTCTAGTGGTGCATGTCATGAGTAAGAGACATGGCCACATTTGTAATTATGGTTATTGTGTTTTCCTAAAATAAAATGTTTTCTATGCATGCACAGGCGAACATGGAGGGCGATTCTTATTTTTTCATCAGCATGCACTTCATGGCAATGGCCTATATTTTCCTGAAATAAACATTTTATATGCATACACTTCATGGAAATGGCTTATAGACTATGGAGGAAGATGAGTCAGTGGAGTTTTTTTTTTTCTTTTTTCACTTGGAAACACTCGCTTTAAAAGACTACTATGATTTTGAAGCTTTTGAAATATATTATGTTATTTTTCTTGTATTTTCTAATATTTAGTTGCATTTCTAAGTGTTTTTATAACCCATTTTACCGTAAGCAGTTAACCTTTTTGGTTAGAGTACGTGTATACACTGAGGATGATTTTTCCTCCTAAATTGTTATCAACAATTTCTTTTTTTTAGTTGATTTCTTACCGTTCTTTTCAAATTTCAACTAACTTAACCCAAGAGCAACATCACCACCATTCTTTTTATCTTAGTTGTTTCAACTCAAGCGGAACTGCATTCCATTTCAGTCAAGGATTTTGAATGGACTTAGAAAGCTCCTTTGTGCTTTCTACATACTAAAAATATGTGTTTATCTCCATGTCTGAACATGACATATATATGATGTATATATATTGTGGTCGTGTTTCATTCTGGAAGTGCAAACCGCTTCACTTTTATTTCTTGCATTTAACAATTATATTGTGGAAGTGACTTTCTTTGATTCTGTCACGAGTTTCATTATACGTTGGTTGACACATATTTGATTTTAAGTTATTGTGAATTGATGGGAAGGGTAGAGGGAGACCCACATATAATTGGTTAGTATAATTTATGATGGGTTTTGGGGTCTCTATTTGAGAATTAAATGGTAGGGTTTAAATATTAAAAAAGGGTGATAGACAGAAAACATTTATTATCACTTTGACAAGTTCTGGATGGTCTCTTTCATCCTTCCAATTGCTTGTTGTGGGTTGTTTTGTTGGGATCTTCACAACCACTTTTGGGCTTTGTTTATTGATCTAATCAATCTCTCATTAGCTTTTAGTTAGGATACATTGGAATTTCCAAAAGATTTTATTTCCGTGGAAAATATTTAATCTGATTTAAATTTTCTTATTTTAGAATTAAAATTTTACTAATTGTTATGATTATTAATTCTTGTTGCATAGATTTACATAATTTGAATACTTATTTCTTCTAGAATGTAAATATTTAATAAATTTTTCTTTATAGTGTTTTTTATTAATCGACAGGGATTGACAAAATCGATACTGGATTAGGAAAAAAAAGTCTAACAAAAATTATGTGAACAACTCAACAATTGTAAAATCATTACCATTCGCCTACGGATTAAATTGAAAAAGAATGTTGCCATGGGAGCTACCAACCTTCCTCACGGAAATGTTTTCTTCAAGTTAAACATCTAAATTAATTTAAAACAACTTGTGGGAAAGGGTTTGAAGTATCTTCGCACCCCTTTCTCCCTACAATGTATCAGATCGGGCACGGTGCTAATTCTTCCAGAATGTGAACCAAAGCAGCTCGTACGGACCTGGGATTCATGATTTTCTCTGTAGATGATCTCCCGCACGTACTGGAACTCACAAAGATGGCATGGAATGGCGATGCCGCCCTTGTGCTCAAACCCATATTCTTCCTCCGTCTCCTTACGTAGCTTCCTGAACGGTGGGTGGTTTATATGGTACACCGGAATCACTCACCGCTGCACTTTTTCTCCCCGTCCAACGTGCACGGCAAGCTAGCTCTTTGGCACATCCCCTCCCTTCTTCGGAAATTCGATGAGCTACTGCATCCTGCCAATATCACCCCCAAGGAACTCGTGCTGATGTTGCCTCCCAACATAATGAAAACCTGCAACAAAAAAGAAATATACGCAGGCCAAAGAAAACAAGGAAGCGATGCGAGAATTGATTGAATGGGAGGGAGGTCGCTTTTGTAGGCTTCCATGCTTCAATATTAATTAAATACATTGGCGACGGATACGTAGATTAGAGTTCTTGAAGCAATTTCGAGGCTGAATTTGAAGGCGGAGGATTTTAGATTTGCTTTTATAGGCATTCAAAGAGTAGTAAGAATTAATAATATGATAAAGTATTTACCATTTTACCAAATCCTACGCGTTTGCCATCATGCAAAGCCATCTTTCTTTGTGAAACCTGGAAGTAATTTGTAACATAATGCAACTCGTGTCACTTTTGCAACATTATTAAACGGTTGTAATTGTCACGTTTACAATGGGACGCTCAACTCAAGAAGCTTCCTCTACAATGGTTAGATCATTCAATAGAATTGTATGTTCAATTATTAAATATTAAGAGCGATATTTTTAAAATTGTTTGATACCCTTCTTCAACATCAGTAAATAGAATCATCAGTAAATAGAATTATTGTAGTTAATTATTATGTTTATATACTTTTAGAATGAGGGTTGTAATATATGTAAGATGTTAATAATTAATGAACCAATTTAAATTTGAAGGTTCATTTGATAATCATATGGAAGTGTCGTCTTTTTATTTGAGAAAGTAAATTGAAAATATTAATATTTTGGGTATTTAAGGGAGTTTGGAGTGTTTTTTTTGGAAATGTTTGTTGAAGTCGACATAATCAAAAGCTCAATTGATGCCATCTCTCACCAATCAATAATAAAAGTGATGTTGGTGTAGGATGGCAAGCGGCAATAGCAGCAAGCAAAAGGAAAGCACCATGCAGGTTGTGGGGGCCATAATGATGATCTTGTGCATAGTAGATAATTGGTAAGCATGGCATTTAATACAGAAGGTAATTATTGCACATCTTCTTGCATGTTTTTGAATATAGACAAAATCATCATTATTGCAGAATACTTGTGTGCTCACTCTACCACTCACTCTACCAGAAGATCACCTACTAGCTTTTATGACATAGTATCAGAGCTAAAAGTTCTGGGAATAAGCATCAAGTTATCTGTTTGATTTCTATTTCGTATTCTTTAAATTAAGTAAGAAGAATTTACATATTGCTTCTATTTTGTATTTACATGTAAGCTTAGTTGTGCAGATCTGTGAGAAGGATACACAGTTTCCAGCTCGCCATCTTTTTCCATGCAGACCATTTTCACGTGGTCAAAAGGTCTTTCAATGGACTCCACACTCCGCTTGACGTTTTTGGTTGCATCATTATTTTCAAGGAGCCTAAGGCTATCGTTGAAGTAACTTGGCCTCCTATATAAGCGTCCAACAAATCTGATCTTGTGGCGACCTGCATGGTATTCTCTTCAATATGGTTGCTTGAAGAAGCGAGACTGTTTGAAGATCTATTTTGGTAAGCAATAGCTGAATCATCCAGCGTGTAAAGCAAGCCCTCCGCCCTCTTGACAAAGCCCTGCAGTGCTGGTGAGGCGAGTAACAAAAAATCTGTAAGAGGAGCATTGGCATCGGGGAAGTGTTGGAGACTCGACCTCACCACCATTCTATGTTGACCATCGCCGTTGTGACTCAGCCTATTGCCTTCCCCAGATGACCTTGCATCTGCCTCACTCAGCATAGCATTTTGGCACTGCCTTGGAGTCAATATATTAATGTGATGAAGTATTAGTGTTTGAAAAACGCTTAGTCACAGATTTGGCTTAAGGAAGCTATACGGCCTACTCTCGGTCCTTTCTACTCAGCTTCTTGCTACGCTTCCCTCCAATAGCCTGCACAAGCCTTCTTGATCTGCATGCATTCTGATTCAAGCGGCTCTTACAGTTCCAAGGATGTCCCTTCTGGTCTAATTGGGAAATGGAGTTTTTTTTCGAAGGAATTGAGGGAGAAGGATTTATTGTCTATGGGTGTTTTTATTATCTGCTCTGCCATGGATCATCATTATGGCCCCCACGACCTGCATGGTACTTTCCTTCTGCTCGCTGCTATTGCCGCTTGCCATCCTCAATCGAACTGAAACTTGAAATTAACACGAGACTAAGTATGAGTTCGATTTGTTGCCAACAGTGTCAGATAAGAGGAGAAGAGAGCAGAATGATTGCAGATCGAATCCAAACTGCCTGTTAAAGACCCGTGCATGCATATAATGGCGTTGGTCTCTTAGTTTGCATGCAGATTGGCAGTGCGTAGAACTTTTCCAACAATCTTCCTTCTTCCATTGGTGTCGTCATACACCTTATATTCTCCTTTGCGAAAAGTCAAATTTAAATACTGCCTAAAAAAGAATTAAAGAATGAAAACATGTCTTATTTCTTTTTTAAATAGCTTTGCATAAATTTTTAATTAAAAACCCATTGTGAGAGGCTTTTTTTTTAGAAAAATCCACGTAAAGGTGACTAACTTTTGTTGATATGAGAAGGTTTGCGGTTTAGTGTCAATTATAACAGGTGGTTACACAACATGCTTTGTGTTTGAATTTGATGTGCATTTAAATTTTTAAGTACTATTTAATTAAGTAGGTCATTAATGACGAAAAAAATTACTATAACTTTTGACTAGTAATTTAGAAATGAGTGCCACTTTTTTTTTAAATGCATGTTTCTTCATCCTCTTTCTATTGATCTACTTTGTTTTGTAAAATGCACTCAAGTTATAAAGTGCCATATTCAGGGAGGTTTGGGGCCCTACTACTTTCTGTAATGGACACCATGCACTGATTACTCTTATCTGTATGGACTCATTTTTAGCCTAGTCTGAATTCCATCTTTAGAGTGCACATTTTTTCCTCTTACTCAAGCATTGATTGCTCACTTGGATGCATTCTCAGCTGTGCTCAACATCCCTTTCATGAGCGTGCTTTAGGGATTCATTGTAGAATATTTTGTGCAGTTGTGCACTTCCCTAGTGTCTTCTCTTGGTCATGTCGACCCCATTTTAGAGACTCCAGTTGAGGAGATTTTTTTGATCTCCAGTGATCCTTCTTGGGAAGGACAACTATGTTTAATGGTGTGCTTATATGGAACACTTGCTCACACACAAAATTATTATTCCATTTCTATATTGACATATTCCTACACCCACTAATCCTGTTTGGTTTGATAAGTGGGCTAATGCTTTTGACAAGGTTTTTTCCACTCTATTACTTCATATTTCTATGGATCTTCATTTCCATATAGAATATACAAAGTGTCCATGTGCTATTTCGAGCATACTACAGAGGCTTTTCAATGATCCTACTAAGATTTATGTCTCACCTCCTCTGCTTCCTATTGTCTATTATGAGACTATTTTACTCTCACCTTGTGCTTTTATTTCTTATGATGATACAGCCATGGTGGATAGTACTCTTCCTTTATCAATTCCCCACTATAGGATGATATTTTTCCAGACCCTAGTTGTCTCAATATAAATTCTACATTTGTTCCTATGTAGATTGTTGCTCTTTTAGAGCCTTCATAGACTAGCATTTCTAAGAACTTTACTGATTTCAATCAGAGTATACATATTGAGAGTATTGATGACTCATATGTTCTTGTAGACATTCATTTTGTATATTTAAGTGCTTCATCTATAGACTAGTCTTTAGTTTTGATGGATGTTGAGCCTTGCTCTCTCCACTTCTCATGGGCAATCTTTCAATGAATTTTCCATGTCTATCTTCTTCTCTAGTTGTTCTCTCCCCTATATTGTATGCTTATTCATTGTCATCTACATTTAGTCCTTTGATATCTGATCAGACTTTAGCACATTTGAGCACAAGCAAGAAGACATTTTATCATTTTCTAGAGATCTACATCATGATTCATATCTACATTCCACTTGAGTGAGAATTCTATAGTTTGACAACTCATGGTTTCTTTCTTCTAAAAGGAAGAGATAACATTTGATGAAGAGGGATACACTATAGCATTTTTCATATGACATTCTACACTTACATTCTCTCTCCTCTTTATGGAGGCACACATCCTTCATATTTTATAAGATACTAGGATCATTGCTATGTACTTGGGTACCTTATTATGGCTTATTGTCGAGACCCAATTTTATAGCCCACCTAAGCTATGCTTAATGGGGGTATGTTGGTGTGGGCTTTCTAGTCCTACCTTCTTTTATTTATGTCTCTTTTGGGTGGGAGTTTTTTCTCACTAGGTTTTCTCCTTTTACTCCACTTTTGAGGGTTTCATTGTACGTGGGTACCCCATCAGTGTTTGTTTTTGGGACCCATCTTTTATTTTCCACCCACCTAAGCTACGTTTAAGGGGGTCTTGGTGTAGGATATTAATTATTCCATTTCCTTATTAAATGGATAAATATTAAACTTGTAGCTTTAGCTTACTTACGTGTGATAAGAGGTTAAGTGGGTGAGAGGGTGAGTTCTACCTAGACTTCCACCTGGAGTTGAACTAAGTGCCACTATGAGTTGTCGTATGAGTTTTATAGTGAGTTACACTCAGTCTAACTATGAGTTCTCTAGTGAGTTAACTCCCCCTACTTATTCTTTATATTCATCTTCAACATGCTATTATAATTAAAGTAGTGCAGAGCAGATAATTGGGAAACAAGGCATTTAATATATAAGGTAATAATTACACATCTTCTTGTATGTTTTTGAATACAAACAAAGTCATCATTATTGTAGAAGACTTGTGTGCTCACTTTAATAGAATATCACCTACTAGCTTATTCTGACAAATGACCAGAATGTAATGAAGTTATTTATCCATATGGTGTGTACAAAAATTAATATAAACACCTTGAGATTAGTATCTCTTAGTATTTTTTTAGATAGATATATTTACAAGTAGTATAATTTTTATAAATATGTCAATATAATCCAAACAATATGTATCACTAAATGGAATAGTAGATTGAACTACTAAATTATTTTAGTTCCTTATATTATATTCTAAAAATATACTCAAGTGATTCTTGCAATACCATTCAAAAAAATAATAAATTTAAATTTTGAATTCTTATAGTTGCTTATATTATATATAGGAAATATCCCTAGATACTCCCCCTCTTCTTCCTCCCTATCCATATAATTTCATTAAACAAAATCATAGTTATTATTGAATTCTTATAGTTAATTACTTAAAATTTCATAACTTCACCTACATAATCCATTTACAACATCATTAAAGTAAATTATAGGTTTAACTATTAACTTATTGTACTTACTTCTAATATATTCAAAGAATTTTCTCGAATGCTTTTTACAACATCATTAAACAAACTTATAGGTTCAATGATTATATTAGTTTAGTTATTTATATTATATTTTATAAATCCTCCCTAACAACCCCATACAATATCACTGAATCAAATCATAGGTTCAATTTTCAATTCTTGTGGGTACTTATATTATATTTGAAAATCCCACATGAATGACATTTTACTACATTATTAAATAAAATCATAAGTTCAAATTTTTTTTAATAATCAATTACATTATATTTTATAATATCATTAAAATTATATACCTAAAATGTTATTAAACAAAATCATGGGTAAAAATATTTAATTCTTACAATTAATTATATTATACTTTAATAAATGTACTTGAACGGACCCTCACAACATTATTAAATGAAATTGTATGTTCAATAATTAAATATTCATAATTAAAAAATTCACAAAGATAACCCTTTCAACACTAGTAAACACAATCTTAAGTTCAATTATTGAATTATTATAATTAATCATATTCTAATATTAGGAGTGTAAGAATCATAGGATCAACTAATGTAACATATAGTCAAAAATAAGCATCTAGATACAGAAGGTAGAAAAACAATATTTCCATGTGAAAGTAAATTTTTTAAATATTATGTAAATTAATCATATACAAATATGAAAATATACATGTGACTAGGGTGTAAAAAAATTTACTATCAAATTATATTAAAATAGGGCTCATGTTTTAACTCTTATAAGAGCTAATCGCCAATGTCATTTTTACTTTATAAAAGAAAATTTATGTGTTAGGTAGAAAACTTATTAAAACATTTAGGTATATTCAAGGGAATTGAGTGGTGCTTAAAGGACATCACAATTGTCAATGGTAGTGTCCATATGTTAATGGCAGTGTTTAGGTCTCCAAAAATAATATTTATAAAATCTGATGATGAGATCTGGTTAGCGTAGGTTATTTAGTTTCAGGAAATTATCACTAAGTTTGGCATCTAGTTTTGGTAACCAATCATCATCTATTATGATAACCAAAGCACAATCCATATTTTTAGTAATTTGTTCCTTCATCAACAAATAAGACATATTGATGTTCACATGCATTTCGTTTGAAAACTCATTCAAGAGCGATTCATTGATCTCAACTACATATAGACAATAGATCAAATTGTTAATATATTCACAAACCCTTCATTGAGAACAAGTATTTTCATTTTTGGGCTTTGCTTAGGGTTTAGGAAACTCCTTTTCTATCCTCTCAGGGATCATCTTTAAGTACTTGGGGACCCCATCATTCCTTTGTGTTGAGACATAATTATTTTACTCACCTAAGTTATGTTTATGTGGAGTGTTAGTGTATATTTTTTTCACTATGTAGTTTTACCTACATGGTCTAGTTAGCTTACTTAGGTGTCACTTAGATGTGTAATAAAGGTAATTGAGAAAGATAATCTAACATTCATAAGGATGTAAGTAAATTTTTATCTCCCATCTATATAATGAACCTTCTTATGTACTTTTGGCTAATGAATGAATTTCCATGTAACATTTTGTTGTGAAGACAACTTTATTTCTCTTTTTAGTTGTTCTTCAAATTTCACTACTCCAAGATTTAGCCTCGTGCATTTGACCTTATCCAATTTGATCATCAATTTTGGCCCCCTCTAATAGATCTTAAATATTATCTTGCCTATTTTTACACAAGTACTTAGTAGATATACTTGTGCATTTAAAAACAAGGTAGGTATTATTTATTCTTTATGTTGTAATTATTAGAATATCAATTGGCATAGTAATTTTAATATTTGGTAATTTTATAAATTTAGTAAATTATGTTATTTAAATTAATTTAATTATTTTACTTTAGAATATTTTTATTCAAGCATTTGATCAGGAATTCTAATCCCTTAACCCTTATCTATAAATGCATCCATCTGAAAAGGGCCAAATAGCTTCATCAACCTCTTTTTCTACATCTTGATCCTCATGTGCTCCTTCTATAGCCTAAGTATCATTTTCATGATCCATTACTACAACACCTTAATATTATGTGGACTTGATAGCCTCAATTTGGGGTTCCATATCTCTCATCAATATCACCATATCTATAGTCTTAGTGCACTAGCCACTCATGGCATTATAGCATTAAAACCACTTCTTTGTGTGATTTTCTTAGATATAAAAGATAACCAAATGCACATCTTATATAAAACAATATTTTATCAAATATATTTGAAATTAATTTATATCCACATTCACAAATGCATAGAGAAATAATAACCAATGCAGACTATAACCTTACTCTAATAATAAATGATGTAGTCATGGTTAGTGGTCAAGATTAGAATATTCCTTAGACCACAAAACCCTTTGAATGCACAAAGAAATATTGAATAAAATTCAAAAACATAACTTAGATTATTTTTGAGTTTAATAGCATGAATTACAATAGGAACACATAAAAATCACAATATAAACATCACAATGATGTGTATTAAAACATTATAACCATAGATATCTACTTGCTTGCCTATAATTTTTACAAATATAGCCATCTTAAAATAATCACTACTAAATATTGTTTTCTGTATCCTCCCCATCTTCCCCACACCTCACCCCCTTCTCTTACAATACACTCCCCCATCACTTACCATAGGTGTAGATTTATGATTGTAAAGGCTCAAGAACCGCCTACTTACATTAATGCTCAACAACCTACTAACATAATTTAACACACATTAGTATGTAAAAAATATTAAATGATATAATAAATATAAGGCACCATAACACATTAAAACTTAATGCATCACAACATACTACATCATATAAAATATTAAATGAATCCTTATAATCTTCCCATTTTTTAGGGATTCAATTGCAATGACTCTTTTTCATAACATGTCATAACAATATGTGCACCTAACCAAGTTGCCCATGAGACAAGTTGTATGACTTCAAAACCAATAAATATGCCAAAAGAACCTTAGCATAATGTTCTTCATACCTATCAAAAGCCTTATCATTCATTAACACAAGCTCTTCAAATGAATCAAAACTATTCGTAGTACTTGCACAATGAAAACCAAAGTTTTCCAAGAACTTTGACCAATCTTGTTGCTTCTAGGGAAAATAAAAGTCCTATGCAATAACCCAAATAACATATATGATGTTCTATAAGATTTTAAACACTTCTAAAATTTCTTTCTATAATTTAAAAATATTGTGCTTACAAAAAACACCAACACTATATCTTGTATAAAGCTTTACAAGCACATTCAGTCAAAAAACAATTAAAATAGGCTTTGGCTTGAGATCCATATATAATAGACTCTTTAGGTAATTTCCTCTAGACCAAGTTGCAAAACATATGGTAATGGATAATTTAAATTTTGAAATATTATCGTTAAAGGGTGCATGGATAGATATAGCCGATGTGGATGGATTCTCAATGTGAAATCAAATTAGGAGGTGCAAACATGTCTAGAGAATAAGAACAACGATTGGAGAACATGAGACAATTTAAGAATGATATTAAGTTGTTCATAAAAAGACTAAGGAAATATATTGTAATAATAACAACAATTTGGGAAGGTCAAGTCCATATATGGATGAAAAAATATGGAAGAATATCAACAAGAGTCACGTATGCGTGCATAAGTCAAGTATGTTAAATATTTAATTTTTTTGACATTGCAAAGTATTTAATACTAAATATGAGTGTCTACAACCTTATACAATATCACTAAATGAAATTATAAGTTAATTATTAACCTATTTTACTTATTTATATTATACTCTATAAATCCTCCCAAACAACCCCTTACAACATCACTAAATAAAGTCATATGTTTAAATATTGAATTCTTGTAAGTAGTTATGTTATATTCCAAAAATCTAAACTAATGACCACCTATAACATCATTAAACAAGTCATCGATATATATATATATATATATATATATATATATATATATATATATATATATATATATATATAAAGATAGAGAGACACAGACACTTATAATGTATTCTTGAATTTTGTCTATATGACCCTCCTACAACATCATCAAATGGAATAATATGTTTAAATATTGAATTCTTATATTTATTTATATTATATTCAAAGAAAGTGCTTAAATAAAACCTATCCCTACCATGTCCTTACCCAACCCCCACAACATCTTTATATAAAATTATAAGTTTAATTAATAATTTTTATAATTATTTATATTCATAAAAAATTACATGGACAACCGTTAAAACATCAATAAATGTACTATTTAAGTTCAATTATTAAATTTAAGATTGTTACTCCAATTTTTAAATATTTAATTGTAATCCATTTTCTTAAAATATCTTCCCAAACTTTAAACATCCTTAACATAATAAATCACAATGTTCTCTAAGCGTGAGATGGCTTATTGCAATTTTTTATGATTAAGATGTTTTGTTGAACCAAAGAAGATCGTAACAGTTCAATTTGACCTACAAATTTGTAAAAGTATAAAGGGATATGATACGTTTCTTTGGTTAATTTTTCAATGAACAAAAATGTGGAATGTAGTTGTATGCATTATTTACATCATTGTCTTTTACATTTTAAATATTTCTTTCATGTCTTATCATGTGTAATTTTAATCTATGTAAAGGAAATATGATATTTAAAATATAAAATGTTTTAAATGATTAAAAATTTATTTAATTATAAATAAATTTGAATTTTTTATCTTATTTATATTAAATCATAATTCAAAATTAAAATAATGATTATAAAATTAAAATTTAATTAGTATATATTATAAAATAAAATTAATATATATATAATTTTTGATATATATATATATAATATCATTTTTTAAAATATTTTATTTTTATTATATAAAATTAAAAAAAATCCCAATTAAATTACAACCCTTTCTATTAAAACTAATAAAAAATAAAAAATTCTCTTACTAAAAATCAATATTTAATAAAAATGTTTTCATGTCCACACCAAATTAATGAAAATCATTTTATGTCATTATCCTACCCCAAGGAAATCTTTTTCTTCAAAATAAACATTTGAATTAATTTAAAACAAATTGTAGGAAAGGGTTTGAAGGATCTTCGCACCCATTTATCCCTAGAATGTAACAGATCGGGCACGGTGCAAATTCTTGCAGCACATCATATTGCCCTGAGATTCATGATTTTCTCTGCGGATAATCTTCTGCACGTACTGGAATTCAGAAAGATGGCATGGAATGGTGAAGCCGCCCTTGTGCTCAAACTCATATTCTTCTTCCGCCTCCTTCAGCAGTTTCCTTAACAGCGGATGGTTTATGTTGTACACCGAAATAACACATCGCTGCACTTTTTCTCCCCGTCCAACATACACGGCAAGGCAGCCCTTGGGCACATCCCCTCCTTTCTTTGGAAATTTCAGGAGCTGCTGCATCCTGCCTGTATCACCGACATGGAACTCGTGCTGATGTTGCCTCTCATCACAATGAAAACCTGCAACAAAAAATGAGTATACGCACGGCAAAAAAATGAAGGAAGCGATGCGAGAATGGATTGACGGGGAGGCACGTCACTTTTATAGGCTTCAATGCTGCAATATTAATTAAATACATTGATAGCAAACACGTACGTTTGGGTGGAAAAACGGGTTTAGAATGCATGAATAAAAAGTTTTAGAGTTGTACCGAAGTTATTTCAAGACTTTCAACGAGGAGGATCAACTATATGATAAAGCATTTACCCTGTTCCCAAATCTTACGCATCTGCTATCTGATAAAGTAGTAATTTGTAACTTAATGTAACTTTCACTTTTACAACATTATTTAACAGCGTATAGGGTTAAGAATTTGATTTCTTACGAGTATTTATATCATATTTTTGGAGTTTGTCATGACGTTTCCTCTTTTCAATAGTTACATCATTATATAGAATTGTGGGTTCAATTATTGAATTTTTAAAGTTTATTATATAATATTTTAAAAATTGGTGGGACGTCCTATGACATTATTAAATAGAATCATAAGTTTAAGTATAAAATTTTTATAGTTTCAATTTATATTGCAAAAATATTGTCTAGACATGACCTCCACAATATCATATTGACAAAATTTTAGGTTCAACTATTAAATTCTAGAGGTTCTTTATCATATGGGAGTTTTGTTTTCTTATTTAGAGAAGTTAATTGAAAAATATTAATATTTTAAAAATACAATAAAATTTGGAGTTGGTTTTTTCATAATTTTTTTTTTTTTGGGGCTCTACATAGTACCGCACTTCAATACAATAGAGGCTATTTGTCACCAATGAGCAAAATAATTGGGGAGAACATAATCAAATCATTAATCTATGTTTTATGTTAAACATCCAAGATAAGTCCATTGAAATTAATATCTCTTCACATTTTTTTAATCTAAATGTATTTATAATATATTTACTAGTATTATAATTTTTCTAAATCCACTCACATAACCTCTATAACACTATCACTAAATGAAATAATAGGTTTAACATAAATCTACCCAAATGATATATACAATATTTTTAAATGAAATATATGTTTAACTAATAAATTATCATAGTTACTTATGTTATATGTAGAATATATGTCTAGATCCTCGCTCTTCTCCTATCCCCACATCATTAAATAGAATCATAATTATTATTGAATTCTTTTAGCTATTTATATTATATTTTAAAAATATGTTTGATTGCCTTCTACAATATGATTAAACAAAATTAAAAATATTGAATTTGTATAATTATAAATATGGTATTATCTAGTTTTGTCAAGACGATCAATCTATAATACCCAAATGAACCCTAACAATATCATTAATTTAAATTTTAAGTTCACTTATTAAATTTTTATAATTACATATATTACATTTAGAAAATTCACGAGAATAACTCTTATAACGTTAATAATAATCATCTTATGTTCAATTATTGAATTCTTATAATTACTTATATTCTAGGGTAAGAATCATAGGTTAAACTAATGTAAAAAAAAAAAAAAAAAAATGAATTAAGCATCCGAATACATAGGGTCAAATAAAAATAATTCCATACTAAAGTGGAAGTTTTAAATAAAACATGGTGATTTATACCCTTTAACCAAAATGGTCAGAGCATTCAATGGGACATCACAACATGTTATCGGTGAGATTGATTTATCTTTACAGCCTGATCCATCATATGTGGTTAGTATTTTTTTAGTTATACCATATAAAATATTATTTGATGTGTTATCAGGATGACCTTGGATACATAAATTTTATGTAGTCCTTATATAGTTTATAGATGTATTAGATACGCTTATATAAATATGATAATCATAGTTCCCAAAATTATATATGAACATCCACTGGGACAAGATAAGTTTATTTCAATATAGTTAATTATAAAACCTTCTAAGTTTAATCCTCCACCAAAAGGGATGTAATAGGAAATATACTTTCTTAGATAGCCCATACTTGGCATGTTGTTGCACTAGAGATACACAATGAATCCCATTGAATCTTCATCTAATCCTACACAACATACTTATTTACCTAGAGCAACCAAATATGTTCTAATTAAAGATAATTAAAATAAACAATAGAGCACAAAATTATGGGTTCCACAAACTCCTACTCCTTTTATTATTTCTTCACAACCATATATTCCTATTATACATATGTAAAATACCATACACACACACACACACACACACACACACACACACACACACACACACACACACACACACACACACACACACACACACACACACACACACACACACACACACACACACACACACACACACACACACACACACACACACATGACACCTATACATGCTACTTAGAAGTACCAAAAGTAAAAATAAAATATTATGATATTGGATATACCTATGAGCATCCCTTGGATGGTATCATATGACATCTTTCTTTTTTTTAATATTCTAAAAAAGACATACAAATAAATAAAAAATACCAACATATTTAACATTATCTTATTTCTTACGCTTTAAGTTCTAGAATCATCTTTTTCCTTGACATTTCATATTTGGTCTCACCCTTAGCTTATTTCTTACCCTTCTTCAAAATTAAGCTAAAACCAAGGGTTGATGACATTGCCTTACTTATCACTGGAGTGTCATTTTTTAATAGAAGGAGAATAAGGGATTGGTGTGGAATAAATACCTTGTTATTTCCATGGAAGGTTATAACCAAGTCCTCAAGAGAACATAATAGAAATAAGGGAAGGTTGGTTTTATAAACATCATTGAAATAACTTAAAATCATGAAATGATCCAACCTGATCAAGATGAATTTGGAATCCAAAGTGAAAGATAACATTACATTTTTGCACACCTCTAGCCACCTTTTTAGCCATTTTTGGGGATTTGCAAAATTTAGCCACAAATTCATATTTCATGCTTTTATCTTTATAATAATTTAGGTCATCGATAACTAGCCTTATAGCTTTAAATTATAGACTTCCAAAAAAAAATCCAATCTCATGCCTCTTATAATAACCAGTCTATCCTTTCATACTGAGATAAACTCCTTGAATAGTATCAGGTTATTCCCAATTATCTTTAACACTAATTAGGTCTAACCACAACTCTAAATAATGCCCCACACTAGAGGATTATTGTTCATGATCTCAGAATAGGACTTAGGTTTGTTGAAGAGTTGTTAGTGATGTCATGGAGGTTTCTTGTTGAGCGGATGAAGTTATTTAATAGCCTAAGTAACAATGACAAAGTGTGTAATGTGCTTGTCAAAGTATGCTTGTAGTTGGCTTGGTTGATCTTCTATTTTGACATGGTTAGAGATGTTCAGGGATAAGTATGGAGTGTTGAGCATGTGAAAAAGGTCCCTAAGATGTTTTATATGCTTAGAGTACTTGTGTTCAAATTTGGAATTCATCTAGCTATCTATTGTTTTTATCTAGACTCTTTGGTTCCAATGGCAGAAAATCTAAGTAGGCAGTTTGATAACATCAGTATTACCACATGGAAGTGATTCAAGGGGATTTGGTCATATGGTTGTGATAACATTAGTACCTAGTTAGTATTCACCATATTTTAAGTCATGTGATGAAGTGCGGTCAAAGATATGAGGATGCAAAGTTGGCTACTTAGACATAATTCACTATATTCCCATACTTAGCCAAATTTGCCAAAGGGCTCAAGCGGAGATGAGTAAACATGTTGATGAGGTCAAGAATCACATGAGTGAAAGTATTAGGATAAAATGATTATATGGGTTTACATGTTTTTATGCCTAGGGTCATACACTGAAGCGTATCAAAAGATATGCATGTAAAAAGTTGGGCTCCTAGGTATTTTGAAAGTGTTTCCCATACTTAATCAAATTTGGATGAGGCAAGAAAGAGTTGATTTAGGAATTTTTATGGTGGTATATCTTGCACATGTGGATGTTTCAGTAGAAGGTGATCATATGGGGTTTTTCAATTTTTGGCATAGTTGATTTATGCTAAATTTGAAATCATGTGTTGAAGTATGTCAAAAGTTATACAGTAACAAAGTTGGTCTCACATACAAGTTCTAAAATAGTTGGCTCTATGACAAAATATTTTGAGAAGGCAGTTTAATGGTGATATATCTTACACATGTGAAGGTTCTAGGAGTAGTTTGTTAAATGGATGGATTATACTATGTGAGGAGATCATATGGTCTAAATTTGAGATCATGAGTCTAAGTGCAGAAGAAGTTATTGAGGTCCAAACTAGGCTTTTTAGGCATATTGTAGTTTATCTCCATACTTAGTCAATTTGCATGATGTTAAAGATTTGGACCTAGTGAAGATCCAATGGTTCATGAGAGTTTGTAATTCTAGATCTAATGATGATCATAGAGTCAAATGGGTCAATGTGACAACTATTTAGAAAAGACAAAGATCGAGCATATTAAAGAAGATCAACAAATAGTGTGTGTTCCAATATGATAGGAAGCAACGAGATGGTGAGAAGTGCATACTATTTAACGACTTGGCAATGGTAAAGGATAAAGATCAATAGTGCATGTGTGATCATAAAATTGAAGATATATGGTGCATAGTTATTCAAAGTGATCAACCTTCTTACAATAATATTGATGAAGCATGATTGGCCAATCTAGGTGAGAACATGACATGATAGCAGGGTGGTTGAGGTTAAACATTTGATCATTGATGCATATATGTTAGGATATATAATAAGATCGATGGTGTGTGATAAATATAAATATGTGGGGACATGATATGTGATCATAGTTTTCAATTTTAACTGTGATCATTGACATTTAAATATTTGAATTTCCAAAGGAAAAACTAGTGTCTGGTTTTTCAACCATAACTTTTGATCCAGAATGATTTTCAGCATGAAGTAAATATAAAAGTGGTAGAAGACTCCAAGGTACATGTGGAAATATGGATTTGAAGATTTCAAAGTGTGTGTAGATAAATATTTTGATCTTCACAGTTGATTATGGTTTCAAGTTTCTTCTGCAAGTAACCTGAAAAGAGTATTTAAGCTCATGTAGATGTTGTTTCAATGTTTCATGATGAATTAGATATTAGGGCAGTGTCTTAAACTCTATAAGGATGATCTATGTGCATTATCAAGGATTGTCCAATCATGTGTTATATGAACAAAGGCTTAAAAGGTGACTATGTGTTTCCTCATAAAGACTCTCTCTCTCTCTCTCTCTCTCTCTCT
>JARHVA010004541.1:1292500-1524249 GCA_037957365.1 Torreya grandis | reverse complement strand
CAAGTTTTATATAAGGTCTTTACCTCCTAAAATAATGATGACAAGGGGGGAAACATAGTTCTAGGGTCAGACTAAGCAGTTTATCTATAAACCCTAACATCAGTCAATGAAGGTTATAGATGGTTAAATGAATTAAAATTATATGAATTACATGATAAAATTTAAATAAATATTTTTAATACCTCTCTTATTTTTTAAAATTTATAACCTAATGTCAACATGACATCTTTAAAATTGTTCTCTCTTTTGACCTCATAAATGCACAGTCTCCCAACCCAAGTTATAGTTTGAGATGCTCATATATTTCATGAGAATATCAATGGTTTTTATTTATATTAGGGTTTATTATAAATTTTTATACCCTCAAAAATTTAGGCATTATTTCTCAATTTGATGTCTTGTATTTTATGAATCATCATTAAGATGATAAGGCACTCATAGGCTACCTAGAAGACCAGTTTTGACCACTCAAGAGAGATTGATCTCTAAAATGAATGAAATGAATTTGAATTACCTTTAAAACACATTAAAATAATTTATAATTCTAATTATTTCCCTACCATGTTACTTTTTTTTACCTTCAACTATATGGATGAATTAAAAATTGTATTTTTGTGAGTTTTTGGGCTCCAAATAGGGTATAGAAAATCATGAGTGGTTGAATTTTTTTGGAGATTATGCCTTTGGTTTTATTACACATATAAAATTAAAAACATATTTACAATCCACTCTTTAAATTCTCATATAGGTCTTGTTTCTCAAGGCAATCCAAAATAGGCTTAATGAAGGGCTAGTTTTTTTTGCCATTTCATGGTTTACCCACCTATGAAAGATTATAGAAGACAAAAAATTTCAAGGAGGATGTTTATATAATTCTTAAATTGAATAAAATATTATATATAGGTTTCACACATTTTAGATAGGTCTAGAGCAAAATATCAGTGTATATGCCTAGAGGGGTTAATTGAGGCCTAATTAGAGAGAGAAAATAGAAGAAAAAGGACACTTCCACTCTAATTTAGATCCTAAAAATTATCATGGAGATGTAAGGGGATATTGGGTCCTCAAATATGTTCTCATTTTCCCAAGATACTTTGTAAATTATTCTACATGATGAGGTTTACCTATTTTGAAGGCTATAAGGGATGAGGCCAAATGAGACCTTTTGGTACAAAATGGAGTAATTAGAGAGAGTTTGATGGATCCAAGTGTATTTTTTCAAGTCCAATATCATTTATATATTCCATACATGGATGAAAATTTGTTTATTGGATACAAAACCAAGTTTTCTCATTTCTATGCTATGATGCAAGAGGAAGAGTTCAAGTGGTCAAGCAACCAAATCTATGCATAAGAACACTTAAACAAGATTTATCAATATTAATCCTTGTATCCCATTCTAATTAAATAAATAAAATTTAAATATCCAATTTCAATAAGTATTTAAAACGTTGAAGGAGTTTCAATATCCTTAAGATGACTTTTCCTCTCTCCTAAGCCAAGCTTGAAGACAAATTCAAACAATATTTAAGGGTATTATAACATCCCCAACAAAGTGGAGAGAAAACATGCAAGAGTATATGAGTTGGTGGAAGACTTGATCAAGACTTAAAGACCTATTTTTAAGGAGGATACTTACTCATCAATAATATAGATGCATACAAGCAAGAATATAGGCACTTTAAGTGGTCAAACTCCACCAATAAATGCACATAACTTCTTCAAAACCATCCAAGAAAGTTCACCTCTACCCCTATTCCATTTTGGAAAGGGGATTCAAAGATAATCTAATAATTATTATGTATGAATTTAAGGAGGACTAGGTGGATGAATCATCCCTGATTTTTAGTCTTTTATATCTTTCTCTCTCTCCTTTCTCATTTTCTCTTTAAGTATGCCTATTTTTAGTATGTGTATTCATCCTTAACCTGAGTTATGGCAAAGCCTTACTCATAAAAAAACTTGGACTTATTCTATGAACTAAATAATATTGAATTTTATCATCTTCAATGTTTGTGACTAGTGTATGCTTATGGTTTATAGATGAATGTCAATGGGTAGTGAATGCTTCCTTAAATTTTTGCCACTTTTATGTAGCTATTTTTAGGTGGTTAATCATACTTATAGGTTACATAGTGTCATTGAATAGCCTTGTATGTATGGAAAGTGTAATCCTTCATTCGTGTCCTTGAGAGACCTATTAATAAGCTACCTTAGATCATGCATCAAGCTAAAAGCCAAAATTAATGTTTGAAGATCCTTTATTTGAGTAATACAATCAGGTTCATGTCATAATTTAACTTTTTAGTGAATATTAGATAGGATAACGATACATTTTAGTGTATGGCCCCCTTAGGTAGATTTTCATTCATGTTATCTTCCTTTTTCCCTTCCAAGTTGGTAGTGTAGTCTAGAAGAGCCTAATTGATACATCACAAGGGGAGATATCCCTATAAATTTAGAGATTCAATCCACCTATTAGGCTACCCACAACCTAGGATTATCTCCATGTTACTCCAAACTATGAAGGCTTGAACAACCTTCACAAGGGTGTAGGTTTGAGTAGATAATAATTTTTGGCACACACCATTAGGACTAAGGTCCAAATTATTGGAGTGCTTGTTGGTTTTTTTCATCTTAATATCAATATTTAGAGGCATTCAAAACATAAATGGCAACTTTAAGTTCTATAAATTGGTTCTAGCATCCCAAACACTAGTTCAAGTAAGTTATGTTTTTAATTCACTATCTTGATGAAGTTTGATGGTTGGGTATGAAGAGAATATTTGTTGTTTATACTTCCTTATCAGTCTTATAATGAGCCATACCAACCTTGTTATGATCTTAGTCACCCTTATAATGATCCTTACTAGTAGTATACTGAACCATATTATCCCTATGACTATCCCACTTTTCCCTCATATAATTCTAATTGTATACCTCAACAACCTTATCAAGATTTTTAGTAGTCATACACACCTTATGGAAATATTTTCATTGATGTCAAAGGTTTAGCAATGGTGATAACACCCCCATTACATTTAATAATGTGTTTAATATTCATATCTTGGCTAATGTGTGTTAATATTTATTTAATATTAATGAATATATTTATTTTTGGTTGAATATAATTCAAAAAGAGGGCCCATGGAGAAGTAAAAGAGTCATGGCGTAAAGACAACAGAGTAATGAGACACATTTTCTCATCAAGAGTCATCTTGAGGAATTCCAAGAGTCACCATGTGAAGATAAAAGAGGGTATGGTTCATTTTTCCATGAAGGGAACACTTTGAGCAATATGAAAAGTCACCAAGATCAAGACAAAAGAGGAAAGGATGCATTTGCTTTATGAAGAGGTCACCATGTGACTTTTTGAATACAAGGATATGAAGGGTCATACAAGTTTGGTGCCATTTTCCATGAGGATTTAAGGGTCACAAAGGGGTGAATTCCAAATGTCATTTGGAAAGCTATAAATAAAGGCTTGAGAAGACATTTGTAATATTCAAGAGAGTGCATGGTTTGTATTTATTTTTGAAGAGAGAAAAGTAGGAGATATTGTAGAGTTATATCATTTGTTGAGTAAGCAACATTGAGAGATAATTGTGTTTTATACACAAGAGGGGTTGGTGCTCCTATGGGCTGGTGCTCATAAATATTTGTTGTGTTGGTGTTCGGCAAAGGGGTTGGTGCTCCTACAATTTGGTGCTTGTGAACTTTATAATTTGAGTTGGTGCTAATTCATATACTTGAAATTTTTCTCCATGGTTTTTCCCACTTTGGGTTTCCATGTAAAAATCTTCTCTCTCTCTCTCTCTCTCTCATCTCTCTCTCTCTCTCTCTTCTCTCTTCTCATCTCTTCTCTCTCTCACTCTCTCTCTCTCTCTCTCTCTCTCTCTCTCTCTCTCTCACACACACACACACATTCATGTGGTACATATTATTGTTTTAGTTTTATTGCATATTTTTTAATGTGTGATTAAGTGGTTAAAGAAAAGAAATTAGATCAAGTAAAAGATATATAATATATTTATTTACCCCCCATCTTAGTATATTTTCATGCTTAATAATTGGTATCAGAGCAGGTTCCTTTGGAAAAAGTTTTACAGCTTATAGGTAGATCAGGAAAGCATGATGGTTGGATCACATGAAGGTTTTTCTAAAAATAAGGCACCTTTTTTTTATGGGACAAATTATGATTTTTGGAGCATAATGATGGAAACTTATTTGATGGCCTTTATATTCGACATTTTTCAAGTAGTGGTGAAGGAATATGAAGAGCCACAGACACTTGTAACTACTTCAGTAGAAAAGAAGACAAGTGAAAATAATGTTAAAGATTTAAATGTTATTTTATGTGGTTTATGTGAATAAAATTTTGTTAAAGTTATGGAATGTAAACTTTCTCATAAAACTTAGGTAAAACTTGAGAATATTTACAAAGGTGATGGAAAGGTTCATCAAGCTAAGCTTCAGAATTTTAGAAGATAGTTTGAGAGTTTGAAGATGGAAAAAGAAAAAAATATAGCAAGTTATCTTTTATGGGTTGATCAAATAGTTAATCAGATTCAAGGTCTTGGAGAAAAGTTAGAAGAATCAATTGTGGTACAAAATTTTTTTGAGATCTCTACCATTGAGATATGATGCAAAAGCTTCAACAATTGAAGAGATGAATAATTTATCCAAGCTAAAGATGGATGAGCTACATGGTATTCTTATGGCATATGAGATGTGGAATGAATAAGAGAAACCCTCAAATAGAGAAGCTACCATCAAGACATCAAATAAAGAAAAGGCTAAGATTCAAGAATCAAGTGATAGTTCTAGTGATGATGAAGATGACAATGGAGCTCTATTCATTCACAATCCAAAAAAGGGAAAAAACTAAATATCAAGGAAAATTAACTTTTAAATGTTTTAATTATGAAATAATTGGACATTTTTTAGCTAAGTGCCTAGATAAGGGTAATGGTGATAATAAAGAAGGAAAGTCTACATACAAGAATAATTTCAAAGGAAAATTCAAGAAGGGATTCAAGAAGAAGAGTTTGTATTCTAAAGATCCTAGCTCAATCAAAGATAGTGGAGTCAGTGATTCATAAAAATAAGAGATTCTATTCATGGACAATATATGAAGATGCCTTCATAAGCAAAATCACAAATGATCAATAAGAAGAAGATGATGAAGCCAAAGTGGATCTAGAAGGAGAACTCATTTATGCCTTAGAAGAGTTAAAATCTCTTGAGAAGAAGAATCAAATATTAAAGCTCCAAATTGAGAAAAATGAAAAGGAGTCAAAGGAAACAATTGAATATCTATAAAGCACACTTTGAAGAAGCCAAGAAGAATGAAAAAGATCTAATGGCATAGTTGCAAAAAGTAAGTGAAAATGTGAAAGGTATGTTATTAAAATTACTTATTTAAAATCAAATCTTGAGAAAACAAATAAATAAATCAATCATAGAGGAAATAATGATTCAAAATTTAATAATAGCACTAATATGTTAAATAAGTTATTAGAAAGTCAAAGATCAATGTCAGATGAAATAGAGAAAAGGGAGGCCAATAATTTCATAGATAAGGTTAACACAGAAAAAGTAAAGAGCTATGCTAAAGCTCTTACAAAAGAGGAAATAGAAAGGGAAGAATTTAAGAATATAGAAGACATCTCAAAAAAAATGTTGGAAGGAATAGAGCTACAAAAGGTAATCAGGTCGGAGATACATAAACAGGTCCTATTTTTATGGTTACTATTTTTGTTATAATGGATATGGTCATCAAAAAATAGAATGTCAAAAAAGGGCTTATAATTTTAGAAATAAGGAGAAGTAAGCTCATGTGGAGTCAAGGAGAAGCCACAAATCTTTTCCTCCTCTATCAGGCTTTAATGAAGAGACCATAATATGTTACAAGTGCAACAACTTTAGACACATAGCTTGGTACTATATAAGTTTGTTTGAGTTAGTCAAGAAGGATCAGAGTTTCAAGGCTTTATTCATCAAGAAAAAAGTTTAGATAGGTTCATGACAAAAGAAACAACCTAAAAATCTATATTGGTATAGTAGCTTTGCATGCAAAAAATGAAGAAAATCCATGGTTTATTGATAGTGGATGTTTGAGGCACGTGATGGGAGATAAGAGCAAGTTCATAACCTTGAAGAAGATCAATGGTGTCATAGTGAAATTCAAAGACAATACTACTACCATAATTGCCAAAAAAGGTACACTAAGTTTGGATATTGGTAGAAACTAAAAACTAAAACTGTTTTATATGTATAAGGTCTTAAGCATAATCTTTTGAGTGTAAGTCAAATGTGTGATTAGGATCACACACTAAAGTTTTATGTAGAAGGTTATGAAATTAGGAGAAAATATTTAGATGTGTTGGTTGTAGATGCTTAGAGAACATGTAATAATTTCTATATGTTATCAAACATCAAAGGTCAAAGATGTTATTTGAGTTAGATTGAAGAGAGTTATCTATGGCATAGAAGAATGGGACACATAAATTTTGACAATCTTTTCAACATCAGCAAGAAGCAAGTAGTCAAAAATCTTCCAAAGATTATAAAGCCATCCAACACACTTTGTCAACCTTGTCAGCATGGGAAGTAGGCCAGAAGATGGTTCAAAATAAAAGAGTACTCGACCCACTCAAATGTTAGAGCTTGTTCACACTTATTTGTGTGGACCCATGAGAACTCAAAGTACTCAAGGTGAGAAATATTTCATGTTGCTTATTGATGATTTTTCATGTGTGACTTGGGTAATGTTTTTAAAGAAAAAATCATAAGCTTTTAGACATTCCAAACCATTGGTATAGAATGAAATTGATTTGAAGATTAAGTGCATAAGATCATATCAAGAAGGAGAATTCATGTCAGATCAGTTATTGAGTTTTGTGAAGACCATGGAATAAAGAGACATTATTTAGTAGCTAGAACTCTACAACAAAATGGAGTAGTTGAATAGATAAATAGAATAGTTCAAGAGATGGCAAAGATAATGCTAAATGAATCCAAGATACTAGATAAATATTGGAGAGAGTTAGTTTCTACAATAGTGCATATTCAGAATAGAGCATTATTGAGAGTCAATAGTGACAAGACTATGTATGAGCTATGAAAAGACAAACTAACAATAATTATTTATTTCAAAAGTTTTTGGTAACAGATGCTTCATAAAGAGAATCAATGAAAAACTAGGTAAGTTTGAATCTAGAGTAGATGAAGGTATATTTCTTGTTTATTCTTGTAAAATTAAATGTTATAAATGTTATAACAAAAGAACCAAGAAAATAGTTGAAAGTTCAAGTGTTAGGATAAAATAAGGAGCACAAAGAATAATTGATTCAATAAACATTCCTAAAATCATTGAAGAGGAAGATTTTGAAGAATCAGATGAAGATGAGAAGAAGGAGGAAAAAGGACACCAAAACCCCATCCAAATATGTCTAGAGAAATCATAATGAAAGTGACATCATCAGGGATATAAATGAAGGAATTCACACTAGAAGAATGATGGTAAGTGAATCTGAGCAAGTTAATTTCTCTTTATTATCCAAAATTTAGCCTAGAACTTTTTTAGAAGATAGACATGATAAGCATTAGGGTTAAGGCAATGGATGAAGAATTAAATTAGATAGAAAAGAATGATACTTAGGAATTAGTGCCTAGACCAAAAGATCACAATGTGATAGGAACAAAATGGGTTTATAGAAATAAGTTGAATTAAAATGTAGAAGTGATTAGGAATAAAGCAAGATTAGTATGTAAAGGATATGCTTAGATTGATGGAATAGATTTTGAAGAGAAACTCTTACACTAGTGGCAAGGCTAGAGGCTATTAGAATGTTTCTTTCATATGCAATGTTTAAAAATTTCAAAGTGTTTCAGATGGATGCCAAATCTACTTTCCTCAATGGGAATATAGAAGAAGAGGTCTACATTGAGTAACCTAAGGGATTTATTCTCTTAAATATTAGTATCCATGTATGCAGATTGAAGAAAGCAGTGTATGGATTGAAACAAGCTCCCAAAGCTTGGTATGTAAGACTTGATAAGTTACCCTGCAAGATCAAGGTTTCAAGAGAGGATTTACTGACAGTAATCTCTACATCAAAATAGAAGGTGAGCATCAATTGATTGTTGTGGTATATGTTGATGACATCATTTTTTGGAGGAAACATTAAAAAGATAACAAAATAAATTTTTGATAATATGCAAAAAGAATTTGAGATGTCTATGCTTGGAGAATTGTCATTTTTCTTAGGATTGTAAATATTTCAGTCAAATAAAGGAATTTTCATTTCTCAAAGTAAATATGCCAAGGAAATGTTGAAGAAATTTGGTATTGAGGATTGTGCACCAGCTAGCACACCAATGTGTATAGGAAATAAGGTGAGCAAGGATGAAGATTCACTTGTTGAAGATTAATATTTGTATAGATCTATAATTGGTAGCCTTTTATATTTGACAACATCAAGGCTAGACATCATGTATGTAGTAGGTATGGTTGCAAGATATCAGTCAGCTCCAAAAGACAATCATGGTCAGTTGGTGAAGAGAATATTTAGATATATCAAGGGGACATTGGATTATGGATTTTGGTATCCCATAGGTAGAGATTTCACATTGGTTGCCTATACAAATTCAGATTGGGTAGGTTTCTTGGATGATACAAAGAGTATGAGTGGAGGAGATTTATTTCTTAGTGATAGATTAGTATCATGGCTAAGCAAAAATTAGAATTTAGTATCACTTTCTACAACTGAAGTAAAATTTATTACAGTGGTATTGTGTTGTACTCAAGTGCTTTGGATGAAGCAAACTGTGGAAGATATCAAGGTAAAATATGATGAACCTATTTCTATTTTTTGTGACAACACAAGTTCTATTAATATTTCAAAGAATCTAGTGATGCATTCAAGAACAAAACATATTCCCATTAGATATCACTTCTTGAGAGAATAGGTTACAGATCAATAGGTTAAGATAGAATATATCAGTACTATATTAGATTGTAGATATTTTCACAAAGGCACTACCAAAAGACACATTTGAGTATCTACAGGAGAAGTTGGGAGTAATTTATTTTATTTCCTATCTTTGAGGATCAGCATTAGTTAAGGGGGAGCTAAGTGTTAACTCTAGGTTAGGCCCTTTGCCATTGATATCAAAGGGGGAAAAGAATAGAAATAGGTATAGGTATAGGTATAGGTATAGGTAAAGGTGTAGAAACAAGTGTATAATAGGTACAGGGAATAGGTATAGGTTGCCATAGTAAGGGGGAGTTATTGTATGTCTTTTAGATGGTAGTATGTGTAGGTTGGCATGTGTAGTGTAAGTTTTAGGATGTGGCAGTTTCAATTTGAGGTTTCCATCAATGACTAAGGGGGAGATTGTTGGAAATATTGTCATTGATGTCAAAGGTCTAGCATTGGTGATAAAGGCCCCATTACATTTAATGATGTTTTTAATACTCATATCTTAGCTAATGCATATTAATATTGATTTAATATTAATGAATATATTTTTGGTTGCATATAAGTCAAAATAGGGCCCATGGAGTAGTCAAATATTTAGAGGGTAAAGACAAAAGATGAATGGGATGAATTTTCTCTTGAAGAGTCATCTTGAGGAATTCTAAGAGTCACCATGTGAAGACAAAAGAGGGTATGGCACATTTTTCCATGGACACTTTGAGGAATATGAAAAGTCACCAAGATAAAGACAAAAGAGGAAAGTATGCATTTGTTTATGAAGAGTCACCATGTGACTTTTTGAATGCAAGAATACGAATGGTCATGTAAGTTTGGTGCCATTTTTTTCATGAGGATTAAAGGGTCATAAAGGGTGAATTCCAAAGGTAATTTGGAAAGCTATAAATAAAGGCTTGAGAAACCATTTTTAATATGCAAAAGAGTGCATGATTTGTATTTTTTTTTCAAAGAGATAAAAATAGGAGATAGTGTAGAGTTTTATCATTTGTTAAGTAAGCAACATTGAGAGATAGTTGTGTTTTATACACAAGAAGGGTTAGTGGTCATGTGGGTTGGTGCTCACAAATATTTGTAAGGGGTTGGTGTTCACAAATAGTTATTGTGTTGGTGCTCATCAAAGGGGTTGGTGCTCCTACAAGTTGGTTCTTATAAACTTTATAATTTGAGTTGGTGTTCATTCATATACTTGAGATTATTCTCCATGGTTTTTTCCCACTTTGGATTTCCATGTAAAAAATTGCCCCTCTCTCTCTCTCTCTCTCTCTCTCTCTCTCTCTCTCTCTCTCTCTCTCTCTCTCTCTCTCTCTCTCTCTCTCTCTCTCTCTCTCTCTCTCTCTCTCTCTCTCTCTCTCTCTCTCTCTCTCTCTCTCTCTCTCTCTCTCTCTCATGTGGTACATATTATTGTTTCAATTTTATTGCATATATTGAATGTGTGATTAAGTGGTTAAAGAAAAGAAATTAGATTAAGTAAAATATATATAATATATTGATTTACCCCCCCCTCTTAGTATATTTCATGCTTAACATAGTCACCCTTACCATGATCCTTACTAGCAATATACTAAACCATATTATCCCTATGAATGTCCCACTTTTCCCTCATATGATTCTAATTATATACCTCAACAACCTTATTAAGATTTTTAGTAGTCATACTCACCTCCTCTTACTCCATTTCCAGCTCAAAATTATGTTTCCCCTACCATATCCTTATTGGCATTCAATCCAAATATACTAAAATCTAAAGGGGTGATGAGAAATTGGGATAGAAAATTAGATGTGATTCTTTTTCAATATATAGAGAAGATGAGGAAGTTAGTATAGATGTTATTGGATAATTGGGTAGTATTTGGAGAGGATCAATATGTTATATTTATGAGTTGTATGAAATGATCACATTGATCCAATGGTGGGTAGACATATTAGTGAAGTGGGAGAATTGATAGATCCAATACAAACAACCTCAACCATCATCTCCTACCCCTCCTCAATAAACCAAGATAGATTCATTTTGGAGGCTTTCTTGGGCTATGATTCATAGTTACACTATGCCAACTCTTATGAATCAATCTCCCACATCCTTCTTAAATAACCCTCTTGTACCCCATATTAGCCTTCTTGTGTTCCTTGTCCTCATGAAGTCAATAACAATACTCAAATAGAGCCTTCAAGAGATTCAATTCAATATCCAATAGAGTCGATTCAATATTTAAGAGAGCAAATTTTATCTCTAAGATAACTTACTAGTTTCAAGGTTCCAACTTGGAACTAAATAGTTAAGTCTTGGAAGAAACAAGAGGAAGATTACCTAGATAAAAAATTAAAGTCAAGGAAGAAGACCTTGTGCTTATTAAAACCTCATATACTCTACCCTAATAACCTCTAGATGTTCCCTCATGTAAATTAGTTCAAAAAAACATCCAAAGTAAATAAGGAGTGATTTTTGAAGAGGCTAAATCTTAATCTACATATAAAATTGATAAAATGAACCATGAGGGTGAGGATGAAAATCAAGTATTCATAGATAAACTCAATTTACTCTCTTTCCAAACATTATTTGAAGAGTCTTCATCCACAAATCTTAAAGTTACATGAGTACTCCCTTCATTCCCAATCCAACTCATGAGCATATCCATTTCCCTCCTACCATCTCCCTTCTTGAAAAGGAGCCTATTCTATCGAGGATAAAGAAAGAAGTTGCATCTATAAGTGAATTTTAAAGAGAGTGTGGTGAGGATGATTTAAGTATACATGAGGAGGAAATTTTAATTAGTAATCCCCTTGGTGAGAGTAAAGGAAATTTAACTTTCATAAAAGATGAATAAGTTACAGTGAAAGCTAATGGAGATGTTGACTTGTTTCATGATCTTCCACTTGGTGTGATGGAAGATCATAATAGAGATGTCATAGATGATCAAGAGGATTTTTTATTAGAAACTCTTGATGATTTTTAGGAACTTTACATATTATAAATTCAATTGGATGTTCTTCATGGTACTATAAATGTGCAAGAGAAAGAATATCTTGATGAATAAGTACTACTTGATATGGTGGCAGCTCCAGTAGAGGTTCTTAATCTAGTTACAATTATTTCTCAAGATGATGCTCTTAAAGAGGATTCAATTGAATAATTTGTAGATATTAATTAGATTTATGAGGTATAATTATAGTTACATCATAATCCTATAGAATACCTTGAATTACTTGACAATATTTTGGCTTCTCAAGAGGAAGGTAAGCACGTGATTCATGCTATTTATTTTCAAGATGTTAATCAAGAGGATGGTGAAGACATGTGGCATCAATATGATAGCATTTGTAATGAATTTTATTTTATTAATGGGCCCACATCTCCTATATATTAGGTTGAGGACATTTAATAAGTTGATCTCTCTAAGACATCAAGAAGGAGACCTCAACAAATTCTCAACTCTTAAAAAACTAGTTGAAGAATGGCATCACAATTTTGAAATTCTTCAACACATTGAGTCTATAAACATGTTTAGATAGAACTATTATTAAGATAAAGGTAAGTTGGTTGAGATTTTTCAAATACTAGATCAGATTTAAAGTGATGGAAAGAAACATGAGGTAAGTGTTAAAGTGTAAGATAAATATGTCTTCATTGGTGACTGGTTTGCTATTGTTTACTTACTTGAATACATGCCAAGAGAGTTGACAAATAGGGAGCATGTCCTATAAATAATTATGTTCAAGAGGCATCTTGTTTAAAATCATTTCTCATCACATAAATAATATGATCTCAAAAGCTTCCATTTTGATCTAGGAGGATCAATCTTGGTAGGATAGTTTGTACATAATAGTTTGCTTATGTTTGTTGTGTTGCCTAAATACTTTGTAGAACAATTATGGTATGTGTATTAATGGTGATTTATCTTGTTGTGTTTGTTTCATTATTTTGTGTGTTTTTGGAGTTTAATAATACATCTTATCTTTTTCAAGATTTTAAACTCAGTTGTTGAGGTTTTATCATTTATATTCCCAAAAGAGATGCAAAGTTATTGTTCCATAAGCATAACAGGCATGCTTTCCAACTGAGTCAACAAAATGTTGAAAATTTTGAACTCCCAAGTTAAATTTTCATACCTATAATTTAAAAAAAATCTTGTCATGTCTTATTAACCTTGTTCATATCTTCGTCATGCCTTATGTGGTCTTCAAAGGGTATTTTAAAAGTCTTGTTAGCATTATTTAAGGTAATGTCTTTGCCATGATTTTAAATGCCTTAACACTTAGTCTAGTGGGTATTAGGGATGTGTCATGATGTGTCAATATTGTGTATATTCCATTAATTTAATTCCTTTTACTTGGTCATTTGGTTTAAAGTTTGTTAATCTTGTTTGATGAAATTAAGGTATTTTAGCAAAGTTTAAAGTTTTTGGAAAAACCTAGGTTTCAATTTTGACCAAATTATAGAGGTGATTTTATTAAATGGAGCATGAAATCATATGTTTAAGAATTCATTTCAAGTCCTAGAAAGTCTTGTATTGATATATTTCCTCTACATGAGATTATTCAATATACACTAGCTTTCTTTGCACTTGGAGATGCTTTTAATGGATTTAATTCCATCCCAAAGATGATAAATATGGAATACATGTACCATTTAACTTTTAAAATATTTAAAATTATTTTTAATTATAATAATTTTTGGATTAATTCAGAATAACGATCTTCATGTCAGAACAGTTCAATTTTTACTCTAAAATGGTAGTTTTGGGAGTTTGTGTAGGCTTGAGGTATTCACTTGTAGGTGAAAACTCATTAAAATTGTATCTTGGTATTATAAATTTAATATCCATGATTTAAAATCTTTCAAAATTATTATAAGTGTAAAAAATGCTTTAAAAACCTCCATCACTCTATTGGCAATCTTCAAAAGTCAGTTTTCAAATGCTTGGTATGGATAAAGGAGAGAGTGTTGAGTCCTAATATATTTTATAGAAGATAGGTCATATTAATCTTAAATTTTTTGGTATTATTCATTATATTCATCCCTTTTCCATTATGAACAATTTTTAATACTCTAGGATACTCCGAAGTTGCCTACAAACCCCACAAGCTCATTTTTCTTCTTAAAAATGGTAGTTTGAAATAGTCAGAATGCATAATGTAAATTTAAGGATATTTTTTTGGTATATTAAATCATCTCACATGTTTATCAAATCCCCAATTGGCCCATGTGAGTTCATTTGGCAAAGAAAACTCCATTTATGTACATTTACAAGACAACTGTCATTATTTCTTTATGTTTCATGGTTCTTAACAGATTGGAGCATGTTTATAAATAAAATATATCATGTTTAAATTTTCCCTAAATATTTAAAACTCAACCAATGTTCTACATGCTCATTCTAATTTGAATTTCTCCAAACAATATCCAATATGCTTAAGCCTTGAAGACTGTGTTTTGAAGTTGCTTCTAAATTGGTTGGTAAAGGTATTATCTTGCATTATTTAGAGATATACGATTCTTAACCATATAATATAAGTGGAAAAACAATTTATGAATGTTCTCAAAGTTTTAAAGGATCAATAATTGTATCAACCCAAGGCCTAAAGCATAAAAATATAGACCTATAGGTATATATATTTATATGTCTACATTTCATGAGGAATGTCAATGAAATGTGCACTAAATCCTATTTTTAAAGATCTAAAAATGGTTTTCAGTTCAATGATTATATTATTTGATTGTTCTAAATAAATGAAGAAGAGTTTTCAAATGTCCACTTGCATAAGATGGTCAATAAGAGACCTACATGTTAAAGAGTAAGTGTTAATTTTTTTAGGACTTTGAGTTGGTATTAAAGGTGTTTGAGATGTACATGTGAGGTATAAGAGATAATAAAGAGATCAATTTATTTAAATATAACCTATCATAGTGATCTCATATAATGAATTATTTATTCATAATGCAAGGAATCCTAAGAGACCTATAAGAAGGACAAAGGAAGCATACATGACTACCTAATAGAAGAAATTCCTAATAGGTCTACAAGAACTAAGTCTATATCCATGTCCTAATAGGTCTACAACAACTAAGAAATTAAGAGACTCTCATCTCACACTTATAGCCATGTCCTAGATAAGACATGAGAGATAAGGGGTGTGCTTTTGAAGATGGGTTCTTGGAAAAAGTCTGTAGAGAATATAAGGGAGACATTAAAATTATCAACCTTATAATAAGAATCATTAGGATACTTAGTTACTTGTAGATGGATAAGTAATCTAAATTGTATAGTTGTAAACCATGTTTAAGATACATACAAGCTAGCATGAGTTTTTCAAGTTATCTTCAAGCATGGAGAAAGGAGGATGTAATGTTATATTTAGAATAATTTGGGTCTAAATGAGTGATAAAGATATATGTAACTCATATAACCTAATAATTTCTTGAAAATGCCTAAATATTTGGGTTCTATAAGGAAAAATCACTTAAATCTTGGTAAAACCCCAATCACCTCCTACAGCTAGCTCTTGAATAGTTTAAAGCCCCGAATTGGCATAGAGGACATTTGATATGTATCTATTGTATGTATGAGACCTATATAACAATAAAACTTTTTTAACTAGAGGTCTACTCTCACATTTTACTCTTATTGGATAGTTAAATACAATGAGGAAGTGTGAGTACAAACTGACCTATAGGCATGTGTAAGCATGAATATGAAAGTGCAATGGTGAATTAAGAGTTGAGGTCTAAAAGGAGAACCAGTATGTGTGGAATCATTAAGAATATCCCCATGGTGATTTGAGATCATTGTAAAGGGAGGATATTCTTTAGTCAAATCCATTTTTAGGTCTAACTAAGAACCAGACCAAATGATGACCTACAAGAAGAATTGTTAGGCCTAGGTGTCTTCAATCCTACATATGTGATTTTATGATGAAATATGGTTGTGAGGGAAATATGGAGAAATATAGGTGGCCCAATAAGTCTGATTATACCAAATAAGGCCTAAGCCTACTCACACAGGCCTATGTGTGTGGACTTGTCAAGAGAGGAAGGATATTCTCATCATGGATTCAGTTTCAAAAACGTTTTATAGTCATATCAATATGCCAAGAATAAAATTAAGACTATACATAAATACTCAATGTCATCATTACATTTACTCTACCCCATTGGAGATAAATAACTTAGATACATACCTACATTTATGTCTTTGATGAGTAATTATTGATTATACATAGTGTGGTAACTAAGTCAAGTGACTTTATTAGAGTATCATGGACTAATGCAAGTGATTAATATTATCAATAAGGTAAATTAATATCTTAAAGATGATTCTATAGGTTGCATACTCTTCAAATAATGAAGGAAAGGGAGTTCTTAGCTCGTAGGCACCTACATCCCTTTTAGAGATAATCAGGTTTGTGTGTAGAATTAATTGAAATTTTTTTTCCTAGTAAGTACATATAATCATAAGGGATATAAAATGGGTTTTAGCTCACACCATTATTTTCCAAAGATATCAAAGTTACAAGAGCTTTGTTGAAAATTTTCTACTCCAAAAGAGCAATTAAGGCACTATACACACAATTTTAGCCAAGAAGGTTTTAGTGTAGAGTGTGATAAGAGAGGATTAAATAGTTATATGGGAGATAGGGTTTGGAGGAAAAATAATAATTATATAACCATTATATATCAAGAGAAACCAATTAGATAATGGTCAAAAGAGAGCGATAAAAATAATTTACCTTGAACCTTGATATCATACAATCCAAGACCACATAGTCAATCATCTATGTTAAATGATGAATAAATTGTTTTTTTGAAGGAAATATAGAAGTATATAAGCCTTAAATAAATAATTATTACCCCCATACAAGGCTAAAGGCAAATTATTTTTAATGAGCCTAAATGAAACACATAGGTATATGTGTGTAAAACTATGAAAAGGATTGTTTGTTAAGGATGAGATAAGGAAATATAGACATTATTAAGGTTATTATAGATTCAATTAATTATTATATGAGTTATTTACCTCCTGATGCAATGATGAAAGTATGGGAAACATAGTTCTAGGGTTAGAGTGGCAGTTTGTCTATAAACCCTAGCATCAATCAATGGAGGTTATAGGTTGGTTAAATGAATATAAAGTATGGGATGGAAATTTTAAAAATTTAATAAGTATGTTTTAGATATCTCTGAGGTTTTAAAACTTATAACCAAACTTCAAGGTGCCATTTCTAAACTCATTTGCTCTCTTGACCTCACAAATGCATAGTCTGCCACCCTAACTCATAGTTTGATATGATTATATATTTAAAGAAAATATAAATGGTGTATAATTATATTATGTTTGACTATTATGGTATATTACCTCAAAAATACAATAATTATTTCTAAATTTACTGGCCTATACTTTGTGAATCATCGTTAAGATGATAAGGCACTCACAGGCTACTTAGAAGACTAGTTTTGAATAGTCAAGAGATATTGATTTCTAAAGTTCATGAAATTAATAAGGATTAACTTGAAACCAAATTAAAATAATGTATCAATCTAATTAGTTCCATACCATGGTACTTTAATGTACCTAAGACTGTATAGTTACATTAAAAACTATACTTTTATGAGTTTTTAGGCTCCAAATAGAGTATAGAAGATCATGAACAACTAAAAAATTTTGGAGAGGATGAATTGGGTTTTATTACACATATAAAATTAAAAAAATATTTAAAATACACTCTATAAATTCTCATACATTACTGGTTTTTCAAGAGAGTCCAAAATAGGCTTAAGGAAAGGCTAGTGTTTTGGCCATTTCTTGGTTTGCCCACCTACACAAGGTTCTAGAAGACCAAATTTGGTATTGAGGATTTTTATATCATGGTTAAATTTAATAAAATGTTTTATATAGGTTTAAAATTTGTGGGAGAAGTTTGGAGCAAAATCCTAGTTTCTAGGCCTAGAAGGCTAATGGAGACCTAAATGGAGAGAGAAAATAGTAGAAAAAGGACACTTTCACTCAGATTTGGATCCTAAAAAGTGGAATTAATATTTAAGAGGATATTATGTCCTGAAATATGTTCTCATTTCCCAAATATCATCTTTACATTCTTATACATAAGGATATTTACATGTTTTGAGGGCTACAAGGAATGAGGCGAAATGAGACCTTTTGGTGCAAAATGGAGTCTTGTAGAGAGTTTGATGGATCCAAGTATATTTTTTTAGGTCTTATATCTTATATGGAGGCCATCCATGGAGTAAAATTTATTTATTGGATTAAAAACCAAGTTTTATTATTTTTAAGCCATGATGTAAGAGGAGTTCAGGGGGTCAACCAACCAAATCAATGCATAATAAATCTTCAACAATATTTATCAATGTTACTCCTTATCTCTCATGATAATTCAAGAAATAAAATGTAAATATGCATAAAAAATAAGGATTTAAAATGTTTAAGGAGTCTTCAACATCCTTAAGAAGACTTTTCCTCTCTCTTATACCAAGCTTGAAGACAAAGTCAAACAATCTTTAAGGGTATTCTAACATCCCCAACAAAGTGGAGAGACAAAATTCAGGAGTATAAGAGTTGGTTGAAGACTTGATCAATATTTAAATACCTATTTTCAAGGATGAGACTTCTTCATCAAGAATATAGGTGCATATAAGCAAGAATATAGGCACTTCAAGTGGTCAAACTCCACCAATCAATGCACATAACTTATCCCCAGTTTTTAGGCTTCTCTCTCTCTCTCATTGTCTCTTTAAGTATTCCTATTTTTAGCATTTGTATTCATCCTTATCCTAGGTTGTGGTAAAGTCTTACTCATAAAAAAAATTGTACTTAGCCTTATGAATTTAATAAGATTGAATTTTAACCTCCTTAATGCTTGTGACTAGTGTATGATTATGGTTTTTAGATGAATGTTAGTGATAGTGAATGCTTCCTTACATTTGTCCTCTCTTATGTACCTATTTTTATGTGGTTAATCATCCTTATAGTTTATATAGTGTGATTTGATAGCCTTATATGTATGGAAAGTGTAATCCATTAGTGTCCTTGAGAGACATATTGATCAACTACCTTAGATCATGCATCAAGATAATAACCTCTATGTGAAACATTGATGTTTAAAGACCCTTTATTTGAGTAGTGCAATCATTCCATATCATAGTTCAACTTCTTAATGCATATTAGATAGGTGAAGGAGACATTTTGGTGTATCACCCCCTTATATGGATTTTATTTCATGTTATCTTCCTTTTTTTCCCCTTAAAATATGGAATTGTAATCTAGAGAGCCTAACTGATACATCAAGGGGAGTTATCCCTATAAATATAGAGATTTAATTTACTTGCTAGGCCATTCATTATCATAGGATTATCTCTATGTTACTATAAACTATGATGGCTTGAACAAGCTTCACAAGGGTGTTGGTTTGAGTAGATAACATTTCCCATTATGGGAGGACTAGTTGGGCTAGATCCATGAGTTGAGTGTCTAAAACTATAGTCTCACCCAATATTTATCCTATTATCTACCTCAGAGTTTATTATAATAGGGTATCAAGAAGTGAAGGCTAGATGATTTTAGACTAGTTACCTCCACCAAATTAAGGTAGTGGTTGAACTATGTAAACTAGCTTCTTCTTCTTAGCCTTCTTGGTTGTTATCACAAAAGCATCTTGAGAGTAACTAGGGGGAGGTACTGGTAGACTTGGCTAATAATATGACACATGGAGTTGAGGACTTTTTATTTCTCTCCTAGCCTTATTTTTTGCATTTTCTTTATTTTGGTATGGGTTGAGGTAGTAGTGTAAGGAACAATAGTACAAATAGTAGGGATGGATGTAGAAGATGTAATTAGGGGAGTAGTGAATAAAAAGGGTAGAGGAAGTATCCTATACCTTTAGAACTAGAAAGGTTGGTTGGGCACTTAGTTTTGTAGGAATAACCTCCACCTTGGGGACCAAGAGGAGAGGGGGACTAGCAAGACTGAGTGAAATAGACTCAAAGGTACTAATAGTAGAAAGAAAAATATAAGATAGTAGGGGTAATGGAAATTAAAGGGTTTTCATGATCACTTGATGGTTGTTCATGTAGTGGTGCTTTACCCTTTATGTCTTGGAGGCTCAAGATCTTGGATCTTTAGAGTTCTACCTCCTTATTAGTGGACTCTCCTCCAACTACCTCTTAGGTGGCTACCTATATTGATGGTACTTTAATTTTTGGGCTTTGTGGATGGGGATTAGCCCTTAGATTTATCACATAAAAAATTGTTGCCTTTATATATTTATAAGTTGATTCTTGTGTGGTTGTGGTTGATGTGACCATAATAATAACCTCAGTGACTGATGTAACATCTAATTGGGTAGGGGTCTCAAAATATTAAGAGTCAAGACAAATATGTTCATTTTGTTCTCCCCCAAGTGAGGTAGCAAGCACCTCTAGTTCCTTCTTTATTTCATTGAGTGTTATAATGGGTGTATGGGATGGTTTCCTTTGATGATTTAATGGTTAGAAGGTATATTAGAATAAAATTATGATGAATACCATCCTATAGTTGGTGGGAGTCTAGCTTGTTGTTAGGGTGTGGAGCTAAAAGCTTAAACTATTACAGACATGGAGAGGTTGCTGAAGTTTCAGAAGTACTGACATCGGTAGTGTAACCGATGTCAGTCACATATAGTGTAGAAGGCAACTGGCATTGGCAGGGAGTTGGCTGATGTCGGTCAGCACCAGACAGATAGGGACTGATGTCGGTCACTTGTGGTGGTTCCAGAACTACTGTTGACAAATAGTCAGTTAAGTGAAGTGAGTGTTTACATGTTTAAGGGCTAATTATAGTCTCGAGCTGTGTGTCTAATTATTATAATTAGAAGTCTATTTTTGTATGCATGGGATCCTATTTAAAGACCCATGAGGCATGTATTGTAACCAAGTAGGAAAGTAAAGCATTGAAGCAAGGAAGCAAGGTCAAGGAGATCTACAAGCAAGTAAGGTCAAGGAGATCAGCTGAAGCATTCAAGGAGGGGATAACAACTCAGGTTGTTGAGTTGGTTGTGGTTGAGCAAGAGAGAGAGGGAAGAAGGTCTTGAGGTGTGGCAAGCCTTTGAGGTGGAAGAAGAAGTGGCATCTTCTTTATTGTATTTTCTTCTAAGAGTATTTAATACAAGATTGTGTATTGTCTCTCAAATTCTTTGTTGTTTCAAGTTTCTAGTTACTTAATCATTCTGGTATAATTTCGTGTTTAATTGCTTATAAGAAAGGTAATCAATTGTGCTTCCTTGGAGGGGTTCCTAATAGTTGGTATCAGAGCTACGGTTGTACGGCGTAGGTTATTGTTTGATTATAAGTCATTCACAGGGGTTTCTGATTGAGTGGGAGTTTAGCAATGGTAGAAGAAAGTAAGCTGTGAATGGAGAAGTTTAATGGCAAGAATTATCAACATTAGAGGATGTAGATAGAGGATTATCTGTATCAGAAGGATTTGTACTTACTATTGGGTGGGGTTGCATGCAAGCCCACAGATATGAAGGATGAAGAATGGAATGTTCTTGATCAGAAGGCTCTAGGATCCATAAGGTTGAGCCTTGCATCATCTATGATTTCTAACTTATCACAGTGTAAGACAATGGAAGAGTTGATAAAATATTTGGCAAATTTATATGAAAAGCCCTCGGCTTCAAATAAGGTATTTCTTATGAAGCAGTTATTTACTTTGCAAATGCAGGAATGTGGATCAGTAAATACTCATCTTAGTGATTTCCATGGTTTGGTAAACTAGTTAGCTTCAGTCAATATTATTTTTGATGATGAAGTAAAGGCTCTCTTAATTTTATACTCTTTACCTAAAAGTTGGGATAGTTTGGTTATGGTAGTAAGTAATTTTGTGTCTGCTTCTAAAATCTTAAAAGTTGATGATGTTGTGAGTGTAATATTGAATGATTAAATATGCAGGAGAAGCACAGGTGAATCATTAGGGAATTCTCTAAGTGCAAAAAGTAGGGGAAGGCAAAGAGAGAAGGTTGAGAAAGGGAAATCAAGGTCGAAGGTGGGAAGGAGATCCGAATCCAGAGGTGTCACCTGTTGGTTTTGTGGAAAGAGAGGAAACACAAAGAAAGAGTGTTGGTTGAGGGATAAAGAAAATCAACATGAAGGTAATGAAGAAGCAAAGGATGCAAGTATTGTGGCACAAGATGCTCTCATACTTTCTTTGGATAGTCAAATAAAATCATGGGTTTTAGATTCTGGTTCTTCTTTTCATGCATCCCCCAACAGAGATTTGTTCCATGAGTATGTCCAAGGAGACTTTGGAGTGCTTTATTTAGGGGATGGTATGCCTTGTCAAATAGTTGGCAAAGGGAAAGTGTAGCTGAAATTATAGATGGACAACACATGGGTGTTGAAGGAGGTTATGCATGTCCCAGTTCTAAAGTAGAGTTTGGTTTTTGTAGGAAAGTTGGGAGATGAGGGATGCACAGTAACCCTCACAACGGATTCTTGGAAGGTTACCAAGGGTGCACTTGTTTTAGCAAGAGGTAAGAAAGTAGGTACTCTTTATCTATCTACTCGTATTACTGATTCTACTTCTGGTTTATCTACTTTAGCTGTAGATTTGAAGATGTGGCTTAATAGGCTTGGTCACATGAATAAGAAGGGAATGGACGTTCTTAAAGGTATGAGTTTAGATTCAAAGGGCAGTGATCGAGTTCATTGCAGGAAAAGGAAATTTGATGCTTTTAACAAGAACAGGGAAGCCTTGGTGTTTATGGAGGAGATGAGGGACAGAGATTAGTCACAGGGGCTGAATGATTATAAGTAGGGTAGTATGGATAGGTTTTTCATCCAAGATGAGCTCACAGGTGAAGAATTCATCACTTACATGAACACACAGACACTGATGTTGGTCACTTAGAATCGATGTCAGTCAGGCAGATACCGACATCGATCATGTGCAGACCAGTAGGGTTGGTAGAGTCGGGTAGAGAAGTCCAACGTCGGTCAAGTAGGAACCGATGTCGATAGAGGGGACACTGGCATTGGCCAGGGAAATGATGTCGAAAGTTAGGGTCAGTGTAGGGAACCAACATTGGTTGGATGTAGATAGGGAGATGGGTGAGATCAGTCACTGGAACGGATGTTGGGCGGATAACAAGTTGTCAAAGAGAATCAAATGCCCATATGGAGGTTAGAAAGGGTAAGTGAACCTCATATTCATTGTTCACCTTCTTTATATTGCTTACTGATGGTTAAGAACTAGGAAGATGTGAAGAGGCAATGCAGGTAGAATCTAGAAACAGTGGGAGCTTGGCATGGATCAGGAGTGTGAGTCCTTAGAGAAGAAACAAACAGGTATTTGTTGGCGGAGTTGTTAGGTGCAAGAAAGCATTGGAAGAGGGATGGATTCCCATGTTAGAGAAGAGAGTGAATGGATACGTGAGACAGAAGGCTAGGGCATATGGTCTTGAGTAGGCTGCAGGACAATGGAGGTTTAACCATTGTATTTTTCTTTACCAGGTTGGATAATATTAGCTACATTATCCTGTTACTGTATTGTGTTGCTTATTGTAGGGTTTCATATACAGGGAGTTTCTGAGCTAAGGGTAAAGTTAGTTCAAAGGTATGTCATGAAGAATTTGGGAGCAGCAAAATTCTTTTGGCATAAGTGATAGGGATAGCATCATAGGGTTTGTGGTGGTTGGTCTTCAAGAGTGATTTTGAAGAGGGATACAGAGCCAAGGGAACAAACTAGACTGTGTATAGGTATAGGTACAGTTGCAGCTGTTTATCTCCAAGTGGGAGATTATTAGGGTGTGGAGCTAAAAGCTTTAATTATTGTAGACATGGAGAGGTTGCTAAAGCTCCAAAAGTACTGGTGTTGGCAGTGTAACAGACGTTGATCACATATAGTGTAGAAGGTAACCGGCATCGGCAGGGAGTCAGCCGACGTTGGTCAGCACCAGACAGACCGGGACCGACGTCAGTCGCCTATGGCAGTTCTAGAACTGCTATTGATGAATAGTTAGTTAAGTGAAGTGAGTGTTTACATGTTTAAGGGCTAATTATAGTCTTGAGATGTGTGTCTAATTATTGTAATTAGAAGTCTATTTTTGTATGCATGGGATCCTATTTATAGACCCATGAGGCATGTATTGTAATCAAGCAGGCAAGTAAAGCATTGAAGCAAGGTCAAGGAGATCTACAAGCAAGTAAGGTCAAGGAGATCAGCTGAAGCATTCAAGGAAGGGATAACAACTCAGGTTGTTGAGTTGGTTGTGGTTGAGCAAGAGAGAGAGGGAAGAAGGTCTTGAGGTGTGGCAAGCTTTTGAGGTGGAAGAAGTGGTGTCTTCTTTATTGAATTTTCTTCTAAGAGTATTTAATAAAAGATTGTGTACTGTCTCTCAAATTCTTTGTTGTTTCAAGTTTCTAGTTACTTAATCATTCTGGTATAATTCCATGTTTAATTGCTTATAAGAAAGGTAATCAATTGTGCTTCCTTGGAGGGGTTCCTAACACTTGTGCCTATGTTATATAAATGGAAGGTTCCCCTTGAATAATTTTCAAGATGTCTTCTTTCAAGTTGATATTTTATACCATTTCCTTAACTTAGTTAGCATTCATAGTATTTAATAATAATAAATCATGATTATATGGCTCATGATGAAAGTTGATGTCAAGTCCCTTGATATGTTTCAACACTTGACCATGGGGATCCCACTCCCTATGTGGTAATATGGCCAATAAATAATATTTTTTATACCTACCTACTTCATATAATTACTTTTAGTTTATTTATCACATCCTCCCAATCATAATTTGGGATCCATGAAAGTAATATTTCTTTCTCTAATGCATATCTTCACCAATATCCCACCATAATCGATAGGCAATTTCTTGATCTTCTAGTTTGTTAGGGACATACTTGGGGAGGTGTAGAGGTTATACCTTATGACTTATAACCATGATAACAATGTAATATAAGTACAAATAGTAGTCTCCCATAATCAACAATGTATCTATAGTGTTCTTTGATATTTTAGGTACGGGCACTCATAGATAACCATCCATACCTAGTAGTAAACATCCTCAAAAATGCACATAATGTTATGAGTGTACACATATATTTACATGAAAGAATAATAATCACATATTAAATTATTAATTTAGTCTAGAGTGAGGTTCTAAAGTGACATGTTATGAATGTAGACTATGTCAAGGATTACATCAAGGAAGTATGACATCATGTATAAATGACCTCCTAGAGGTCTCTTATCCTTGTGAAATATTTTCTCCCATAGCTATGAACTAATTACTTCACCTAGAGTGAATGTCAACTCTAAGGTCATTAGTATATCAAGAAATAGAAACCACTCTAAGTGGAGGAATTTGATGCTTGAATAATCAAACAACCTATTCAAAAAGTCCATCCCAATTTATATTCCCATCATAAATTTGGTGTTGGCTTCTTATCCTTCAAGTTGATGGTCTCCCAAGGAGAATCCATCTACTGAGTGTCTTCTCAATTGATTTTTATTTATTTCATGCCATTACCCTATGTAAATCATAAGTGGTATCTATAATATGAAGGGAGAGGTACCTTTCAAATGCATCAATCGAGATGCATGCAATGACTATTTTATGCTCTAAATGGTGAAAGAACACTCCTCTAGTTATCTTCCTAGAGAATAATGAGTCTCATAAGAGGTCAATGCAAAGCATGACCTATGGATTTTTTTTTATGAAGTTTAAATATTTACATTTGAATAAGAGGAGGTTTTTTTCCAATTACCATTGAGAAAGATTCAAGTTTTATTCATATATATAAGCATCAACTTGGTGTATCACCTCCCACAATGTCAAGTAGTTTTTATAATCATTGTTGAATATTGAAGGTTCAAAGAATGTATCCTTTTATTCAATTAAATATTTGATAGAAAACATTGAATTTGGGAAAATTCCTCAGAATGTTATGGATGAGGATGCCATTGATATTCGATTGTGTTGTTACTAGTCTAGTTTGCAAGTTAACTTATCAACTCTCCTGAGTATACTATTATGTTGGAAACACTAGTAGTTAGGGCTTGACTTAAGAGGAGTAATTAGGTTTTCATGTTATCTTGAGATTAATTAATATGTCATCATTCAAACTACTTTGATATATCTTTATCATTCATTTTCATTTTATGTGCCATTAATTTCTAATGATTATAACTTTGATTTATTTAATTAATTCTAACTTTGCCACTTTATTTGGTAGGTATGCCATGTAAATACTATTTATGTTTAGTATGAGTGCCACATTATTTCCTTCTACTAAGTGTCATCTCATCAATTCTTTGGCTTTAGTTTATCATGCCCATTGAGGTCCTATAAATAGGAATTCTAAATAGATGTTCTAAATAATTCCTTTAAGGGAAATAGCAAATATTTTTGATACAGGATGAGTAGAGCTTAGAGGTCCTATAAATAGAAATTATAAAAATATATTATAAACAATTCCTATGAGGGAAAACTTTGAAGAATATATTCCTACATATGTCCATATAAATGTGATGCACTGAAAACTACTAAATATGGGCCTTATAACAAAAGTTCTAAAGAATTAATTATGCCAATCATAGTTCTAAATGAGTTCAATAAATGAATTATTTGAACAAAATCATAGAAGACCAAAATGAGTTGGAAACATTCACCAAACAAACATTCTAAACAAAATCACCAAAGACCCTATGTTAAGTATTTTCATTGAGGAGTTTTGTTGAACAAATTTTGGATGGTGGAGCCTAATCCTATTATAATTCCCAATTCCTAATATGGAGGTGTGGGGGGGCAACACACCCCCCACCCAATATGGTCACAATGGGGGTCTCAGGGGTGGTGACCTACTTTGAAGCCCATATAAACACCAAAAAACTACACATTTATAGTTTTTGATGACTAAATGCCTCAGGATTCCCTAAAACTTCTTAAACCTTCCCAAAACCCCATTAACCCAGCTAAATCACTATTATCCTAGTCATAAATACCATTCAAAATCAATGTTTGAAAGTACTATTCATTATGGCACCCACCATCACTATTCATGATGATATGATATGATTAAATAGAATGATGACATGGAAAGTAACATGGCATGTGATTTGGAGTGATATGGAAAGTGATGTAGCTTAGAAGTGATGTGTCTTTATGTGGGACATCATACCCCACTTGGGACCCTTCCCAAAGTGCTTGATGATCTCATTCAAGCATCACAAGGGCCCCCCCTTGAAATGTGGAAAATTTCCCCTTAAGGGGTCATTATTCAACATGTATTTTGTCTTCCCACATGAAATTAGACTTCAAAAAGAGATACCTACCTCTTTAAGACTTTGGGAAAGATAAAGGGCACCCATTTTTTACCTTTTAACCCAAATGGAGGCTCACCAACCCAAATGAGAGACTTTCCAACCCACATGGGAATCCATACCAACCTCACCTTGGAATTTTTATCTCCCACATGGAAAATGGCACCACATTTGGTGTTCCACCCCTTTAAGTGCTTGTGTGAAATCAAGAAAAGATGGGGAGAAGTCTTTAAGCCTCATTCAAACCCATGTGCATGATTTCCATTCAAACTTAGAGACTCACCAACCCACATGGGAATTCTCACCCACCTCACCTTAACTAAATCATGATCCCACTTGGATAAATTCGAATTACTTCACTATTCCTCTATTTTGGTGTGTTTCTATACACAAAAATGTTATAAATACCCCCCTCTCCTTCATCCAAGGTTAAGTGGCAAGTTAGTCTTTTATTCTTAGTATATTGCTGTAGGTTTTTTTGGAGGAGGTCATCATCATCTTAGAGGAGAAACTATCAAATCAATGAAGATCTATCAAAATTTCTTCAAGCTTCATCAACATTCAACCATCATCAACATCTTCAAGCCACTTCAACAACATTGAGGTAATCTACTTTGTTTTATAAGTTTAGTTCTTTATTTATTTCCCTTTGGCCTTCTCTTTTCTTAACCTCCATACTCTTGATCCCTTAAAATCTTCCTCTTTATCCCATTCATTCTATTTAATCCCTTTGGCTATTTCTATTTCATTTATCCCCTTTATCCCATTCACCTCTTTGCCTCATTTACCTCTTTTCCCTCTTTGACATCTTTACCTTTATTTTTCCTTTTCCATATTTAATTGTTTGCCTCATTTATCTATTCATACCTTTGTATAATTTCATCCTTTATGATCTAATCAAACAAACAAAACAATCCTTTTGACCCTCACCACTTTACCAAACTAAAACCACAACCTTTACCAATTTTCAGCATTAGTATTAATTAAACGGTTGCATTCATTTAGGTATCTTTTGCAAAGCATTTAACTTTATTGTATAAAATTTAGTTATTTTTTATTTTTTTTATTTTTTTATTTAAAATATACTTATTTTATCATTCCAACTTACGTGTTTTGAAGAAGGTGGATTGACAGCCTCCTAGAAATCTTTCACTTCTAGGATCTAAACATGCTAGGCAATCCACCCAACTACTTGTCTAACAAACAAGTTTTTGTGGTAGTGTTTTCTCATTTTCAGGTATTATTCCCTATAAAAATAATATTTCTCCTTAATCTTCTAGATTCAAAATGCATATTTTAATAGGTATTCTTCCACACCCTTCATTCCTAATTTTTTCTTTTCAAAAAATAAAAAGTAAGAAAAGCAAAAAATTGAGAGAAATATTTTGGCACACCCGATGGGACCCTTGAGTTTTATTGGGTTCATTATTTATTTTAGGAAATTTATTTCGATTATTAAAATCTCATTTAGATATAATTTCATTTCTGAAAATTAATCATTCGTCTCTTTCAAAACATAAGTTTTAGCTTCTTTTATTTAGAAAATCAGGGAAAAAAATTATAAGTAGAAATTTTCATTTTTTCTCTTGTATTTCTAAAAATAATAATAGAATTCATCCTAGAATTAGGATTAAATTTTCATGTTACATTTAGGTGCATTTTATTTTTTCTTTTTTTCATTAAAAAAAATTATTTTTTTTTTCTTTGGGTTAAAATTAACTGCATACATTGTTTGCTTGCTTGCTTAATTAGTTCACCTAGATTAATTAAAGGAAAAACAAATTAACCATAGTGAAAAAAAGTTACACAACCAAACCAATTACACAAAACAAACATAAAACTCACTTGAGATAAGTTCAATCTATGATTTCATCACCTAACAAATCAACTTACCCTTTCCTGGTTATCATACTTGGATTTAATTACCAAGGGGATAACTAACTTAGCTCTCTAGTTGAGTATACACTCTGGTAATTGGTATATATTGGCTAAGTTCCCAAACTAGATGTGAGATCATGAAGTGAGGGGAGAATTCCCCAAGCACCAAGCCATGTACTCGATCTAATACAGACTTCTTTTTGATTACCTAAACATAACCCGAAACCAAACATAGACTACCTTGTTTAGGACATGTTCTACAAACCAGATTTCTTCTTCACACTTTCTAAGGTATAAGCCAAAAGAGATATAGTTAAAACTCTAGGATTTAATGTATCTTAGTGTATGATTTTATTTCCTTAAATCTTTTCTTTTTTTTACTTCTTGTTTGAGGTGTGAGCTTTGTTTCTCTCCATTCTTCACATACTCTTTACCAGACTACAAATTGAAGAATCAAACCAACCAAAAACCTATTTTCCAATACCTTGTCTCCATTATACTTTTGAATGGATGGATTTCATATTTTCTCTCTTTGAGATCCTAACTTTTCTATAATCTTGGATAACAATCGTTTCACCTTAAAGTGGTACCTTACATCGCAAGCCACTTATGCTCCCTTCCTTACCAACAATAAACCCAACCTTGTTTACAACCAACCCAATCTTGTCTAAAACCAACCCAACCCTATTTACAATCAACTTAACCTTACATATAACTCATCAAACTTCAACTTTAACCAACCCATAAACCATCAACCTTCACCCAAACTACTACCTAAGGTTGTTGTAGTGATAATAGACTAGATAGCTAGATTAGAGTCAAAACTTAGGCCATTTATTTCCAATATCCATGATCAATCAAACCTCACTTATAACCAACCAATGACCTATAATCATCCATTTAATTATTATCATTCCCAAACAACAACCTATCAACATCTATCATCTTAATCACCCTAACCTTGTCAAAGCTTAGGCCATTTCCCCCAACCATAATATCAACCTCAACACACCTTGTTAACCTAATAAATTTCATCACCCTCAATTGATCAACCAACCTATCAGCCCAACTAACTTATTAACCTATCAAACCAAATAGACTCTTAAATCCAACTAAATAACTTATAAATAGTTTCACACCCTAATGTGATAACTGAGACATTGGTACCCCCTCTTCTAACCCTTAGTAAGCCTACAACTGAAGAAACTATAATAACACAAACCTTAACCAATACACTTGTTAAGTAAGTATAACTTTTATAAATTTCATTACAAAGCATAATTAATGAAACCAAAAAATATTTTCCACTTCCCCTTTTAGTGAATCAAAGCCAACCAGAATCATCTGACACTTGTGAGGTGTACACGATCAATGTTGTTATTGATAAAGCTATTACTACTAATTATTCAACCCTACTCATTGAAGTGGGGGAATCACTTCCCATTCCTTTTTATGACCAAACAAATTAATAAACCACTCCCTTCCTTTCACTTGACACCATTACACCTTCCTTTCCCACCATAGACTCACATACTCTTCCTTTGGAAATCATTCCTTTAAACTAGGTCACCTTATCCACTCCATCTATCGAAGAAACATCTTCTCTAAATTTTTACCTCCCACCAAATACATAGATGGGGATAGTATTCCCTCTTATCCACCTAATGGTTTAATCTTTGAAATTAATGATCAAGGAACCAAACCTATTTACAAGCCCTTTTTTAGGCTAGTATAAAGCCTAGAGTTCACTTCTCAACCCAATCTCGATAGAGCCACTTTCTAGCATCATCTTCGCCTCCCTTACCAAAACAAACAAGAACCCTTAGCTCCACTTGAGTCTACCCTCAAACCTATCACTACCTCAACCCCATCCTCAAATACTCCATCCTCTAAAACCATAAGGGAACCATCCAACCCACTTACATCTAAAATTGTTAAATACCCTTACACCTCTTTGACCAAACCCATCAAGAATCTATGAATACTTCCTATTCCTAGCATAACTGACCAATATTTGAAATTAGACCTAACTCCATCAAGTTCATCAAATAAAACTTTGACTAAACCTATTAAAAGGTTGGAATCTCCTAAACCATATCAAAATAGACCCATGCCCCCCCCCTTCTCTTAAATATTCTACTTCTAAACCAACCAAGCAACCCCGACCTAACCAATATACTAAAACCATTCCATAACTAAAAACTTCTAGGGTAAAGCCTACTCTTAAGAAGGGTCCCACTCTAAATCCCAAAAATACATCACCCCCAACACCTTTACTTGAATCTTATTCAACCATTTTACAAAGGTTATTGAAAACCTCCTCCTTAACCTTACAACCTCTCAAATGTTTCCAACCTATCAAAAAAATTGACCCTTCACGTCCTAAACTAAAATGGTTTAATGTCAGCTTAGTCTGTGCATACCATAAGACACTTGGACATGACACAGAGCATTGAAAATCTCTCAAATCACTCATGCACAACTTATATGAGGATAATATGTTATCATATTAACCTCCCTTAACCAAGGTAGCTTAACCTAACTGACAAACCTAAACTACTCCACCACCCATAACTTATGTAGTAAAAACTAATTTTAGGAAGGCTCCCAAAACTAAAAACCTATCACCTACAACACCTTTACATGAATCCTATTCAACCATTTTTAAAAAAATATTGAAAACCTCTTCTTTAACATTACCACCTATCAAACCTTTTGACCCTATCAAAACTTTCAACCCTTCATGCCCAAAATCATTATGGTACAATGACAACCATGTGTGCTCTTACCATAGGATACTTGGCCATGATACAAAACACTGCAAGGCTCTTAAAACCATTATCCACTAGCTTTATGGCAAGGATATTTTGTTATCAAATGAACATCCTTTGATCCCATTACCAACCCAACCATCAACCAAACCTACCCAACACTTGCCTATCCCCCCATTTTCACCTAAGAGTAAGGAGGAACTAAAGCAGCAAGCTAAATCAACACTTCCTTTTATCCACACCATCTATAGGGTTGTCCACTCTCAGGTCTAATGAGAGGATAAAGGAAAGGCTAAAATTTCCATTCCATAGACATACCCTTCAAACCCTCAACATTATAACCAAACCCAACCATAAACACCTTCGCTTTGGGATATTTTTCCCACCCATGCAAAGAGTAAATTGGGGGAACTTTCCTTCCATAAGGTTTTAACCATTTATTAAATTCAACCATACCTTACCCATTAATTGAACTAACCCTTGGATTTTTTTCCTCAACCTATCAACCCAACCTATCCATCAACCCAATTTGAACCAAGTGGTATATCAAATTAGGGAACCCATTTGGACACCACCTGACATATTTGGGATACAAATTCTCTCATTGAACCATTAGAGATTACCCATCTCCATCAAACCTAACCAAATTTACCTCAAACCTCAAGAATTCAATATCAAAGATCTCATCCTAAAATAAAACTAACATGTGACCAACATGGAGAAGAGTAAATGAGGCAAGTTTGTTTTTAATTATCTTGGACCCTACATTATCAACCATAAGTATGGATCAGGAGCTTATCATTTTTCCTCTCTCGAAGGAAAACTAGAACTTGAGCCTTTCAACACTTTGTATTTACATTCATTTTTATATTAAAGAAGGATTAAGCTCACATGTTTGTCTAACTTAAGCTCATCCCTTGACTATGATATTTTAACCTTCACCCACCTTCCTCCTCCCCTTTTAAGGATAATTGATTAAAACATAGAACCATGTGACTAACCATCACAGTCATGGCCTAATCTTAAATATGGGTACTATGGCTCTACCCATAGCACGGTTCTCATGGATATTTTCCATCTCTAATAAGATGGAATCCCATGGTCATTGTCTCTTAAAATCAAACCCTTTCACATATCATTGACCTTCTTGTGTAAATTTTTTCCCTCATAAAGGTAAACCTCTAAACTTAATTAGACTATTCCATGTCTAAACACATTTCATCTTAAAAAAATTAATTGCATCAATATCTTAAGTATTTCAGATTGCTCCCTTAAAGGACAGCTACCTAAAAGTAAAATAAAAATTTCCACATGTAAGGTAGACTGTTCCCTTGAAGGATAACTATCAAGAACATTAAAACAAAGCCAATAAGCTTAGACTAATCCCTTTAAAGATGACTAAGTTAACTTTGTTAAAAGTAGATAAATTTCATGGAATCTTCCTTCATTGATTAGCTTCCCATATATAGCAATAAATTGGAAGACCCACTAAAAAAATCTAAAGCCATAATCAACTTTCACATGTAGACTTCCTGCATTGATCATTCTACATCTAGCATATGACATGGACTTATCTATTATCATTCTTAGGCCACCTATATAATGGGTACACTAATTCACATGAGGTTATCATACATATGACATGTTACCCTTCACACCACCTATCACCCATCTTCCCTTTAGACTATTTGTAAATCAAGGGATTTAGAGATTACTTGACACCCTGTGATAAAGAGACCTTATTTATTAACTAATGATCATTCATGTGCAATGTTTGAAGGTCTTATATTCATTATGTCAATATAACATTGGGTCTATTTTTAGTCCTTGTCAAAATAAATCATCAAACCCTATTCTTATCCTAATGTGCTTAGTTGATGTTTTCACCATGACATGTACTATCCAACATTGAAACAACAATAGTCATTCCTTTTACATTGAGTGAAATTGCAACAACCATAATCATACCAATCATAACCATAACATTCACATCCAACACATTTTATATATTTTTATATCAAACTATGTAATATTTTATTTAGGGTATGAGGAGTCACGTGACACATACATATTCATCATATTACACATACATTTCCTAACACACATGCATACATTATTTTCCTACCTAGGCATTCGACTGATTGTTTATTGACTCTAGAATTGTGTTCAACCATCCTTTTACTTAATTACTTCATAAAATAACATCTGTAGCATTCCCTATCTTAACAACTACTAAATGGTATACTCTATTCTCCTTTCCCACATTCATCCCCATGGGGAAAGAATCATACTCTACTCTAGGTCTTTCATAGTGATACATTCACCTTCTTGCCCCTTTTTCCCTCCTATTCCTACTAGCCCATTACCACATGCCCTAAGCATCAGACCCCAACCATTAGTAGTGTCTACTTAAATATGGTGGTCTTTTCTTTTGTGCTAACTAAATGTTCATCCGTAGCAAGGTAATCACCATCTTCTCCTATCCATGTAGCTTCTTGTTGATTAGGCCTAAACTAGCAAAAAAAATAAGTCATTGGTTCCATAGAGCTAGGATAGAGCATACAAACATGGCCACCATTTATCTAGCCTACCCATGTAGCTCTTGGGTTAGGCAAGGTCCATCCTCTATCACTCACCATGCTACTAACTTCCTTACTTATAGAATCTACTTGACCATCAAAGAAAGTCTTTACAAGTCATCACTTCACTACTACCCTTAAAACTTGGTTCATAGCGGTGATGAATCTTAGACATAATAACTCTATAGATTTGGATAGACCCCCACCTCCTAAAACTCAGCTCATATTAGTAAACACTATCTCCAAACTCCTACCTTTGCATAATTTTATAAGGTGTAACCTCTTATAAAAGGCACCTCTTCTTTAGATTAGCTCCATTAAAGATCATTTGTGGTGCTTTGCATTATGTTCCCTTATAATTTATCCTACCTTACCCATCCATATCTCTCATCCCACAAAATGTGGAATCATTATGGTAACTATTTACCAACCTACCCCATTCACTTTCACCGACACCTTCACCAAAACCCAAAACTATTACTTTACCAAACCTTCTCCCTCAGCCCAAACTAGCCCATGTGGTCCATCAAATTAGGGCAGCCAATTTAAACAGCACTCATCCAAACCTTGTTTAAATACATTGGCTTGATGTCTATAGACTATGTAGGCACTGCTCTAGGGGTAGTTTGGCCACTAACAACTAATTTCCCTCCCCTTTTTCTTATCTCAGTTCCACTGCTAACAGTGCCCTCTCACTTAGGGCATCCTACATCAAGGAAGCTTTGAATTCTTTCTTTACCATCTTTATGTTTTAACACCATCTAACATTTCCTCTTAAGTCTTTCCCCCATTATTGGGAGAACTACATTGGCCTAAGGTCTTTTAAACTATGTAGGTAGTGCTCAGTTACTAAGGTCAACTCAACCACTTCTTTTACTTTATTTGCCCTTCTCACCTAAAATCTATTTTTCCATTTCTCCACCTATCTCCTAATTATCTCCCTACCTCCAAATTTTCAATCTCTTTTAATCACTTTTCTATTTTATTAATATCTTTTAACACAAGGGTTGATAGCATTCCCGATTCACCCCCTTTACCTCCCATAAAGCCACCTCCTACTCTACTTCATTGGCCTCCCCATCATCTTTCCTTGTGCATGCTTCATGGCCCACTTCCCCACCCATCTTTTTCATTTTCTACCTCTCTTTCAACTTATTACCAACCTTTCCCTTTATCCCCTTCAACTTCTTTCTCTATCCTCATCATCTATTGTTGTACTTTTTCTTTACATGTACCACCACTCTCTACCATTCTTCCACTCTTCCCACTGTACCCATTTTCCATTTTTCCTATTTGTTTTTTTCCATCCTTCCTATCTTCCCCTTTTTCCTCCACAACTAGTTTCTCCATGGGTATTTATCCTTTTATAATCCTTCCATAATTGCCCTTTTCTTCTTATCTCTTTTCACCTATTACCCTTTTTACTTTCCCTTTTCCTCTTTCCATCTCGGTACTCACTTATCTTTTACATCTATGTGAGTATATGTGCTTTGTATCCCTACTTCAATTCTTTCTTTTTGTTCTTATCATCTTTGACCTTCATCCCTTAGTTTTATCTCACTCCTTTTCATTGTGTCCCCCTATTTCTTCACCACCTCACCATTTTTTTAGCTTGTCAATATCTTCTAGTCACCCCTTCATCTTCTCAATATCTTCTAACAAACTAATTAACACCTACCTTCTCTCTTCACCTTCTTGTCCACCCATCCTTTATTTCCCCTCTTTATTCACCCCTTTCCCATTTTCCATCCCATTCTCATCTCCAAAACCACCATCTGCTTTGCTTCATTATTCCTCTCCTTGCATATCAGCACCCATGCTTACTTGATTAAGATACTGCCTGCTTCTTCCCTCTCCCATCATCCTCTTTGTGTCCTTATTTCACTCCTTTTTTCCTCATTTTTCCTTTTATTCCATTTATTTTTTTGTTTTTAATTTTCATCACCAAACCATTTTCTCTTTTATCTTTTTTAGACTTGTTTTTCAAACCTTTCATGGCCACCCATATCCCTCATTCTCCCCTTACCCTTCATTATTGTTACACTTCTCTCCCCATCCTTTTCAATTCTCCAATCTATCATTATTTAGTGTATCTCTCACCCCTAATATTCTACCTTTTATTTTTCTTCTCTTTTCTCCATTTCATTTCATTTTTTTCATCTCCCTTGATGCCCTTCCTTGTTCTTCTTAACCTATATCACCATGTCTATCCTCTTACATCCTTCTCCAGCTTCATCTTTATGTGTGACCTCATTGTTTTCTCTTCATCCATCTCCTAGCCCACCTTTACCCCATCCTTTTTTGGATCTCCCTTATGTTCTCCAATTTCACCTCCACCTCTTTCAAGTGTGGTCACTAGTTGTATTGCTTCTACGTACATCTCCTTGTTTGATTCTTCATGTCCTCTATGCCCTTGCCTTAATGCATAAAATTTAGTTAAGTTATTTACTTTAAGATAATCCCTTTCTTCATTTAATGCCTCTATATGTTACACTTAGACTCTCTTTTTTTGTCCCTCTCCAACTGCTCCCTTCACCCTCCCTATCACCTTTTTCCTTTTCAACCCTCTACCCATTTTGAGCATGTTGTATCCTCTAAGATCTTCCACTCACTTTTGGTTTAATGTAAGATATATACCAATCTTAGGACTCTATAACACAATTGGTTAGGACCATGGGCTCATATGACCAATCAACAAACTTGAGCATCATTTAGCCATCGAGATGAAAATTCCTTCCCCACCTCTTTTGGTCTTGCCTATTTTAACCCACTTTTACTCCAACCTTTGTAGATGTTAGAATCAAAAATAAAACCATCTTCAAATTTAATATTTGGGATACCCACATGGGGATGATAGATACACCCTCTCACATGCCCTAACCTTCCAACCAATAATTTCCCTTGATTCTCCCTTTTAGACTACATATTCTTACACCTTGTAATAGCCCTTCTCTTTAACCACAATCCATAACCTACTCCCTCAATTAATTAATGTTATTATTATTCACTTCACTCCATATTCCAAAACCCCTTGGCATTTTTCTTTGAATTCCCTCAAAAACTCAATGCTTACTTATTTTGGGGCCCCACTGACCCAAGGGTCAAGGGTTTGAATCTTCGCCACTTCTCATTTACCCACTCTACTACTTTACTTCCCCGAACCATTAAATAATAACCTTCCATAGCCTATTAATGACATTTTTGTGGAATGTGCACAATGTTAGCTTATTTGGATGGTGATGAAATAACCTGTCAGATCACCATGGTAATTTGTGTAGTTATAGATTTTCTAAATCTTGGTACCACATATTTCTACATTTCCTTTTCTTTATGATGGTGGTATAAACTTCATGCTTTAACTTGCTTATCCATGGCTATAGAATCCTTTTACATAGTTTACATAATCATCTAATTACATCCTATCTCACCTCATCCACCATTTCTACCACACCCATCAAAAACTATTTGATAGCCATCTTTTGCACCCTTTGGTGCTTCCCTTTCTCCAATATCCTTCACTTGGACCTACATATATGATATCTAATTATGACAACCAAGTTAACCAACACCCTTCACCTTAAAATAACTAAATTTGGCCTGACACTTATTTTGGATTCCTAATCATGGAACTATGTAGGCAACGTCCATTTACCACATGCATTTGGAGTCGGCTCGGCCATCCCCTTCTAACCCATACCTAATCCACCCATGCTTTCACCATAACTACCTTGATGTCAGTTGCTTTTGATCTAGAACATTAGTGTTTTTTTGCAATAAATTTTGATCATAATGACTAACCATGTCATGTTAAACTTTTTAAAAAATTCACCACCTCATGCAAAACTAGACCATTTGTGTTTTCTTGGGAGCACTTCCTACCCTAGATACCTAAGTCAACATTGACCCTGTCTAGAAACCTTGATAAGACTAACCTAATCAGTTATGATTAATACTATGGACTAGTTACCTTGTCATTTATCTTAGAACCTAACCTTATTATTAAAAAAAAATTCACCTTTAGTCTTTGCATAATCTTTACTAATGCACTTAGTCATATTTTGTGAACCCACAGGCATTTCACGTACCCAACTACCTTGTGGCACCACCTAGTGTCTCCCCATCAACTACTTATCAAACCTACACTTGATTTAACCTTTCCTCATCAACTCTTAGTTTGAGGGGGAACACCTCCTCCCATACTCGAGGCATCTTGACCCTCAACCAAGTTATTTGTTTTTGTTTTGTAGCTTGTTAATTTAAAGCTATATAACAAAAAGGGGCAAAATGTAGATACTAGAAAATTGCACATTTACAATTTTTTATGAGTAAATGCCTTAGGATCCCCTAAAACTTCTTAAACCTTCCCAAAACCCCCTTAACCTAGCTAAATCACTATTTTCCTAGTCATAAATACCATTCAAAATCACTATTTAAAAGTACTATTCACCATCACTATTCACTATGAGACCCACTATCACTATTCATGATGACATGGTATGATGACATGGAAAGTGACATGGCATGTGATTTGGAGGTGATATGGTAAGTGACATGGATTAGAAATGATGTGGCTTGATGTGGGACATCATACCCTACCTGGGGCCCTTCTTAAAGTGCTTGATGACCTCATTCAAGCATCATAAGGGCCCCCCTTGAAATGTGGAAAATTTCCCCTTAAGAGGTCATTATTCAACATGTATTTTGTCTTCCCATATGAAATTAGACTTCAAAAATAGATACCTACCTCTTTAAGACTTTGGGAAAGACAAAGGGCACCCATTTTTTACCTTTTAGCCCAAATGGAGGCTCACCAACCCAAATAGGAGATTTTCCAACCCACATAGAAATCCCCACCAACCTCACCTTGGACTTTTCATACCCCACATGGAAAATGGTATGACATTTTGTGTGCCACCCCTTTAAGTGCTTATGTGAAAGCAAGAAAGGATGGGGAGAAGTCTTTAAGCCTCATTCAAACCCATGAGCATGATTTTCATTCAAACTTAGAGACTCACCAACCCACATGGGAATCCTCACCCACCTCACCTTGACTAAATCATGAGCCCACTTGGATAAATTTGAATTGATTCACTATTCCTCTATTTTGGCATGTTGCTTCACACAAAAATGTTATAAATACCCCCCTCTCCTTCACCCAAGGTTAAGTGGCAAGTTATTCTTTTGTTCTTAGCATAGTGTTGTAGGTTATTTTGGAGGAGGTCATCATCTTAGAGTTCATCATCATCTCAGAGGAAAAAATATCAAATAAAAGAAGCTCTACTAAAATTTCTTCAAGCTTCATCAATATTCAACCATAATCAACATCTTTAAGCCACTTCAACAACATTGAGGTAATCTACTTTGTTTTGTAATTTCAATTATTTCTTTATTTCCCTTTGGCCTTCTCTTTTCTCAACCTCCATACTCTTGAGCCCTTAAACTCTTCCTCTTTATCCCATTTAATCCCTTTGGCTATTTCCATTTCATTTATCCTTTTTATTCCATTCACATTTGTTCCTCATTTGCATCTTTTCCCTCTTTTCCATATTTACCTTTCTTTTTTCTTTTCTATATTAAATTATTTGCCTCATTTATCTATTCATCCATTTGTATACTTGTAGCCTTGACCATCTACCTAGACCAACAAAACAATACTTTTTACCCTCACCACTTTACCAAACCAAAATCATAACATTTACCAACTTTCAGCATTAGTATTAATTAAACTAATGTGTTCATTTAGTTATCTTTTGTAAATCATTTAACTTTATTGTATTTAATTTAGTTATTTATTGTTTTAGTATCATTTATTTGTTTTTTTAATGCAAAATATAATTCTTTTATCATTCCAACTTAAGTATTTTGAAGAAGGTGGATTGACAGCCTCCTAAAAAGCTTCTACTTCTAGGATCTAGCTCACGCTAGACAATCCACCCAACTACTTGTCTAAAAAACAAGTTTTTGTGGTATTGTTTTCTCATTTATAGGTATTCTTCCCTAGACAAAGAATATTTCTCAATAATCATCTAGATTCAATTCATGTACTTTAAGAGGTATTCTTCCACACCCTTCATTCCTAGTTTATTTCTTTTCAAAAAATAAAAAGCAAAAAAGCAAAAAAATTGAGAGAAACGGCCCCCTTGGCAGGATCTTGGGGGCAGCAACCCTGAAGCAAAGTTTAGTTAAAATTCATTATACAATATTGTAATTTTGTATTAAATTTAGACCATTCACTATTAGGTTGCATATCTAATGGTAGAAATTATGTTTGTGCATTTTTTCTCTCTATGTAACCCTCCTTTTGATATGAGGGTATTGTAATCATAGAAGCACATTGTGTGTGAGTGAAAAGGATATTGTAGTGGTTACATTGCAAGTTTTTTCCTTATTTTTTTGGACTAAATAATAAAAAATACTAGTTTTTTTTGTGTGGATGTAGCCCATATTAGGTGATCCACGTTAAATCTATCTTTATTGTGTTGTGTTTTCTATATTTTATTTCCATCTTTAATTCATTAATATCACTTTGTGTTTTGTATTCCTAACAATAAAATGAGTTGATACATACATATACATAACTTCTAAAAATCATTAGTAGGTTAGTCTAATAAATAAAACATGTTCATAGTTTACCAAATAATGAAGTTAGCATAATACATAAAACCTTTCCCTTTAGAATATTTTCAAGATAGGGCTATAGACCATTTTTGAAAGATAATGGGTCCCTATTATACAAAAAAATAATGGGGGTAAGTTGGGTACAAAAAATAGTGACTCATAGGGAAATACTCTTAAGTATTTGAAAACCCATAACCTTTGATTAACAACTCTTAGATCAAACATGAACCATTACACACAGAATAATCAAATCAGATATACAAAAGAGTCGCCCAACAACCACTTATAACATACTTGCCTTTTAATTTACCTTGAATCCGTGTGTGAGGAAGTAATTTGCTTTTATCCTTATTGTGATAACATTAGCATAGAACTAGGATAATTGGAGGTTTAATTCTGGTTTTTAGAAAAAGATTTGAAATTTGGGAAAGCTCTAGCATTGCTCTACTTCCAAACAGGCATCCATATCCCTAACAGAGGTACCATTAGTTCCTTCTCTTTCCTCCCATTGTATTCTTATATTATGCATGGTATATTAACTTTATTTCATCATTTTTAACTTTTGATCACCTTTTGGTTTCCCTTTAGGCCTATTGGATCACTCTTTTAAGGATGCTTTGATCTTTATTTTACTATATTTTTCTTTTCTATAATATTACTAGAAGAGGGAGAGTAGAAACCACAATGAGATGGTATCTATGAAAGTATAAGTTTATAAAATTTTCCCTACCAACTATGCCCATATAAATGGTTATTTACTCAAATAATTATTAATATGATAAGTTCATTTGATCCAAGGAAAGTGAAAACACTTTCTAAAATCTATATGTAGTAATGGGAATAGCCTTTATAATCCTGATTGAAGTATTTAATGTTAGTATAATCATGATTAATTTCCATATTACATACCTAAATTTTGAAGATATAAAATGTAAGGGTGAAAAATCCTACAAGCAAACAAATTGGTGTACCTCTTCTTGGTACCTTTTCCCACAAGTTGATCCTTTGGATTTTGAACATGTTATAATAACTCTTAATAGGTTGGGTATTTAATTTGAGAATACTAGGGTAATTCAATAATATTTCCACAAGAAAAATAAAAATGTTTAATCTATAATGTAGGAAGCTAAACTATAAAACAAACTGATAAAAACTTGGATTTATAACCTTGGAAGCAGGGAAACTATTCTATGAAAGTAATAAAACTACTCTAATAAAGTAGTAAATATACTTTAATCCTAATCTTACCACCACATATATTTTTATTTAGGGACATCTCAAAATGGTTCATCTAATTCTTCAAAAACTATCCATTGACTAGATATGTCATCTCATTTCCTTGAAGGTCCATCAAATGAAAAGCATTATTACCTAAGATCTCTAAAATCTGATAAGGTCCAATCCAAAATGGGATAAAGTTGTCATGATATATTTTATTTACATGGGATTTATATCATATAATCCTTGGGTTAGATAATCTAAATGCTTAGAATTTTCTCTTTTTTTAAACCATCTTTCATTATATCTTGATGTTTACTAAAATTATGTAAGGCTTCAGTCTTTGAGTCTTCTATTCTTATTATTCCAGTAATCGAGACTCCACCTTCTCACTTGGTTTCATGTACTCCTATATAAATTGATATGTTATAAATTTAAGTGTGATTTTTAAAATAGATTGTCTCCCATATACCATTAATTAAGGTGAGGCCTTGAGTGCTAACTTGTATCTTATTTGATCATCCGACAGTGCATACTTTATTAGATTCTGTCAATCTCTAGGTTTGTCTACTACAAACTTTGTAATGGACTCAATGAGGTTATTATTTATTGATTAAATCGATCCATTTCATTGTGCTTAATGGTTATATAATGACTCAATGGTCATTAAATTTTTGTGGGCCCATTCAAGAAATTTAACTGACTACAATTTTGACCCATTGTCATGAACTAGAGAGATGGGAGTATTAAATTTAGTTGTGATATTTTATTTTAGAAATCTGATCACATCTTGTGCTTTTGAATTTTTTATATATGTATCTTCATTCCATCATGTGCAATAGTATTTAACAATTATTACAAACTTATGTTTAGTTGAAGAACTAGATTAATCACCCTAATGAATTCCAAGCCTTTTAAGCCAATGGTCTTTCTTCAATCACCAAATGTAGAGGTATTATTATGTGTACTTATATTTTTTATAAGACTATACATTCATGGCATGTTATAACATGAACATATGCATCCTTGAAGATTGTTGGCTAATAATAACTCATTCTGAGGATTTTATGGCTTGTGGTGTTTCTAGAGGGATGACCACTGCCTATCTTCTAGTGTATATTTTAAATAATTTCTTGAACTTCATCTCATGATACGCATCTTAGGTATATTCCTTTGTATTTCCTTCTATATACATCCCTTTTATGATCATGTAATAATCTAGCTTGAGTCTCAAAGCTCTCCTTTATTCTCTTTTAAACTCTGGGGAGTAGATACCTATTAGTAAGTATTGAATAATTTCAATATACTAGTCACCTTTTAGACACTTGGTTTTCACAAACCTATTCAATGGCTATACATGGGTCAGGCTCAGTTATGTGCTGAATGATGTCTTAATCTCTAATGATCCTGATAGGTTTGATTTCTATATTAACTCCCACAATTTTGCCATCTATTTTTCTTTGCATTATCCTAATTCATTTTGTTTTAAAGTGAGCTTAATAATAGGATCCAGTACAATGGCAATGGTCTTGTCCTCAGGATGTAATGTCATAATTTATTTACCATTTTGACAAGAGCAAATATTTGTTTATCTATTATGGAATACTTGAGTGTTGTTTTTTCAATTTTTTGCTCATGAATGTCATAAGATGCTCACTTTCATCTTTATTTTGGGTGAGCATAGTAGTAATAGTAAGTTATGAAGCAAATGAATACAAGAATAAGTCTTTGGTGAAGTTGGGACTTATCAATATAGGGGCCTAAGATATTGCATATTTAATGTCTTGAAAATAATTTGAGCCCTTGTTATCCATTCCACTTTAGCATCTTACTTGATCAAATCATTCAAAGGTCTAATGATTTTTGTAAAGACTGATATAAACTTTCTCATGAAGTTTATCTTCCTAAAGAAATATTTGAGTTCCTTGTTATTTGGGAAGGTAATTTTTTATATCCCTTAAATTATATTTGAATCAAATGTAATTCAATTGTCTTTCTCAAAAGCTTTATTTAATTTAATTAAATAAACATAGAGCCTAATATATCCACTCTTCTTCCTAAATAAAATAAAAGTATCCACCCAAATAGAATGTCTGATATGAAAAACTATTTTTTCACTCAACAACTTTTCCACTTCCTTTTGAAAAATATTTTCTAGGATAGGATTTACTAGCCTTTACCTTTGCCTAAATGGTTTGTGGTCTAATTTTAGAGGTATTTTATTTGTGATGACCCTCGAGTTTAAAACTTTTAACTATTCATACATCCATGCAATCACATCCTTGTATTGAGTGAGTAAATTCTTTACCCTTTACATTTCCTCTAAAGTGAAGATGAGAGCAATGTTAACATAGTTTGGTTCATACCCATCTCCTAGATTTTACATTTTGAATTCATATTAATTTAATGTAAGTTGCCTTTGTTATTGAGCTTGAGGATCCAAATCAAATTTCATTTCCAAAGAAACCAATCCCAAAGAAAGGTGGTTTTCCTTAAGCTAAATGATTCCTTCTTCCCCTAATTCCTCTTGGCATAGGTAACTAATTTCCTTATCATCAATGGTTTGAGACTCAAATTATCCTAAGTTAGTCAAGAAATAAATGATTTTTTGGTCATTATCAAAGACTTAGAAATTTCCCATGTTGATTGGAACTAATGGATAAGGTACTATATCAATGGAGAATCATTTTACCTTGCATTATTTTAAGGGTGCCAAATTGGTGGTTGAAGTAACTAATGAATCAAAATCTTGATTATGTTCTCTAGGCATCGTTACTATGTTGAAGGCTTCAAAAGATTCAATCAAATCTGAGGCTATATGTTTGCACCTTTTTATATATGATAGATTGCATTGGTATTTTTTCTTGACATGATTGACTACTAGTTCTGTATCTCCATAAATTATCAATTGTTTACATTATTCTTGAGAGAAAAATACAATCCCAAAATTAGTTCCTCATATTCCACTATGTTATTGGTATAAGGTAATTTTAATTTATATGCTTCCAAATATTTATTACCTTGTGGGTCCACCAATTAAATTCCAAAGCCTAATCCTTTGTTGGATCTTGTACCATCAAAGTGAAGAGTCCACAACTAGGAAGGTCCTTGGACTTCTTGTTCTATCACCTCATGCTTTGTAGTAAGGTTATAGATCCTTAGATTAAGATAGTTATATCTTAATTCATTATTTATATTGTATTCATTAATCAAGTTCTTCATTATTATCTCTTGATAAATTTAAATCTGGTTTGGGATACCTCTCCATGGTAACAATTGGTCTAAATACAAAGATTTTTCCTAGATGGATCAGGCCACTCTCTTGAACCATTCAGCAGCCTTCTAACCCCATAACTAATCTCTTTTGATTCATAACTTAATGATGTAGTGTAGTATCTTATAAGGTCCTAGTATGCTATGAGGAGTTGAGAAGATTCATTGTGTAGTGGTGATCTAATGGTGGAAATATAAGACAAACCTCATGACACTACTACATGTCACTTGAAAGCTTTTGAAACACTTTAAGCATGTTTTAAGGTGAAGTTGGAGATTTTGAGTAAAAGTCTTAGAAATAGGTCTTAAAAAACAAGTTAAGGATACAAAAAAAATTCATGGTTTTTAAGTATTTAAGGGCATGAAGGAGGTTTTCAAAAAGTCTCAGAGATTATAATGGGTTAAAATGAGAGCTAGAGAAGTTGTTATGCCCAAAAGACCCCCAAAAGTGCATTAGATGACTTAAAGGTCCTCAAAATAGAAATTTCAAGTGAAAAGGTAACATTTTGAGGAAGTCAAAAAAAAATTGACTCATCCCAGCTCCTTATGGTGTGGTTTATCTATTTATACATGTTCAAGGCCATTTCAAGTCATTTGGAGTGGAGAAGAGAAGTTTGGGAGCAAAAAGATGCATTTTGGAGCCTTTTGGAGCTTTGGTGTAACAAGTTTTTGAAGGTTTTACTTGATTCAGGGGATTATTTATCATATTAATGAATCCATTTATGGCCATAATATTCTTTCATAGGTTTATGAAATTAGATTCAAGCATAATAACTAGTAGAGGTAAGGAAAACCTATTGGCTACAAACTACATATGAAATAGGTTTTTTGCCATTAATGGAGATCTAAGCATTTAAAAAAGTTTCCAAAAATAATTAAATGCCATTTACATCATATAAAATCTTTACCAAGTGTTTTATTTCATAGGTAGGCTTTTGGTTCTTCATGCTAAGGAAAACTACTTTGGGTAGTCTTGGACAACTCTAAAAGAGCCTCAATTTTTCACTCAGTATGATCAAGAAAGAGAGTTGGGATAGAATATTTTGGTAAGTGATAGGTACCCTAATTTACTTAAAATTTTTCAAATTTTTTTTTGGTTAATCTACCCATCTTTATGAATAATTTCCAATAGTTTAGGGGTGTCTAGGTGGCCTATTCATCCAGATAAGGTCCAATTTTTCTTTTGTTGCTTTACTTAAAAATCAAATGATAAAGAATGGTTTTATGGGAATTATTAAAGGTTCAAATAGGGCTTATCCCTATTTTTTACGTCATCTAACTCCTCATATGGAGGTACTTATGGCATAAAATGTTTTTCCTTGTTATCCTTGTGAATGGTCCATTTGATCAATTTTGGAGCAAAGCCTAGGTTAAAAGCCTAGTGAACACTCCACATATTCATGCCACATAAAATTAATCAAGTGATATTTATCATAAATCATTATTAGTTCATCAAATCCTTGATGGGTCAAATGAGGACTAGTCTTGTATGGCAAAACACCATCTACAATAGTCTTTGTCATGTCTCAAAGTGAAATGAGATAATGAGTAGTTTCAAGAGGTTTATTTGAGTGGAATTCATGAGCACCAAGTGATGAAGGAATCAATTTTTTTAAATTTCCAATAAATATATATAAATCCAATCATACAAATCTGTCAGGATCTACACACAAGCTCTGATACCAATTGTGAGGATCTTGTGCACACAGCTCTAATACCAGTTGTTAGTGAACCAAGCTCTGATACCAATTGTTAGTGATCCTACTCCTTAAGAGCATAATTGATTACCTTTGTATAAGAAACTAAACATGCAGTTAAACCAGAAGTAATATGTAACTAGAATTCAAAAATAGCACAGAATATGAGAGACAATACAAACTTGTATTAACACTCTTCCAGAAGGAAATACAATGAATAAATCACACTCTTCCCACACCTCTTGGGCGTACAGTAATTCTCCCTCAAGAGTTCTCTCTCTCAATTACAAACACAATCAACTCAATAACCGAGTTGTTGTTTCCACCAGTAAGTGACAATCAACTCAATCATTGTTGCCTACTTCCAGTCCACCAAGTACTCAAGGTACTCCAAGTAGATCTCCCTGATATTGCTCCTTGTTGTGTTGCAGATCTCCTTAATCTTGCTACCCTGTAGATCTCCTTTGACCTTGCACACACACACCTGTAAATCAACTAACCTTACTTACCATGTAGATCTCCCCTGATCTTGCTTCCTGCAGATCAACTAATCTTACACTTGGAAGAACCCTTGTCCTTGTCCTTGACAAGTCCTTTTGATCCTTCACCATATAATATAGCCCCATGGGTCTATTAAATAGATCCCATATAAACAATAATTAGACTTCCCAATTACAATAATTAGAAACATAGACTCAAGACTAAAATTAGTATTTTACATGCAAACTAACTATCCATCTAAAATTAGACCAGTTTTGGAAGCTATCATTTGATTCAAGACACTATTCAAGACACTATTCTGTGAACTGTCCAACCATAGGTGTGCTAACCAATTTTGCATCCTGCATATTGAACCTCTCCACTACCTTATTCACACAATCCTCTAGAGACAAAATCAACATGTGACTTTCTCTGTCTCTAGAAATACTCATGCCAAAGAATTTATTTGATGCTTCTAAATCCTTCATGGCAAATCTCTGAATTGATTTTACCCTTAGCTCAGTAACTCCCTACATGTGTGACCCTGCAACAAGCATATACACTACATACAGTAACAAGATAATGTAGTTAATATTATCCAAATTGGTAAAATAAACATAATGGTCACATTGACATTGACTAAAGCCCTGCTTTGTCATACACCTATCAAACCTTAAACACCATTGTCCTACAGCTTTCTCAAGACCATATAACCTAGCCTTATATCTCACCTGTCCATTCTCTCCTTTTTTAAAACTAGGAATCCATTCATCTTTCAGTGTTTTCATCCCAGCTGGCAACTCTACCAAATCTCCCATTTGGTTCTCTTCTAAGGAATTAATTTCCCCATTCATGACATGCTCTCACTATTTCTTGGATTCTACCTGCATTGCCTCTTCAAAACTTCTTGATTCTTGACCATTAGTGAGCAACAAGTAGTGTAAAGAAGGGGAATAATGAATTTGAGGATTACTTACCCTTTCAGTCCTCCACATGGGCATTTGAGACTCCTTAACAACTTGTTGTCCACCCAAAATTCATTCTTATAGTGACCGATCTCAGTCACATCTGGCCAACCTCAGTTTGCACCCAATCAATGTCAATTCCTCTTAATCACCGATGTTAGTTCCCTGACCGAGGTCGGTGTCCACCTTCCCAACATCACTGACTTCAGTCTACACATGATCGACATTAGTTCCTACCTATTCGATGTTAGTTCTCACCTAATCGACGTCGGTAACTATATTTTCCTGTGAGTGATGATTTTTACCTGTGAGCTCATTTTGGATCATAACCTTGTCTAAATCAACACTACCCTACTCAAAATTATTCAACCTCTTGAGTTGATCTCTATCCATCATCTTCTCCTTTAAAACCAAGGCTTTCCAGTTCTTAAATTTGTCAAAAACATCAGATTTCCTCTTTATGCAATAGACCCAATCCTTTCTTGTAGCATAACACTGCTCACAAAAATCTCAGTTTATCAAATCTAAAAGCTTACCATTTGACTTAAGAACATGCATTCCCTTCTCACTCATGTGACCAAGCCTATAGAGCCACATCTTTGCATCTACATCTAAAGTAGATAAAACAGAAGGAGAATGAGTAATACAAGTAGATAGATAAAGAGTACCTACTTTTTTACCACATGCTAATTTAAGTGCACCCTTGGAAACTTTCCAAGATTCCACTGTGAGAGTTATTGTGCAACCCTCATCACCCAACTTTCCTACAGAAATTAGACTCCTCTTCAGGATTGGGACATGCATGACATCCTTCAACACCCATGTGTTGCCCGTCTGTAATTTCAGCCGCACTTCCCCTTTGCCAACAATTTGACAAGGCTCAACAACCCATAAATAAATCTTTCCAAAGTCTCCATGGACATAATCATGGAAAAATACTCTATTTGGGGTTGCATGGAAAGAGGCAATAGAATCTAAAACCCAAGATTCTACTTTATCCAAGGAACATATAAAAGCATCCTGTGTAACAATACCTGCATCATTTGCTTCTTTATTTCCTTCATGTTGATCTTCTACCAACCAACAATCTTTTTTTACCTGCCCTTTCTTTCCACAATACAATAATTGATAATTTTTGCCATTGAATTTCTCCATTCTTAACTTACTTTCTTCTGCCATTGCTTTACTCCCACAAAAATAGAAAACCCCTGTGAGTGACCTGTAATCAACAAACACTAACCTACTCTGAACCAGGCTCTAATAAACCTTTAACTAGGCTCTGATACCACTTGTCAAGATCTACAAACAAGCTCTGATACCAATTTGTAGGATCTTGAGCACACAACTCTGATACCAGCTATTGGTGAGCCAAGATCTCATACCAATTGTTAGTGATCCTACTCTTTAAGAGCACAATTGATTACCTTTGTATAAGCAACTAAATATAGAATTAAACCAGAAGTAATATGTAATTAGAATTTAGAAATAGCACAGAATATGAGAGACAATACAAACTTGTATTAACACTCTTCCAAAAGGAAATACAATGAAGAAATCACACTCTTCCCACACCTCTTGGGCATACAGTAATTCTCCCTCAAGAGTTCTCTCTTTCAATTACAAACACAATCAACTCAATAACCGAGTTGTTGTTTCCACCAGTAAGTGACAATCAACTCAACCATTGTTGCCTACTTCTAGTCCACCAAGTACTCAAATTACTCCAAGTAGATCTCCCTGATCTTGCTCCTTGTTGTGTTACAGATCTCCTTGATCTTGCTACCCCATAGATCTCCTTTGACCTTGCACACACACACACCTGTAGATCAACTAACCTTACTTACCATGTAGATCTCTCCTAATCTTGCTACCTATATATCAACTAATCTTACACTTAGAATAACCCTTGTCCTTGTCCTTGACAAGTCCTTTTGATCCTTCACCATACAATACAGCCCCATGGGTCTATTAAATAGATCCCATACAAATAATAATTAGACTTCCCAATTACAATAATTAGAAATGCAGACTCAAGACTAATATTAGTATTTTACATGCAAACTAACTATCCATCTAAAATTAGACTAGTTCTAGAAGCGCATGCAAACACACACACACACACACACACACACACACACACACACACACACACACACACACACACACACACACACACACACACACACACACACACACACACACACACACACACACACACACACACACACACACAGGTTGTTGACGTTGGTTCCTATCTGACTGATGCCAGCCTAGCCCTAACCAATGTTCATTACTACGTAGCTGAATATGATTAACGTCTATTGATCAGACCGACATCAATTGCTCTAACACTCAACAAGCTCCTCCATTTGCATTAGTGAAGCTTTTAGATCTATAACTTAACAATCTCCCACTTGGAGATAAATAGCTACACCTGTACCTATACCTGTACATCATCTATTTTTTTCCTGGCTTGTATCCCTCTTCAAGTTCAATCTTGAAGACCAATAGAAGTTGAATGAAGATTCAAATTCTCCTTTATTCTCAGCTTTGTTAACATTTCCATAGGGTTCTTATCCTTGCTAGCCACCATGACTATAACAACCTTCTACATCTCTGAAATCCAGCTAATCGCCGTACCACCAATAGTGAACACATATCTTGTGGTGCTTCTCCTATCATCCAAGTCACCTACCATATCTGAATCTACATACCCATGTAGAGAAGTGCTTAACCCTGCATAGCATGTATACCTACTATTGGTCCCTCTCAGATACCTGAGAATCCACTAAACTGCTTTCCAGTGCTCCTTTCTCAAATTGGCCATAAACTTGCTGACAACTCCCACTACTTGGGTAATATCAGGTCTAATACACATGTACTCAACCTCATCATGTGATTTAGGACACTGTTCTATGAACTGTCCAACCATAGGTGTGATAACTAGTTCTGCATCTTACATATTGAACCTCTCCACTACCTTATTCACACAATCCTCTGGAGACAAAATCAACCTATGACTTTCCCTGTCTCTAAAAATACTCATGCCAAAGAATTTCTTTGCTACTTCCAAATCCTTCATGGCAAACCTCTGAACTAATTTTACCCTTAGCTCAACAACTCCCTACATGTGTGACCCTACAACAAGCATATACACTACATACAGTAACAGGATAATGTAGCTAATATTATCTAACTTGGTAAAATAAACACAATGGTCACATTGACATTGACTAAAGCCATGCTTTGTCATACACCTGTCAAACCTTAAACACCATTGTCTTGCAACTTGACCATATAACCTTGCCTTCTGTCTCACATGTCCATTCTCTCCTTTCTTTAACCTAAGAATCCATTCATCTTTCAGTGCTTTTATCCTAGCTGGCAACTCTACCAAATCTCCCATTTGGTTCTCTTCTAAGGAATTAATTTCCTCATTCATACCATGCTCCCACTATTTCTTAGATTCTACCTGCATTGCCTCTTCAAAACTTCCTAATTCTTGACCATTAGTGAGCAACAAGTAGTGTAAAGAAGGGGAATAATGAATTTGAGGCTTACTTACCCTTTCAGTCCTCCACATGGGCATTTGAGACTCCTTGACAACTTGTTGTCCACCCAAAATTCATTCTGACAGTGACCAATCTCGGTCACATCTAGCTAACCTCGGTCTGTACCTGACAGATGTCAATTCCTCCTGATCACCGACATCGATTCCCTGACTGATGTTGGTGTCCACCTGCCCAACATCACTAACTTTAGTCTGTACATGACCGACGTCAGTTCTTACCTTTTCAACGTCAGTTCTCACCTGACCAATGTTGGTAACTGTGTTTTCCTGTGAGTGATGAGTTTTACCCGTGAGCTCATTTTGGATCATAACCTTGTCCAAATCAACACTACCCTACTCAGAATTATTTAACCTCTTGAGTTGATCTCTATCCATCATCTTCTCCTTGAACACCAAGGCTTTCTAGTTCTAAAATTTGTCAAAAACATCAGATTTTCTCTTTATGCAATAGACCCAATCCTTTCTTGTAGCATAACACTACTCATAGAAATCTTGGTTTATCAAATCTGAAAGCATACCATTTGACTTAAGAACATGCATTCCCTTCTCACTCATGTGACCAAGCCTATAGAGCCACATCTTTGCATCTACATCTAAAGTAGATAAAATAGAAGGAGAATTAGTAATACAAGTAGAGAGATAAAGAGTACCTACTTTCTTACCACATGCTAATTCAAGTGCACCCTTGGAAACTTTCCAAGATTCCACTATGAGAGTTATTGTGCAACCCTCATCACCCAACTTTCCTACAAAAATTAGACTCCTCTTCAAGATTGGGACATGCATGACATCCTTCAACACCCATGTGTTGCTCATCTGCAATTTTAGCTGCACTTCCCCTTTGCCAATAATTTGACAAGGCTCACCAACCCCTAAATAAATCTTTCTAAAGTCTCCATGGACATAATCATGGAAAAATAATCTATTTGGGGTTGCATAGAAAGAGGCAATAGAATCTAAAACCCAAGATTCTACTTTATCCAAGGAACATATAAGAGCATCTCGTGCAACAATACCTGCATCATTTGGTTCTTTATTTCCTTCATGTTGATCTTCTACCAACCAACAATCTTTCTTTACCTGCCCTTTCTTTCCACAATACAGTAATTGATAATTCTTGCCATTGAATTTCTCCATTCTTAGCTTACTTTCTTCTGCCATTGCTTTACTCCCACTCAAACAAAAAACCCCTGTGAGTGACCTATAATCAACAAACACTAACCTACTCTGAACTAGGCTCTGATAAACCTTCAACCAGGCTCTGATACCACTTGTCAGGATCTACACACAAGCTCTAATACCAATTATTAGGATCTTGAGCACATAGCTCTAATACCTGTTATTAGTGAACCAAACTTTGATACCAATTGTTAGTGATCCTACTCCTTAAGAGCACAATTGATTACCTTTGTATAAGCAACTAAACACGAAATTAAATGAGAAGTAATATGTAACTAGAATTTAAAAATAGCACAGAATATGAGAGACAATACAAACTTGTATTAACACTCTTCCAGAAGGAAATACAATGAAGAAATCACTCTCTTCCCACACCTCTTGGGCGTACATTAATTCTCCCTCAAGAGTTCTCTCTCTCAATTACAAACACAATCAACTCAATAACCGAGTTTTTATTTCCACCAATAAGTGACAATCAACTCAACCATTGTTGCCTACTTCTAGTCCACCAAGTACTCAAGGTACTCCAAGTAGATCTCCCTGATCTTACTCCTTGTTGTGTTATAGATCTCCTTGATCTTGCTACCCCACAAATCTCCTTTGACCTTGCACACACACACCTGCAGATCAACTGACCTTACTTACCATGTAGATCTCCCATGATCTTGCTACCTGTAAATCAACTGATCTTACACTTGGAAGAACCCTTGTCCTTGTCCTTGACAAGTCCTTTTGATCCTTCACCATACAATACAACCCCATGGGTCTATTAAATAGATCCCATACAAACAATAATTAGACTTCCCAATTACAATAATTAGAAACGTAGACTCAAGACTAATATTAGTCTTTTACATGCAAACTAACTATATGTATAAAATTAGACCAGTTCTAGAAGCGCATGCAAATGTACACACACACAGGTTGTCAATGTCAGTTCTTATCTGACTGATGCTGGCCGACCCCTAACCAATGTCGGTTATTGCGTAGCTAAATATGACCAACATCGATTGATCAAATCAACGTCAGTTGCTCTAACACTCAGCAACCTCCTCCATTTGCATCAATGAAGCTTTTAGGTCCACAACTTAACAAAATCTTTCCTTGATCAATAAATAACTTGTAAAATCTCTCATTAGCATATATTAAGTTTTCAGGTGCCCTACAAGAGACTCACCAGATTAGAATGAAGATGTTAAAACTAGTTTTACATCTTCCAAGATTGGGAAGATCAATTTTAAGGTTTTGGTGAGGTCTAATTTTTATCATAGGTTCATCCAATATGCATATGTTCAAATTCTCACCTTCACTACCATTTGTCTTGTAATTTAAACCTATAGGTGTCTCATTCAGGGTACTGAATAATTAGAAAGCATATGTTGAAAGTTGTTTGGAACTTATTTAAGGTACTGAAGGGTTGAGGTTGATGTAGTAATTAGTCCATCCATTAAGTGGTAAGCAATATTTAAACCTTTCTCTTACATTTTTAATCAACTTTAGGGATCATTTACCTTAAAGTCTCTAAAACAAGGTTTTCACCCTTCTTTCAATCCTCCCATAATGAAGCATATGAGCTCTTGGCTAGTTTAGATGTTTCCATCATTGAGCCCTATCATAAAGAATATATTTTGACATTATAAGTGGTATTTTTTTCCAAGTTATTATTATGAAGAGCTCCCAACTCATGCAATATGTCATTGCAATCCCTTAGTACTATTTACAGGATTTTGAACCTTGAATGTCCTTATGGTGATATAAGACCTAATGAAGGCATATCTTTGCATAAAACTATTCATTGGGGATTATAATGGCATTGGTGATATAAATAAAATTATGAGTATTTGAAAATATGGGACCTCAACCCACATCACAACCTATAGGCACCCCTTTTTATGAGTGGAAACACACTACATAGTTGACTTACCAATTAGGCTTGTCAAAGTAAAGGGTCTACATTGAGGGATCTAGAAAAGGTTTGGAGTGTTATAAGGAAGTAAAATATAATCAAATAAATAATATACACTATTAATCATTCTCATAATAAAGGAAAAAGTGCAAGATCTATTTTCAAGAGCAACCTACAGTCAACTTTTACATAGTCAAGTTGTAGGCAACTTTGAAGGAGAATTGAGAGGTTGAAAGTCCTAAATAAGTGATAAGACTTTACCATTTGTCATATAGGGTCATAATTACCCAATAAAACTATTAAACATCTCAAATTAACCAATACAATAGGGTAAACATCATTTTTTTGGTTTCAAAGGTTAGGTACTCTTGACAATCAGACATCTAGCCTACCTAGTGAACAATACAAGTCAGATTAGAATGCATAGTAAGAGGTATTATAGACATTAGTGAGTGATGTGTAATGTTTTTTTTTAGGTTAATAAATTTTTAATATCATTTAAACATTATCATACCACCTAAATATGCTCCAAGCATTCAAAACTAAGCCTAGTAATAACTACAACCGTCTTTTTGGCTTAGATAGTGGTATGAGTTTGAAGATGGATTCAAGGTGTATAAGGATGATAAATTAATAATGGATGGAAATAAAAATGTGATAATAATAATATTAAATTATAAATTTCTTATTTTTATTCTCATACCATCATGACAAGGTGAAATAAGACAAGCTCAGTCATGAGCCTAAGAAGCATAAAAAACTATGCAACTCAAGTTAGTTTTTAGTAAAAAGAGCCTATAGGACAAAATATGCATCCAAAAGGAATGAATTTTGGTATTATTTGTCCTTGGTATTTTATAAATGTATAAAAAATCTTTTTTTATCCAAAAAATGAGTATAAAAGCCCACTATTTTTACATAGTCCTATATTTGTCCGTTGAGAAGAATACATAGCTAGGCAAGCTTCTTGAAGGGATTTAATGTATGAAGGATAGTTTAAAAATAATGTTAGTTTTTTTTAATAATTTTTGGGTTATTTTAATTTTTAATAAACCTGGTTATGTTTATCATATTCAAAATTTCAAGGTAAAATGAGGAAAAGTGCAAGTTGGCCAAACTCAAGATTTTGGCATGCAAATGTAGATAATTAGAAAAGGAGTTTTTTAGGTAATTAAATGGTTTTATGATGAGATATAATGTTTTTAATATTTTTTTATATATTAAAGTTTCCAATTAAAAAATAATTAAGTCTTTATACCTCATAAATCTCAATATACACCAATTTCTCTCTCCCTATGTCTCACAGTCCTCATTATTAGGCCTAAATTGTTGATTCCAGATGTTTTTCTTGATTTATAAAGGAAAAAATATATTTAAATAGTTTTATATATCTATCCAAGTCATAATTAAATATTAATTATGTCTTGAGACCTCACAAAACTTGAAAAATGGATACTAAGACTTGCATGTTCTAACACAATCTTGTAAAGAGAGCTTAGAACTTTGTGTTTTGAGTTGCTTTAAGTGTTTTAAGGGTTGATAAATGGTTATAAAATATTTTTAAATGTTTATAAGGGTAATAAATACCTTTTATATGCATTAGTTATTCCACCATGGTATATAACCAAAGAGAGGGGTCTCAAACCTCATGAAACCCTTGCACAGTCCTAAAAAAGCATTTAGTTAGCTATGTTTCTATTGTTTTTGAGTATTAGATGGATTGAATAGGGTCCCTAACTTATTTTAAAATATGGGGAAGGTTAATACAGACCTATATATGGTATTATTTTCCTTTGAAACTTTTTAAAACTTGATAAAATTAATTAAATAGGCTCTTAACCTGTGTAAAAGACTAGCTAGGGTTTCAAAAAAGAAAACCTCATAAATCCTAATGTAACCATTGGAAATTGTTGAAACTTTATATTCTTGCTCATATATACATTTGGAAAGTGAATAAAGAGTTTTGGGCCTGAAATAATACCGTATAGTATGGATTCTAGGTTTGTGAGTGTGAAATAGGGCTAATTAGCCTAATTAGACAGTCACTTGTGAAGGAAAGAATATCTACAAGGAGAGTTGATTGATGAAACTTGAAGGAGACCTATAAGGGAATATATAGTTATATAAAATGGTTCCAAATATTTATAATAGTTTATATATTTTGAAAACAATAATTATTTGTCTAAAAAAGGGTTAGTAGAAAAGCCTAGATAAAACAAGAAAGCCAAAGTTATGGTAAGGTTGTGAAGAGACAGAATGTGTTGAGTGAGTTAAAATATAAATTGGGACTTGAAGGAGAATGAAAATGGGTTGATTAATTATAAATACATTTATGGAAAGAGAAGCAAGTAAGTCTTTTATGGATTTGGTAGGCTATGAAGACAAGGAGGAGAAATGAGCAATCAAATGGAAGGGAGACTTAATGATGGAGACCTTCAAGAGGAGGATATTGTGACTATAGAGATCTCATGTACAAGTGAAAGACACATTCACACCTATTGTAACCTATTCCTAAACTCTATAAAACATAAATCATTGATAGAATCTATATAAGGATTCATCAATAAATGTACAATCAAGCATTAAGGCTACGAGGTCTTGACATGATCCATAGTTTCATAGGGTTTTGTCATACTTAATGGATCTCAAAAATGATTTTTAAAGAGCTGCATCAATATATAACCTCCAAGCACTAGACTCGTCTAAACTCTCATAGAAAATTACCTACAACCTTCATCTACAAGCTTTCCTTCAAGATTTCCATGCAAAGTTGATGGTACAATGTCAAGGAGTTCCATTTTTAGATGATGTTATAGGGAAGGAAATCAAGTTAACAATGATGATATGGGATCATTAAGATGAAGAAGATAATTCTCAAAGACAAACTACAGTCATTTTCAACACAAATTCACACCTACAACCATATGAGGTTAGAGGCCTTCCTACAAGGTAGTGAGACAAATTTAGGGTCAATGATCTATTGAGGAGTTTTCAGGTGTAAAGATATGGTTTAAGATTATAGATGGTAATGAGTTCAAGACATCATAAGGGGCCTCAAAAGAGTTTAACATATTCATACCTATAGTCATCAAGGTGAACAATGCAAAATGGAAGTTTTCAAGGTTTTAGGACTTCAAGGGAGATTTTTGAGTTTAAGACGTCATTAGACTTTAATGAGATACTTTGGCTCATATTTTTACTTGTTTAAAACTCTTAAAACTTTCTCAAGCTCACACTTCTCAAAAATGACCTATAGGCATGAACATGGTCAAGTACATGTAGAAACCAACACTCAAGAGTAAGGGCATGATGTAATGGAAACTATATACCTTCTAAAGAGATGTAGATAAATCTTGGTATCAGGAGAATTAAAATAATGAGGTCAAATGATCATGAATAAGTACTAAAAAATAATAAAATCCAAACTCAAACTAAATTACACACCTACAACCATGTTAGCACAGGGTTGTATAGAATTTGATAGTGTTTAAGGAATAAAACAAGTCAATAAGATATAAATGGAATGGAGGTGAGTTTAAAATGGTTTGAGTCATCATCCAAACACCAATTATTGGTGAGAGGGTTACCAAACATCTTGAAACCTCATAACCATCACCTACAGTATTATTTGTACATAGTCAAAGTGAGGTTCTTGAAGGAGATTAAGCCATACATGAGATACATAAGTTTGAGGAGATGGTAAAATAAGGTGAAAAATTTAAATAAGTATAATAATAACCTATTAAAATAAAACTCTTCATGATAATACACAAACCAAGGCAAAAGGGAAGAAAACTCAGTCTTAAAACTTGAACAAGCAGGTAGCATGTCACTAGCTTTTGGTAAAATGGGTTATAGGCCAAAATATGCATGATCTATTCATTAAATTTGGTGTAGAAACTCATAATGACATAATATAAATATAAAATGTATTTTTTATTTTTTTTATAAGGGTAAACATTGTCTATTTTAGCACATTCAACCCCATGTCTAATCATGGTCAACATTAGAGCCTATCTTGGACAAAACAGCCATTTTGGGGCATCTACAGATAAATTCAAAGCATGAAATTTGGTAGGAATGGTATAAATTACATATTAAATCATACCATTACATCCTAAATATCCTAAAATATGTTAAAATACTTTTTGTTCTTACATAGACCTCTTGCAATTAACAGGCAGCCATTGGAGACCAAATGAAGCTTTTATCAATTTTGAGTGCCAATGAGAAGTTTAAGCCTTTTAGATATATTAAAATGGTATAATATGATTTTGGAAACAAAATTTTCCATGTTTATTTTATCACATTCAATGTTTCAATAAAATTTTTGAAGAAAGACAAGTTTAGACATGGAGGAAGCAAGTAGGCAGCTCAAGGTAAAGTTTAAGAAAAAAGGATGTACAAGCTAAAGTATGCATCCTCCAACCATGAAACTTGGTATTATTGGTCATAAATAACTAATATACCTGTAAATAATCTTTTAAAGTTCATGTTATTAGTTTACGTTCCTAGTTTTTCAACACAATCCCCTCCATGTATCATAACAGTCACCGTTGGTGCAGGCATGCTTCTTGGAGGTTTAAGGTATAAAAATGGGTTATAAGCTTATGAAAGTGTTTGAAAAGTATAATATGATGGTTTTAAGCCTATTAAAAAACATTTAAATAGTGTTCATGCTCCAAAATCCATGCAAACCCCATAGGCAAGCTCGAAACCCCACAGGCAGTCCCAAAGGCATAAAGAGTAAAGTTGGATTTTTTATCATTTAAAGGGGATAATACAAGTTTAATCAGGTAAAGAAAATTTAAAAATGATTTTTTAACCCCATATCATCCTGCAGGTGTCTAATAAATCCAATATTCGTATTTGGCCAATTAGGCCTTAAAGCTTGTTTGAAGACCTATAGCACCAAAAGACACTCTCAAACCTTCCAATGCAAGGTGACTTCATGAAGAGGTATTATGATATGTTACAGGTGCCATGAATATTATTTCAAGCAAAGAAGATTAATGGGAAGTTAATATTTATCCTTTAAAGGAATTTGAGTTTTTTAACCTAAGACACCTAGTTTTAGCCCCTCTTCAGATGCTCATATCTTTCATACCATGAGGAGTTGGGCCAAATGATTTTAGTATATATTGAGTACCCATATGTTATTTAAATTAATTATGGATTTAGGTTGGTTAAGGTCCTTATTTTTATGAATTATTGCTAAGATCATAAGCATGTCCATAATGTTTGTAAACCCTATAGGCAATTATCTTTGCATATGTATCTTTTCATACCCTCCATATGGGAGCCAAATATTTTCAAGGATGTTGAAGGGGTATGTGGTATAGAGATCCATGGAAATAAGTTGTGGAATATAGGTCTAAATTTTATGAACAATTGTTAAGAAGGTGAGCCTATTTAAGTAACCAAGGGAGCTTTTTGTCTAGTTTTGTGTTTTTAGACTCATGGGTCCATCAAATGGCCTAGAATAACTTGGAAACCACCTAGAGTGTGTATAGGACTCCCTCAAGATCCTGACCAACCTATTTTTTAGAATAATTTAACACGTTTGGGTACCTAAGAGGCTCAAAAATGTTTAATTTTGTAGGTCTTCAAAGAGATAAATGGTCTAAAGCCATGGAGGAGGCCTAATAGGACCTAAAACACCATTATAAAACACTTATATCCCTTTACAAGGGTTTATATGGTGCCTTAATGAGCTAAAGGGTCAAAAACCTAAGTTTTTAAACATTTTATGAATTATTACAAGTTTAATGGTGATTTCTACCATTGTTTCAAGTATTGAAGGTTATACAAGTCTTCATTTGCTTCCTCACATGCATGTTATGGATGTAAATAAGTATTCTACAAGTCTATAAGTGGTTCTTATGGTGCCAAATGGTTTTAGGGTTAGGTTTTAGAGTAGTCTATTTAGGGTGGCTCAAGCTTATGACCTCCATCAATGGAGTCTATGATATTTTTAGGTTGCATGGAGTTTATTTCAGGTTGGAAGAGAAAAGAAGAGTTGAAAATAAAATAAAATATCATAAATAAAACTCCAAAAGATAACCTCCATGGTCAGTTAAGCATCAAATGCCAAGTTAACTAACCATTTTACAGGCATATTCTAGAAGAGCAAGTGGAGGGGGTGTAGAAGTCCAAGAGGGAAAGAGAGGAGGTTGGGAGAGCAAGTGGAGTATTCAATGTGTTTTTCAAGTCTTTGGAGACTTTTCCCTTATGAGTGGGATATGGCATCATCATCCTCAAAAAATTTCATCTTTTAGTGTCTTTCTAAGCCAATGAGAAGGCTTAAAGACCTTTTGGACTAATTAAGGTAAATTTTTTGAGAAGATATTAGTGTTAATTGATAAAAATGTGGTTGAGACTCCATAGATGGTGGTTGTGTCTCATTTATTGATTTCTAAGTGCTTGTTTCTCCTTTCTCTCTTCTCTTTTCTCCTATATCTCCCATTTCTCCCCCATTTTATAAAGATATTCTCTTTTGACAAGGAAAAACCCTATCAAATTTTATAATAAATACCTTTTAAAATAATAAAGATCATTTTTCACCTGTCTCTTACCTCTAACTTGTGTTTATCAAGCTTGTGTATGATGTGTTTGTGAAGGAGTGTTCTTTTATGTCCATTGTCCTTCTTCCTTGCCTCTTTTCAGGTGTTTTCAAGCTAGTTGTAGGTCTAAACTTGAGCTTTTTCTACCATTAATAGATGCTTGGTGTGAGTTTAGATCTCTATTTGCTTCATTTGTTGCTTAATGAACCTATTTTAAGAAATACTTATGTAAATTAGCTAGTTTGTGAGGTTGTGTGAGAAAATTTGTCTTATGTTGAATTAGTGTTTGTTTTAAATTTTAATTGAGTATCACTTAATTTGGTGTATTACCCTTTTAATATTTTTAATCATCTTATACCCCATTTCTATCCCTTTTCCAAGTTGTAATATTAGTTTAGGTGATATACAAAGAGGAAGTCATCCTTCTCTGGAGGTTTAACCTCATTATAAGATACCCACAGCCTAAGGTTGCTCCAATATTATATCTTGGAGGGAAAAATCCTTAAAAACTCTCCCACAATGGTGTAATTCTATCCTATAACAATTTTTGGCATGCCCAATGGGACCACATTGTTCACTAAGTGAAGATATTTTGTGTTCTCTTCATCCAATCAACCTTTAGAGGCATGTGTACAAACACCAATGGTGACTCTAAGTATTTAACAACTGGTATAAGTACCCCAAGTTCCTAATCATCATTAATTGGTATTTATTATCACTCATTAATAAAAATACATGTTCTTTACTCCCTTATCCTTGATATCATATTATTAATGTTTATGGATTTACCCCAAGTGGCTCTCAAGCTTCAGTGTATTAGCCTTCTCAAATTTTGTCTCTCTTTACTCAACTAGAAAAAAGTCTTAGAGAGATAAGACTGGATTTTAAAAAATAATTGAGAGAGAGTGATAGGGTGGAAGAGTGTTATAGGTAGAAAGAAAATCTTAAACACTAAGCTTTTATTTAGTAACAAGAGTTGAGGTCTTAGGAAGAGTGTTTGGTTAGGTAAGACAAATACAAGAAATAAAATGACTATCATTTGTTCTTAAGAATGAGATCAGTCAATCATAGACCCCAATTTCCCTCTCCTACCCTTATTTATTCTCAAATATATCCCTTAGTTAACCTTGTCAAAGCTCATATTTTTCAAGAGTCAAGCAAATAATTATAGACCATGGGATATCAATCATGAAGGTGAATGAAAAGGTAGACCTTGGCAAAGAGTTTCCCATTCATGCCATGAATAGGACAAAGGATTTATTAAAATAGTTTTGGAGTGTGTGGGAAATAATTAAGGAGGGAGATTATCTAAACTTTGAGAATAACCTAGTAAAATAATGGATACTCTTGATCAAGGAGATGTTGACTCATTAGGAATACGAGTATGTTAAACCCAAACCAATAAATTTTCCCTATCTTAAACCTACACCCATTCCCACTCAATATTTCAAAACCATCTCAACTTGGACCCCCTCAAACCTTAGACCTTGACTATGTCATTCCCTCTCTTTTGAAACCACCCTCTCCTATACCCATTCAAGAATAAGAGAAGGTGGTTGTACCCTATACACTCCCCTCATGGAAACTAGTCAAGAAGAACATTGATAAGAAAGAGGAAGTACTAGTTGAGGCAGTCCAAGAAGCAGTCTTAGATAAGGAGGAGTTAGTTATTTAAAAAGTAAATTAAGAAACTATAGCTCACCTTAATGAGCTTTCTCTATAGGATTCTCAAGACTCCTTCTCCCTTCCCTAAGAACCACCTAAAGGAGCCTTCGAAGTCCCTAGTTGGAAGGATACTCTATTAATTTGAAAGCAAGATGAACTTTTTCACCCTCCCATTGTCTCCCTTTTGAAGAAGGGACTTTTTATACTAGTCCATCATGAAGAGGAAAGTCTTGATGATTTGGTAATGATAAAGCCACAAATAGGCCCTCAAGATGCTATTATGAATGAAGAAATGGAAGACCAAAATGAGTTTGTAGAGGTTGACCAATCACAAGAGGTAAAGTCAATTAAAGGTAGTATTGATGCCTTCATACTTAAAGAGATGTGTATTTAGGTTGCATCTGAGATAAAAATATGTTTTTATTTATTTCAAGATCTTCCATTTGGTATGGTTAACTATGAATATGAGCAAGGTGCATAAATTTATATGGTTATAAAAATCAATCAATCAGTTGGTCATGTTAAAAAGGTCATAAATGAGTAAGATAAAGAGATAGAGGAGTAGTTCTTAGAACATCTTGGTGAGATTCAGGATCTTGATGTAGTATAATTACAACCAAATGTCCTCAATGATGCTTTGAATGTGTAATAAATAGTTGAACAAGGTAACTATGAAGACTTGCTTGAAGTTTTGGAAGCAAGCCATATGTTGTTGTCAGGTAATTATGAGTTGACTAAATTGGAGGTAGTCTTGGTGACCCAATAAGAAAGTTAGAAGCTATGGATGAATAAGTGGAAACTCTTTATAAGGATACTAAGAGCCAAATATGCTACTTTAATGAGCCATGGGTGAATAAGGTTACAATAGTTGATCAATCATGGGATGAAGTGTCACTTGAAGGTAATACTAATGTTTTTAGGTTTGAAGAAGATTGGTCAAATCAAGAGCCTCAAATTACTACCCCTCCTACAAATTACCAAGAGGAAGCTAATTTTTGTTGTGAATTATAATTCTTTTTCCTAAGCTTAGATTGTCAACCTTCATGTTAAAAAGAACCATCAAGTTAGAAGATTTCAAGTGCTCCTACAGTCTAACATGAAGTAAGTTTTAAATACTTAGACCAATATGTCTACATTAGAGACATGTCTATCCCGTTTTATCCATTTGATAGCATGTTAAGAATATTGACAATCAATAAAACCAATGTAATATTGGCACTAAGAAAATTAACACCTAAGCATGTTCTCTCACATCATGACCCATCTCATGAAAGTGGCGATCCAAAATATTTTCCATTTGATCTTGTTGAAAGGTACTCATGATTTTGTAGCCTTGTATATATTAGATTATATGTATCCTTACTCCTTGTGTTTTGTTTTTCCCTTCCTCCAAGTGCCTTGTACATATTTCCTTTTTACTTGTGTATTTTCCTTCCCTATGTGCCTTAGGTACATTTTCGGTTTTGTTTCTTATTGTCCTTTCTGATTCAAGAGGAATTTTTCAGAAGTGGACAACCTTGTATCAATTTCATATCAATTTTTAAAGAGAGTTTTGTGACCCCATAAGCCTAATGAATAGGATTTAGGCTAATAATATATTTCATAATAGGCATGCAATCCTAAGAGGTTGATATAAATGTTGACAAAAATTGGCCTACATATGAAACTTTTTCCTATATGGATTAGGCCACTCTCTTAGACCATTCTATAGGCTTCTAAGCCCATGACTAGTCTCTTTTGAGTCCTAATTTAATGATGTAGTGTAGTATCCTAGAAGGTCTTGGCATGGTGTGAGGAGTTGAGTAGAGTCATTATGAAATGGGTGATCTAATTTTGGAAAGATAATACAAACATCATGACCCTACCACATATCACTTGAAATATTTTGAAACACTTTAAGCATGTTTTAAGGTGAATTTGGAGATTTTGAGGAAAAGGCCTAGATATGGTTCTTGAACTGCAAGGGAAGGATCCAGTAGGTTTTCATGGTGTTTTATCATTAATGTTGCATGAAGGAGGTTTTCACAAAGTCTCAAAGATTTTAATAGGTCAAAAATGAGGTCTAGAGAAGCTTTTATGCCCAAAATACCCCTAAAAGTGCATTAGATGACTTAAGGGTCCTCAAAATAGAAATTTCAAGTGAAATAGTAACTTTTTGAGGAAGTAAAATTGGTTTTTACTTCTTCCCACATCCTTATGTAATTTTTTATATATTTATATATTTTTAAGACCATTTCAAGTTATTTAGAGTGGAGGGGAGGAGTTTGGGAGAAAAAGATGCATTTTAGATCCTTTTAGAGCTTTGGTTGAACAAGTTTTTGAAGATATTATTTGATGAAAAGGATAATTTTTAATTTATAATCATACATGTATGCCCCTAATATACTCTCATAGTTATATTAAATCATATTCAAACACAAGAACTAGCAGAGGTAAGGAAAACCTATTGGCAGTAAACTAGGCATGAAATAAGTTTTCTACCATTAATGGATGTCTAAGCATTTCATAAGGGTTTATAGAAGGAATTAAAGTCCATTTAAATAATATAAAATATTTATCAAGTATTGTATTTCATAGGTATTATTTTGGTTCTTCATGCCATTGAAAAACCTTTTTGGGCAGTCTTGGACAACTCAAAGAGAGCCTCAAGTTTTCACTCAGTACAGTCGAGAGAGAGAGAGAGAGAGAGAGAGAGAGAGAGAGAGAGAGAGAGAGAGAGAGAGAGAGTTGGGATAAAATATTTTGTAAAATTATAGGTACCCTAATTTCCTTAAACTCTATGGAATTTTTTTTTGGTTCATCTCCCCATATTTATTAATAATTACTAATAGCTTAAGGGTGTCCAAGTGGCCTGCTCATCTAGATATGATCCAAGTTATCTTTTGTTGATTCACTTCAGAATAAAATGAGAAATAAAGGTTTCAAGGGAGTTATTTAAGGGTAAAATAGGTAATATTACAATTTATTTCATCATATAACTCCTCCTATGTAGGTACTTATGGCATAAAACTTATTTTCCTTGTTATCCTTATGAATGGCCTATTTAATTAGTTTTGGAACAAAACCTAGGTTTAGAAGGCTAATGAACACTCCACCTCCTCATGCCACATCAACTTACTCAAGTGATATTTTATCATCAATAATAAATAGTTCATAAAATCCTTTATGGGTCAAATTAGGACTAGTATTGCATGGTAAAACACCATCTACAATAGTATTTATCTTATCTCAGAGTGAAATGAGGTAATGAGTAGTTTAAAGAGGCTCATTTGAGTGGAATTCATGATCACCAAGTGATGAGGGCATAATTATTTTCAAACATATAATAAATATAGATAAATATAATCATATAAATCTTTCCTTGATCAATAAACAACTTGAAAAATTTCTCATTAACATATATTAAGTTTTTAGGTGCCCTACAAGAGACTCGCCATATTAGAATGAAGATGTTGAAACTAGTTTGACATCCTCCAAGATTAGGAATATAAATTTTAAGGTTTTGGTGAGGTATATGTTTGATCATATGTTCATACACTATGCATATGGTTAAATTCTCACCTTCACTACCATGTGCCTTGTAATGTACACCTAGAGGTGACTCATATAGAGTACAGAACAATTACAAGGCATATGTTAAAACTTGTTTGGACCTTATTTAGGGTCTTGAAGGGTTGAGGGTGATGTATCAATCAGTAATAAATCCATTGAGTGTAAATAATAATTAAAACCTTGATCCTACATTTTTTAAGAAACTTTAGGGATCAGTTACCTTAAAGTCTCTAAAACAAGGTTTTCACCCTTCTTTCAATCCTCCCATAATGAAGCATATGAGGTCTTGGTTGGTTTAGATGTTTCCATCATAAAACCCTAAAATAAGGGATATTTTTTGGCATGAAAAGTGGTATATTTTTACAAGTGATTATTATGATGGAGAGCTCCCAACTCATGCAATATTTCATTGTCGTCCCTCAATACTATCTATAGGATTTTGACCCTCAAATGGCCTTGTGGTGATATAAGACCTAATGAAGGCATATCTTTTCATAAAAATATTAATTAGGTATTTTAATGAAACTAATTTTCTAAAAAAAATTATGAGGATTTGAAAATATCTGACCTTAACCCACATCACAACCTACAGGCACCCCTTTCTATGTGTGGAAACACACTACAGAGTTAATTTGCCAACTAGGCTTGTCAAAGTAAAGGGTCTACATTGAGGGATATGGAAAATTTTGGGAGTGTTATAATTAATTAAAGGATCATAAAATCATTAATATACATTCCACCTCAATCTCATCATAATTGAAACATGATAGGATCCATTTTCAAGAGCAACCTACAATCAACTTGTACACAGTCAAGTTTCAAGCTACTTTAAAGGAGAAATGAGAGGGTGGAAGTCCTAAACAAGGGATAAAACTTTACCCTTTAGAAAATATGCTCCTAATGACCCAAGGAAAATATTAAATTTATAAAATTTACTAATATAATAGGTCAAACATCCTCTATTTTGTCTCAGAGATTAGTTACTCTTGAAAATCAGACATCTTGCCAACCTAGTGAACAGTGTAAGTCAGATTAGAATGAAGAGTAAGAGGTCTTGGAGACATTAGGGAGTGATTTATTAATTTTTTTTAATTTTAATAAATTTTTAATATCACTCACACATGTTAATATCACCTAAAGAGGATCCAAGCATTCAAAACTTAGCCTAATGATACCTACAACCATTCTTTTGGCTTGGACAATGGTATGAGGTTGAAAATGGATTTAAAGTGTATAAGGATAATAAATGAATAATGGATAAAAATTAAAATGTTATATGAATAATATTAAATTATAAATTCCTTATTTTTATTCTCATACCATCATGACAGGGTGAAATAAGACAAGCTCGGTCATGAGCCTAAGAAGCATTTAAAAACTAGGCAACTCAAACTAGCTTTTAGTAAAAAGAGCTTACAGGAAAAAAATATGAATCCAAAACACATTAAATTTTTTAATATTATTAATTTTTAATTTATTAACCTTTAAAACATATTTTTTTTCCAAATAATAATTACCCATTATTTTTACACAGTCCTATGGTTATCTGTTGAGACGAATACGAAGCTAGGCAAGATTCTTGAATGGATTTAACATATGATAGATGGTTTAAACATCATGTGAGTTTTTTTTAAGAATATTTGGGTTATTTTAAGTCTTAAAAAACCTATTTATAACTATAATATTCAAAATTTCAAGGTACAATGAGGAAAAGTGCAAGTTGGCTAGATTTAAGATTTTGGCATGCAAATGTAGACAACTAGAAAAAGAGTTTTTAAGGAATTTAAAGGGTTGAATGATGATATGCAATGATTTTAATATTTTTTTAATCTCTTATATTTTCAAATTAAAAATAATTAGCTCTTGATACCTCATAAATATTAATATACACTGATTTCTCTCCCCTTATGTCTCGCAATCCTCATTTTCTAAGTGTATATTAGGCCTAACTTATTGATCCCAAATGTTTTTATTGATAGATAATGGAAAAAAATTATTTTAATATTTTTTTGGGTCCATGAAAGTCATAATTAAAAATTAATGAGGTCTTGATACCTCATAAAAAAATTTAAATGGATCTTAAGCCTTGCATATTCTAACACAATCTTGTAAAGAGAGTTTAAAACTTTGTGTTTTGAGTTGTTTCAAGTGTTTTAAGGGTATAATAATGGTTATTACATATTTTTAAAATTTTATGATGGTAATAAATAAATTTTATATGTCTTATTTGGTCCACCATGGCATATAACCAAAGAGAGAGGTCTTAAAGCTCATAAAACCCTTGCACAATCCTAAAAAAGCATGTAGGCAGCAGTGTTTTTATTGTTTCCAAGTATTATATGGATTGAATAGGGTAAATAACCTATTTAAAAAGATTTTAAGGGTTAATACAGACTTGTATATGGTATTATTTTCCTTTGAAACTTTATAAAACTTAATAAAGTGAATTTAATAGGCTCTAGGCCTGTGTAGAAGACTAGCTAGGGTTTCAAACAAGAAAACCTCATAACTCCTAATATAACCATTATAAATCGATGAAACATTGTATTATTTCTCATATAGATATTTTTTAAGTGAATAAATATGTTTTGTCCTGAAATAGTACCATACAATATGTATTCTAGGTTTATGGGCATGAAATAAGGCTAATAGGCCTAATTGGATAATCACTTGTGAAGGAAATAATATATAAAAGGATAATTAATTGATGAAAATTTAAGGAGACATATAATGGAATATAGGGTACTCTAAAAAATTTTAATATATTTATAATATTTTATATATTGATCAAATAAGGAGGATTTATATAAAAAAAGGTTACTAGATAAGCCTAGACAAAACAAGAAAGCTAGAGTTATGGTAAGGTTGTGAAGAGAGAGATTATGTTGAGTGAGTTAAAAAATCAATGAGGAATTAAAGGAGAAGTATAATTAGTTGATTCATTATACACACATTGATGGAAAGACAAGGTAGTAAGTCTTTTGTGAAGTTGGTAGGGTATGAAACTAAAGAGGATAAATGAGAAATCAATTGGAAGGGAGACTTCATGATGGAGACATTCAAGATGAGGATATTATGACTATAGATATTTAATGTATAATATAAGGACACCTTCACACTTCTTTTCACCTATTCCATAACTCTCTAAAACATAAATCATTTCCATAGTCTATATAAGGATTCATTAGTAAAGGTATAGTTAAGCATTGAGGCTGTGAGGTCTTGACATGATCCTTGATTTCACAGGGTTTTGTAATACTTAAGGGATATCACAAATTATTATTAAATATCTACATCAAGCTATAACCTCTAACAACTAGACTCATCCAAACTCTCATAGAGCATTCCCTACAGCTTTCACCTATAAGTTTTCCTTCAAGATTTCCATGCAAAGTTGATGGTGCAATCTCAAGAAGGAGCTCCATGTTTAGATGATGTTATATGGAAGGTAATAATTATAATAATGATGATATAGGATAATTATTAATACAATCATTTTTAATACAAATGTACACCTACAACCATATGAGGCTAGATGCCTTCTTACAAGCTAGTGAGACAAATTGAGGGTCAATGATCTATTGAGGAGTTTCCAAGTGCAAATATATGGTTCAAGATGATATATGTTAATTAGTTCAGGAAATCATGATGGGATTCAAAAGAGTTTAGCACAATCTTACCTATAATCATCAAGGTGAACAATGCAAAATGAAGGTTTCCAAGGTTTTAGTCCTTCAAGGGAGATTGTTGAGTTTTAGAGGTCATTATACTTGAATGAGAGACTTTGTCTTATCTTTTGACTTGTTTCAAACTCTTAAAACTTTCTCAATCTCACACTTCCTTCTCAAAAAGGACCTATAGGCATGAGCATGGTCAAGAACATGTAGAAACCAAGACTCAAGAGTAAGGGCATGATGTAATGGAAACTCTATATAGTCATACCTTAAAAGGATATGTACATAAATATTGGTATCAATAGAATTAAAATAATGAGGTTAAATTAGCATAAATAAGTACTACAAAATAATAAAATCTAAACTTAAACTAAATTGCACACCTACAGCCATGTTAACATAGGCTTGTATAGAATTTGATAGTGTTTGAGGCCTAAAACAAGTCAAGAAGCTATAAAGGGATGAGAGGTGAGTTTAAAATGGTTTTATTAATCATATAAACACAAATTATTGGTTATATGGATACTAAACATCTTGAAACTGCATAACCATCACCTACAATATTATTTGTACATAATCAAAGTGAGGTTATTGAAGGAACTTAGGCCATACATGAGTTCCATAAGTTTGAGGAGATGGTAAAATAATGTGATCCATTTTAATAAATATATTTATAACCTATTAAAATAAAACTTGTCATGATAAAACACAAACCAAGGCAAAAGGGAAGAAAACTTAGTCTTGAAACTTGACCAAGCAGGTAACATGTAACTAGCTTTTGGTAAAAGAGGTCTACAGGCCAAAATATGCATGATCTAGTCATTAAATTTGGTGGAGAGACTAATAACTACCTAATATACATATAAAAAATATTTTTTATGTTTTTTATAAGGTTAACCATTCTCTATTTTAGCACATTCAACCCCATATCTAATCACAGTCAACATTAGAGCCTATCTTGGAGGAATTAGCCATTTTAGGGCATCTACATGTCAATTCAAAGCATGAATTTTGGTATTAATGGTATCCATGACCTATTAAATAATAAAATTCCATCATAAATCTCATAGAAAAGGTTAAAATACATTTTGTTCCTACACAAATGTCTTGCAGTTAATAGGTAGCCATTGGAGATCAAATGAAGCTTTTGTCAATTTTGAGTGCCAATGAGATGTTTAAGTCTTTTATAGGTATTAAAATGGTATAATATGATGTTTTAAACCTAATTTTCCATACTTATTTGATCACATTAAATGTTTAAAGCAAAATTTTGAAGAAAGACAATTTTAGATATGGATGAAGCAAGTAGGAGCTCAAGGTAAAGTTTGAGAAAAAGAGTGTACATGATAAAGTATGCATCTTTAAAGTATGAAACTTGGTAGGATTTGTCATAATGACATAATATACCTATCCATAATATTTTAAACATCATGTGATAAGTTTAAGTTCTTTCTATTTTAACACAGTCCCCTCCATGTCTCATAACAGTCATTATTAGTGCAGGCATGCTTCTTGGAGGTTTAAGGTATAACAATGAGTTCCAAGATTATGGAAGTGTTTGAAAAGAATAATATTATTTTGTAATCCTATAAAACAAATTTAAATAGTGTTCACACTCCAAACTCCATGCAAACCTCACAGGGAAGCTTGAAACTCCATAGGTAGTCTCAAAGGCATAAAGAGCAAATTTGGATTTGTTATCATTCAAAGGGGAGAATACAAGTTTTAATCAGGTAATTAACATTTTAAAATTGTTTTTTAACCTAATATTATCTTAAAAGTTTCCAAGAACTCCAATATTCATATTTGGCCAATTAGGCCTTAAAGTTTGTTTGAAGGCCTATAGCACCAAAAGACACTCTCAGACCTTCCAATACAAGGTGACTTCATGAAGAGCTATTATGACATTTTACATGTTAAATTAATATTATTTAAATAAAATAATATTAATGGTAAGGTCATATTGATCTTTTAAAGGAATTTAAGCTTTTTAGGCCTATGACACCTAGTTTTAGCTCCTCTTCAGATGCTCATATATTTCATACCATGAAGAGTTGGGAAAATTATTTTTAGTATGTTTTGAGTACCCATATTTAATTTAAATTAATTTTATATTTATTTTGGTTAATGGCCTTAATTTTATGAACAATTGCTAAGAGCATAAGCATATATAAAATGCTTGCAAACCCTATAGGCAATAGTCTTTATGTATGTATCATTACATACCCTCTACATGGGATCCTAATGTTTTTAGGTATCTTGAAGGGGTATATTTTATATAGATACATGGAGATAATTTGTGGAATATAGGTCTAAATTTTATGAACAATCATCAAGAAGGTGAGCCTGTTTAAGTTGCCAAGGGAGCTTTTTGACTAGTTTTATATTTTTGGACTCATGGGTCCATAAAATGGCCTAAAATCACTCGAAAAAAACCTATAATGTGTGGAGGACTCCCTCAATATCCTGACCAACCTATTTTTCAAGATATTTTGATACTTTTGGGTGCCTAGGAGGCCCAAAATGGTTCAAAATGTTTGCTTTTGTAGGTATTCAAAGAGATAAATGGTCTAAATTATGGATGATGCTTAATGGGACCTAAAAAATAATTATAAGACACTTAGATCCATCTAAAATGTTTTTTAAGGTTCCTTACTAAGTTAAAGGGTCAAAAACCCAAGTTGTTTTACATTTTGTGAATTTTTGTAGGTTTAATGGTGATTTTCACCATTGTTTCAGGTCTTGAAGGTTGTACAAATATTAATTTTCTTCCTAAAATGCATGCTATGGGTGTCAATATTTCTTATAAAGATATAGAAGTGTTTCTTATGGTGCCAAATGGTCTTAGGAGGAGGTTTCAAGGTAGTTGTTGGTTGAAGGTGGCTCAAGTTTAGGATCTCCATCAATAGAGTTTATGATATTTTTAGGTTTCATGGAGTTTATTTAAAGTTTTAGGAGAAAAGAGGATTTGATAATAAATAAAATATCAAAAAAAAATCCAAAAGATAACCTTCATGGTTATTTAAACATCAAATGCCAAGTCAACTAACCATTTTCCAAGCATCTTCTAGAAGAGCAAGTAGAGGGGGTGTATAAGTCCAAGAGGGAAAGAGAGGAGGTTAGGAGAGAAAGTGGAGAATTCAATGTGTTTTCAAAGTCTTTGGAGACTTTTCCATTATGAATGGGATATGACATCATCATCCTCAAATGTTTTCATCTTCTACTATCTTTCTAAGCTAATGAGAAGGCTTAAAGACCTTTTGGACTAATGAAGGTTAATCTGTTGAGAAGAGATTAGTGATAATTGATCTAAATATGGTTGATACTCCATAGAAGATGGTTGTGTCTCATTTAATTATTTATGAGTGCTTATTTCTCCTCTCTCTCTCTTCCCTTTTCTCCTATATCTCTTATTTCTCCTTTATTTTGAATAAATATTCTCATTTGACAAGGTAAAACCCTATAAAAATTTGTAATAAATACCTTTTGAATTAATAAATAACATTTTTAACCTATCTCTTGCCTCTAACTTGTGTTTAGCAAGCTTGTGTATGATGATTTTGTGAAGAAGTGTTCTTCCATATCTGTTGTCCTTCTTCATTATCTCTTTTCAAGTGTTTTCAAGCTAGTTAAAGGTATGAAATTGAGCTTTTTTCATAATTAATTGATGATTGGTGTGAGTCTGAGAACACATTTTTGCTTTATTTATTGATTAGTGAGCCTAGTTTAAAAAATACTTGTGTAAATTAGCTAGTTTGTGAGGTTGTGTGAGCAAAGATTATCTTATGCTAAATTGGTGTTTATTTTCAAGATTATTTGAGTATCACTTAATTTTTTTATCACCATTTTATTATTATTATTAGTCATTATATACCCCTTTCTATCCCTTTTCCAAGCATAAGTATTAGTTTAGGTGATCTACCAAGAGGAAGCCAACCTTCTCCATATGTTCAACCTCATTACAGGATACCCACTACCTGAGGTTGCTCTAATATTGTATATGGGAGTGAGAGAGCCTAAAATACTCTCCCATAAGAGTGTAATTCTATGCTACAATGGTAACCAAATATGGGATAAGTCTATTGTTACATACTCGTTCAACATTTTTGACTAGACTATACTAAGGAGGAGTTTGTATCATTTCAGAATATCCACTACCAGTATGTCAATCATCATTTGTGATCATAGTTTATATGTTAAATTTATTCATAAATTATTTATATCTCCTATTATAGGTACCACTACCTTTTATAGATGTGAATTTTTTCTCTTTGATGGGCTTGGATTAAACCTAGCTTTTGGAAAATTGAAGTGAGCATCTCCATGGCTAAAGTTCCAAAATTGACTAAACAATTGTGGATGTTCTTTCCAAATGCTCAGATAGTAAATAAAAATAGAGGAACTTCTAATTTAATTTTTTATAGAACATTGGTATGAGCAACCTTTTTCTTCTTTGTAGTTTCCTTCCCTATAATAGACCTCCATAAGAACTCCTTTTGTTTAGTGATATGAGCCAGTTCATGAAAAGTAATGTTGGCCTTAATCTTCTTCATGCCTTCAAAAATGTTATACCCTAATTTGCCTAATTCCTATTTATTCTAAAGCAATTCATTCCTTTTTGGGGGAGGTAGATTGTTGTTAGCTCTTAGATTCAGTGGAATAGTCGTGTTGATCACATGATTAAATGTTGTAAAGGGATAATTATTCCATAGATTTTTATTAAATTTTTGATATTTTTTAAACCCTACATCTCATTAGATTTATCCCCTATTTCATTATCATATTCTTTTGGGAAGAAATACTCATGCATTTCAAATATCATTACAATGTTTGAAGAGCCAACTTCTAGATGGAACTCTAGTGGATTATTTAACAAGTCTTGCCTTACCATTTCCCTTTAGAAGATCTCAAAAATTACATAGAATTACATAAATTCAAGTTTACCATGTGGTGATGTATTATGGACTCTACACCAATTGGGTAGAGTCATTTCTACTATGTTGATCTCTAGAAACTTGTTGGGTGGTTGCCCTATATTATTCACAGGCTTATTGAAGGGCCTATTATATATTTGAAACCTAGAGTTCTAGTTATTATTTTGATCAGTGGTGTTTCCCATCTTCTTTTTCATGATCATAAAATCATTGCTCAATTTCTGGACCTTTCTTTGGATGGAATCCGACTCTACTTTGGTGTAATCAATTCCTTATTCAACTATAGTATTAGAGTATATTGAATGTTGATTCTATTGATGACTATTCATATGTACTCAATTATTCATATAACCATAATTTTTATTGGGCATTTGTTACATCAAGGAGGAAATTCATATAGTTGATTCTAGTTGAAAATAAGGACATTTTGATTAACATAAGGGACTGTATTTAGGTCTAAAAAACTAGCATTGATTTTGGGAGTGCTTGGTATTTGAGTGTTTAGTTATCTATCAATTTTTATATCCTATTTGTATGTTAAGACTATAGTGGTGGCAATGACATCTCCTTGTAGGAACACTACATTAATAGGTTCTAGATCATTTATATGCATTTCCAATGCCAATGGCCCATCTAGTCTATACTCCAAATTAAGCTACGTGTATATCTTTTGTAACCTATCATCTAAATCTAGAATTGGCTCATTAAGATCCCTCTTCATGCTTTTGAAATGATGATACATCTATCCAAGGTCGGTAACTTATCCAAATTGGGAAAAAAATGTGCTTTGACATTCATTACAAGAAGTGATTGAGTTATCTTGAAGGTTTAGGTATCAGTCATAGGAAACATCATTCAAAGTAAATGGGAAAATATTGCATACAAATTCTTCATCAATAACATTCATTAATATGTAGCCTTGGAGTAATTAATGTTCTCTTCTATAGCTCTTCCTCCTAAAGGGGAAAAATAAGTTAGATATTTATTTGGGTTCCTATGCAAATTGTGCACATCTCCTATGGAAATAATATCAAATACAACTAACCAAGGTGGTTATTAGGCCATAAGATGATTGATGGGATAGATATTTCTTATTGGATACAATTTTCTAGCCCTAGGTATATTGGGAACAACTTGTACAAATCTTACCCTTCAATGTGTTGATAGGGGTAAAAATAAAATAATAGTTTGGGCCCTAGACTTAGTAACTCTCTTAGGCATCGCCAGTGTAACTAACATAGGGAATGACCTCTCACTAAGGAAGGCAAACAAGTGGCCCTCCTAGTGCTAATTTTTCTTTTCTATTGATGTGGGTCTTATGCACATTCTAAAAAAATTTATGAGGTAACCTCTAATGTTTTAGGATCTCAATGGGGTAAACTTTACTCCAAGGCATGAGTTGAAGGTATAGGTTAAACAACCTTTTGGTGAAATAGAAAACAAAGCATGCAGGTTATTATCCAAGTTTGCTTGTAGTGAAATGAATCTTAGTAAAGAAATCAAACCTAAGTGAGTGGGATGGATGGGTGATATATAATCTAGAGAGGGTAGGTCTTAAGAAAACAAAATTTAAAAGGAGAGAATGATAGAGCATAAAATAAGGTTTTTTGATATCAAAAGGTCACTTCCTAGGCTAGTTTATTGGTGGACAAGTGTTTTTAAAACTATTGACTGCTTGTTACAGCTATTGCACACTCATAGATAAACATAACTATGAATTATGGGGAAAAAAGGTATAAAAACCTTGATGGTCTCAACTGAAGGTTTTCCCTTTAGATTTACTATTTCACACCCTTAATTGAGAGATTACATCTCAGACTAGGAAAGTGTCTAAGGTTGTTTCACACTCTTATAAGACTATACCAGAGAGAAAACACTCTTGCACACTAAGAATATTAACACATTTTAAACCAATTACTTAATAATCAATGAAATTTACTAACTTTAAATATATTTTGCACATCTATTATTAGAACACATCAATGAAAACAATCATAATTATTTATAACTTTTTGATGCAGAGCTCAAACACACTTTCTTGTTTTTATTCTCCTTGTATGGACTTGTAGTTTATAGATGATTTTTTTAACTTATAGAATATGAAAGGTATATAACAATTCCACACTAGTTTTAGTGATATATACACTCCTAACATTCCATCATAAAACTTTCAATCCATTCAATCACAATCCATTCATGTGCTTTATCAAACCTTATTAGTGCTCTCTCAAATTGTCAATGCCAAGGTAACCTTTGTATGTGGAAACAAGCTCAATCATGATTTGAGTCACACAGATACCTTCTCCTTTATTATAACACTTCTTTACACTTATTACTAACCCTATTATGCAACTAAATTAAACCCCTTCTCCCTATCTTCAAACAAGCTACTTTTTTGCCTTAGACTCCTACTAGCCCTATTTTAGAGAAAACCTCCTTGGTTTGGAAAGAAAAAAACCTTTCACAACAAAATAATATTAATTTATAAGACCCATTTGGCTCTTCTATCTCCACTTTTCATCAATTTATCATCCTCTACCTATATGCCCTATTTCTCTTTTGTCTCAGTCCCTAATTAGGCATATTTAGGCTTGTAAAAGACCTATAGCCCCAAAATGTATATAATAGTGGAGGTATACATCTAAAACCATATAAATATTTTATTTATTTATCAAAAAACCCAATGGAAAATTTTGGGCCTTATTGGCTAGTGGAAACTATTTCTATATCCAAAACCCTAATCTAGGGTTTATAAGTCATTGCATAGATCTGAGACTACGTGAAATTACATTTAACGATAAAAAATAAATTTAAAGGATTAATAACTATTGGAAAAGGAATATATATTTACCTTAAAACTTTTTCATTCAATTATCAAATTCCAAAAACCCTCGAGATGTTCACAAAATTGAAATCTCAGTTTCACAATATTGTGTTCTATCTGTTAGGAATAGGGTTTAATAGGGTTAAATTGTCTTCTCAATGCCAAAAATTTATGTATATTTTAAGTTTCTTATCATATCCTATAATACCACTTTAAACCCTTATTTATTACTTTGACTCCAAAACAAGATACAAATCAACATTACTCTCTCTCTATAGAATTCTGAAGTTATGGCCTAGGAAACCTGCAATATCAATCATCCAAGGTTTCAATTGAACAATTTTGAATCACAATAGGTTTTTTTATACCTCTCCATTTATCACATAAACACTCTCCATTAATTTCAATAATAAATAGACATCTAGTTCTTCTTGAAATCTGAATGACATTTCTATAGACAGGGGTCTGCCATGTATCCCTAGTTTACATAGTCACAAAGTTTCATAGTATGATCAAATTGAAAATCAGAGTTTAAACTCACTCATATAACTTATAAAAATGTTATTAATATTATTTTTTCCTCTTATATATATTAATACTATCACAAAGTCTTATTACTACTAATTATACACATAGAATCTACAAATATGACTTGCCACAACACTCTTAGGGAACATCAAGACTCAGTAAAACTATATGATTTTATAAGTAGACATAATAACAATATTTTTATGCATGAAATATAAAATCAATTAAAACAATAATATATTACCATAAACACCATATACTATGTTCATGCATGTAATTTGTTTACTCATAGAATTTTGATAATATAGTTAATCTTTTGTTAACACAAGTTTTATTTCTATTCTCCTTTTCTCAACATCCTCAAATAGGATGGATGGATTACATTTAAAAATAAATAAATAAACTCATATATAGGTCTATAATTTAATCTTTAAATCTTCCCTCTAAGATATCATTGAATTACGTTGCATTTTTCATGATTTTTGCTAATATGACCCATGGGACCCATGACATAAGACTTATGGACTCTTATGGCCCTCATTTCATGTGTAAACCCATTTAAAATGTTTTATTACACCTTAAAATATTTATAAACATATTAAATTCCTTTAAAAAGTTTTCAAAGTTTCAAATTTCCAAGAAGAGACTTTTGGCAGGAAAGTCATAATTCAAATTTTGAACACCCTAGGCAACAAGTATGAACTCCTAGAGACTTGTAATCACTCTAGAACACCTTATAAACTAGTTAAAACCATAATTTAAATTCTATTTGCATATCTAAAGGTTTACCTTGCATCACCTTTTCACACTTCTAATTATTATGTTAACACAACTAGGAAAGCAAAACCTTAATAACACAAAAATGGAAGGATATGACACCAACATATTTGCATGACAATCAAAATTGATTTCTTCCTCTATTTATAAAAACATACAACCCTTTAGAATAATAAATTACATAAATATATATATATATATATATATATATAATAAAGTTAGGTATGCCTCATTCTCCAAGTGCATGTGAACTCATGGTTACATTATGCAATTATAACCTTAGTTTCAATTTTAGCCTCAAAATTCCATGTTTGCATGCTCACAGCTATCTACAACTATGTCAAGATTAGTTGGCATATATAATTTAATGCAATATGTGCAAGCTTCCAAAAAAATTTGGAAACTTTACATTTATTCTCTAAGTGTAAGTAAACTATAAGTTTTATCTCCATGTGTACATACATAATTACCCTTCAACTCAAAGATGACTCATTGTTTTTACGGTGTTAGAGGTTGTTTGAGGTGTTGAAGTGGTATTTTATGTTTAACTAGAAGTTAAAGAAATAAATTTCTTCTTTGCTTCTATAAATTTATAGTTCCTTTATCTAATTTCATGTTGATACTTGATTATATCCATATTAATCAATGGAGTTGTATGCACCCTATTAACTTGTTTAAGGAGCCTTACATGCTCAGCCTTTGTACTTATGAAGTTACTTTTGAAGATCTCAACCTCTGTAACAATTTTCCTAGTAGAATTAAGTTTGACATTTATTTCTTCTTATGTCTTTTCTTGTATATTTTGTTTGAAATTTTTTGAATCCTATTGTAAGAGATGGTCAAAAGTGTCCTTATTGATAAGCCTACCTATGGAATCATTGGCCTATGAAATCTTTATCTTAGCCAAAATTTGGCAAATGAAAGTTTCATGTTCTAAGTGTTTAGGCATTACTAACTCATATGCATCAATCCATTCTCTATCCTCCTATGTCCTGATGACTACCAAATTAAGGGCATGGTAGCCTCTAATGGTGCCATCAAATTTAGGTGTACATTTGATTTACTAGTTATAAAAATAATAAGAAATTTCAATTTATTCTCATCTAATTTTAAATAATTAAAAAATTTATTAGTTTATAATATTTGAGGTTCCAATTCTACCCTCGTTACACTAATAACTTCAAGGATATTATATAACCTTGATGCAACATTCTAGACATCCATGTCTATTTATACTAGAACATGCACAATTTGATATTATTCCCTTATTTGTTCTAGTTCTTGTTATAAATATCTCCTTTCCATTTTAATCCCTTCATGTATTTCCACTAGAACATATCTATGAGTTTTAATATAGGATTTGAAATCCTTTGTGTATGGGGACTACCCCAAATGTCTATCCTTCATCTTGGATAAGGTAAATATTTCTTATCTCTCCTTCACTATGAATCCTCTCCTAGTCTCATCTTACAGCTTCCTCTTTTTTACCATCTACACACCCATAGTATATTTTTCAAATATGAAACTTATAGTGGAAAATTCTATGATTACTAGAGTAGGCCTCTTAGAAGCCTCTAACTAAATGTTTTTTATCCATTATGAGAGGACTAGCTAAGTTGGATCCATGGGTTGAGTGTCTAAAATTGTAGTCTCACCCAGTATTTCTCCTAATGTCTACCTAAGAGTTTACTATATTAGGGTATTAAAAATTGAGGGCCAAATGATTTTAGACTAGTCCACTCCACCATATTGAGGTAGTAGGTGAACTGTGTAAACTAGCTTCTTCTTCTCAGCCTTCTTGGTTGTTATCACCATAGTATCCTAAAAAGAACTATATGGAGGCATTGGTATAATTATATGAGTAGATGACACATGGAGTTGTGGACTTACTACTATTCCCTTGGCCTTTTTTCCTTTTTATTTAATTTTATAGGAGTTAGGGTAGTAGTAGAAGGAACAATAGTAGGAATAGTAGGGATGGATGTAAAAGATGCAATTTGGGGAAGACTAACTGGGGGAGTAGGAAAAACAAGGGTAGATGAATTATCCTCTACCTTTGAAACTAGCAAGGTTAGTTGGGTACTTGGTTTGGTAGGAAAAAAACCTCAACCTTGGGGACTAAGAGGGGAGGGGGACTAGCAAGACTAAGTGAAACAAACTCAAAAGTACTAACAATAGAAATAGAAACATAAGAAATAGAAGGGGTAATGGAAATAAGAATGTATAAGGTGCTTCTTATGTGGCTATGGTTGATGTGACCATAGCAGCAACCTATGGGACTGATGCAACATCTAGCTAGGCAGGACCCTTAGAATTTAAAGAGTTAAGATGAATAGGTTCATGTTATTTTCCCATAAGTGAGGTATCAGGCACCCCTGGCTCCTTCTTTATTACTTTGAGTGTCATAGGGTGTGCCTATAAGGGTTTCCCTTGATCTTTTACTCCCTGAGATGTTCTATTATCCCATAAGTCTAATGAATCCCATCCTCTAGCTAGTGGGAGTCTAGTTTATGCCTCTATTATAGAAAGGGAAGGTTCCCCTTAAATAATTGTCAATAGGTCTTATTTCAAGTTGATATTTTGTGCCCTTTCCCTGACTTGGTCGCCATTATTAGCATTAAGGAATAAGAAATCATGATCATAGGGCTCATGTTAATATTTGATGCTAATTCCCTTGAGATGCTTATGCACCTAACCATGGGGATCCCAATCCCTATGTGGTAATGTGGCCAATGAATAGTATTATGTATACCTACCTACTTCATACAAGTGTTTTGGTTTTGTGTATCACATCTTCCCAATCATAAGGTAGTAGTCATGAACGTAATCTTTCTTTCTCTTATGCATATCTTCATCAATACCCATCATGACTAGTAGGAAAATTCTTGCTCTGCCAATTTTTAGGGACATACTTGGGAAGGGTTAGAGGTGACACCTTGTGGCCTATAACCATGATAATAGTGTAATATGGGAACAACTAGTAGTCTACAATAATCAATAATGTATCTATAATTCTATTTGATATTCTAGGTAGGGAAACTCATGGATATCCATCCATACCTAGGGGTAGACATCCTTAAAAATATGTATAATGTTGTGAGTGTATGTGTATATGTGTATAAAAGAATAAGAATTATATATATGATTCTTGATGCAGTATACAGTAGGGTTATAGAGTGACCATTATGAATGTAGACTATGTCAAGGACTACATCAAAGAGGTAAGACATCATGTATAAATAACCTATTGAAGGTTTCTTATCCTTGTGTAATATTTTCTCTTATAGTTTCACACTAATTACTTCACTCAAATTGAATTTCAAATTCAATATCATTAGTAAATCAAGAAATAAAACCCATTCTAGTTAAAGGAATTTGATAGATGGATAGCTAAATAACCTATTTAAGAGGGCCATCTTGAATTTGGTCACTAGTGTTGGATGTTTATCCTTCAAGTTGATGGGTATTTCTAGGTAGCATCTATATATTGAGTATCTTCTCAATTTATTTTTATTTCTTATATGTTACTACCCTATGCAAATCATAAATGGCATATGTAATAATAATGGAGAGGTACCGTTGAAATGCATCACCCAAGATACATGCAACCACTATTTTATACTCTAAATAGTGCAGGAACATTCCTCTTATTATCTTCTTGATGAAGTATAATTCTTATAGTAGGTAAATGCAAGGGTTGACCTATAGATTTTATATTGCAAGGTATAACCCTTAATGTTTTAATAGGAAGACGTCTATAGCCATTTATCATTGAGCTGAAGTCAAGTTTTCTTCATGTGTATGAGTGAAAACTTTGTGTATCACCTCCCATAGAATCAAGTAGTTGTTATAATCATTGTTTAATATTTAGGTTCAAATAATGTATCCTTTTATTTATTTGAATCTTTGATAGAAAAATTTGAAAGGGGAAGAGTTCCATAGAATTTTCTAGATGAGGATGCCATTACTATTCGACTGTGTTGTTAATAGTCTAGTTTACAAATTAGCTACTTGGCTCTCCTAAGTATAATATTAACATGGAAACACTAGTAGTTAGGGCTTAATCATAGGGGAAACTTTAAGTTCACAAGTTAGATTGAGATAAATGAGCACATCATCATTCTAACTACTTTGATATAACTTTGGAATTCATTTTTAGTCTGTGTGCCATTAATGTCCAACATCTATGACTTTGATTTATTTGTTTAATTTGAACTTTGCCACTTAATTTGTAAGGTATACCATGTAGGTATTGTTTATTCTTAGTAAGAGTACCACATCATTTCCTTTTACCAAGTTTCATCTCATCGCTTTTTTGGCTTTGGTTTATCATGCCATAGGGTTTTTGATAGTTTGGAGTTAGGATATAATAATGTTTATGAGGTGCATGAGTATCCAAATAAAATAATTTGAAAACTTTTGTTGAAGATAAAAATGAGTCAGAGGAAAGCCTCAAATAATTTCACCAAGGACTAAAATGTGTTGTGTTCTTACTGAACCATTTTGTTGAACAAAATCACCAAAGACCAAAATGTGTCTTAGAAATTCACCAAATTAAATCATCTAATATCCTTTTCATGTTAATTAATTTTTCCAAAGGATATTTCCAAATAAATGATCCATAGAATTAGATAATCTTAAGTGTAAAAATTTAAAAACGTGGTTCTCAAAGAACAAGTACTGAAGAGCAAATGACAAAGTGTTTTGATATAGGGTGAATAAAGCTTTAGAGGTCCTATAAACAAGAATTTTAAACAAATGTTCTAAATAATTCCTCCAAGGGAAAACTCCAAAGATTAGATTCTTGTAGATGTCCATATAATTATAAAGCATTGAAAAGTGCCAAAGATGGTCCTATGAGCAAAAGTTCTTAAGAACCAATTCTACCAAGCATAATTTTGAATGAGTTATTTGAACAAAATATCCAAACAAAATAATTGAAGATCAAAATGAGTCAAAAAAAAATTCCAAATGAATGTTTAGAAAAAAATTGTTGAAAACCCTTTTGTGTTAAGTATTTTCACTCAGGAATTTCCCCAAATAAAATAAGTTGAGACCTACATATACACAACTTCTAAAAATCATTAATAGTTTAGTCCAATAAATAAAAACATGTTCATAGATATATCAAATAATGAGGTTAGTGTAATGCATAAATCCTTTGCCTTTAGAATATTTTCAAGATAGGGATATAGACCATTTTTTAAAGATGTTAGGTCCCTATTCTCTAAAAAATCAATGGGGGTAAGTTGGGTACAAAAAAACTATTATGAAACAGTGTTAACCATGGTATTTATTTCCTTTTTAGGCTAAGGAGGTTTTACCTTATAACTTGGTTTGATTTTAAATTTGGTATTAGATATAAATGTAGCTGGTGTGTTTACTACATACTTGAGCATACTTAATTAAATAATCTTAATTTCATGGTCTTGTGTAATATGGCATAAGTCATCGAAATATTTGAAATTCTAAAAAATGATAAACTCATGTAATCGATAAAGCAAACTTTTATTGAATATGTCTTTCAACTCCTTATCTGCCATAGGATTGGTCATTTTAGTTATCATTGTCTTATATCTTAAGACATATTCATTTATTCCTTGTTTAATTTTGTCATTTTGAGTATAGGAAACCTTTTCATCAATATTAATGGAAAATTGTGATAAAAACTAGTCTACAAGAGGTTTGAATGCTTTTACATATTAGAGAGGTAAATCATATAACCACCTCAAAACATAGTCCTTAAGACTTCCTAAAAATAATTTGGTCAAAATTTTATCATTGGAGGCATAGTCAAGGCATGCCATAAAAAGATCAAATATATTGTTCACAATCACCTTTGCCATCATAAAATGGAAACTTAGGTGCAATAAAACTAGTTGGCAAAGGGTGCAAAGATATCTCAAATGCAAGTAGGTTATACAACATATCTTGTGAATTAATAGCATGAGGATATTTTTATAGTCATATAAAATGTCCAAATTGGAAGTTTGAGTGTGGCTTGTAACACCCAATCCATAGGTCCTTCTTCCATGCTCTTATGACCCTTATAGATACCTTTTTGCTCATTACCAATCATCTATAGACTTCTAAACCCTGATTCTAGCTCAGTGAGGCTCTATTTCCTAGGCTAATTATATCCTCCAAGTCTCGAGCCTATAGGATAGGAGTGCCATACCAGGACTATAGCACTGGACCCTAGGGTGTCCCATTCTTGACACTCTTATCCAATCACACTTTGAGCCCAAATGGTTAATTTCATTCGATTCATGTCCTTCATCATGTCAAATTAGCATGAATACATTTAACCCATGACCAATAGTTCCCTATAAAATCCCATTCAAAGTTCATTCAAAAAAGGGGGTGAAAAATACTACAAAGCAAGCAAGAATACAAGAAAACTACTAAGGCAAATTTCCCTATTATCTGCATATAGTCACCTAACATAGTTGAAAACATATTCAAACTCTCATACCAATCCCTAGCCACCTCAAGCACTCTCAATTTGTAACTTTTGCATCTACATCACACTATTTCACAAATCACTTTAGGTGGGATAACTACATATGGCGTGATCCCTCTTTGGAGTATTGGTATGTAGGCAGCATGCCCACACAAAGGGTGTGGATCACATGTTTAGTGAATCTTACACACATTAACCCCCCTTTTTTAAGTGATTCAAATACCATTTATCAAGAATGATGAAGGGTTAGGGTTTGAAAATTAACTAGTCTCTATAGTGAGCTCTATCAAAATTTAGCACTCAAGATTTCATAGGTAGGCTCACATAGAAATAATGTAAAGAACCTAGAAATCTCTCTATGACTAGTTTGGATAATAGAAGAAAGAGTGGATAATAGTTTTATACCCTAAAGCATCTTGTTTTTGGTGGTCCAATCTTTTCACCAAATGAAATCTAGATTTTGATTTATGACATATCCCAATCCTGCATAGCTAGTTTTAGACCCTATCTCAACCGTTTCAGCCTATTTCTATCTAAGTTATTATTTTTCCTTGTTTATTTATATTTTTAGAAAGGTAAAAAAGAGAGATAGATTATATAAATTAGGACTATAATTATTGCAATATTATTTATTGGTTTATTAATCTAGACCCTTAACTAAAATAGGAGTAAAACTCTATTATTTCAAAAATAGTTACATCATTTGGTGAACTCAACTTACTTCTAACAAAATCTTAAACCCTAGGTACCCCTAGGGTTTTCCTTCACATTTTTGTGCAAAAATTCAATTTCAAAATTCTGATTTTTGTATAATTTTTTGCACATTTATTTGATTTAAAATTATTTTAGAATTTAAATTATTTAAATAATTTCAAATTTTTAAAACTCCAACTCAAAACCTTATATTTCCAAACTAGGTCCTCAAGCCCCAAGCCTTCCTCCCTTACAATTTTAGATAAAAATTTTGGAATTTTTGCAAATTATTTGGAGTGTTGAAAATGTTTTCAAAATCCCTATGTTAGTAGTTATTCTTGAATTTATTTTCTTAATATTACTTTTACATACTCTCTTTGGTGAAATCAATAAAAAGGCCACTAAGGCACTTCTTCCCTCTCATCATATAGATGAATTTCTAAATTTTTCCCATAATTATGATAATGAATGGACAAATTTGCAAAATTGCACATTAGCCAAAAATGAGGAAAATGATTTCATTTATGATGAAGACAATTACTATTGTTGTAATGAGTAATATAATGATGCATATAAAATTGATAGTGAAGAAAAAGTAGATGCATATTTTTCTCTCAAACCTATCTCTTTTCTTCCCTCTTCCAAAGAAAAAAAAATTGATAAATGGGAATGTTACTTTTCACCTTAGTCTCCTATGCACAATACATCAAATATACAAATTATTCATGCAATTCCAAGTAAACCTCTCATTGATGATAATTTGCTTTCACTCGAACCTAGTTTTTCCTCTCTTTTGTTACTTCTATGTTCAAATTACAACATTATAAATGCAATAGAATCAAATTTTCAATGCATAATTCAAATGACCAATATCATGTTCTTAAATCTACTTTGTCATCTCAAATAATTACAAAATAATGTCTAAATGATAGCTCTCTTACTCTTCTCATATTGTAAATGAAAATAATACATGCACTCCATTCAAGGATAACATAGATACACATAGTATTCCAATTTTACATAAAAATTTATTAACATCTTCTCTTACCCCTCTCCCTAGTGAGAATGGAAGTGATAATGAGTATGATAGTGAACATGAAAATAAATGTGACAATGAGAGTGACTATGAAAGTGATACTTCTCCTTCTCCTCTTTAAAATAAATAAAATACTAATTTTGATAATGTATGGAATAATGATGACTATTACGCATATATTGAAGAATAAAATGCATCTCATGCTTCTAAATCTTCTCTCACTTCTCTCAAACATAATGCATTGCAAAATGTTGCTTTTACTTTTATGCATGATTATATTTCAAATGATGCACATGTAAATGATAACATCGCATCTTCTATTCAACTATAATGTGATTCACTAATTACTAAAGATACCAATGAATGTCCCAAGCCACCCCCTACTACAGTAGCACCTATTTCTCACTCACTACCCAAAGATAATGGTAGCCCACATCCCTCTACTAAGGTTTTTTGATGCCTCTAAGTGTACAATAGGTGCTTTTAGTATTTAGACAACACTTCTCATTTTATAATTCCAAGAATTTAGAGCATGAGTTACAGGTATTTGGAAATTATAATGCCTATGGTGAAATAGCAACAAAGCAAAGTAGACTGTTCCACAATATTTGAATGATTTGGTGGTTGGGAGCCACCTTGGTCTAAACCTCTATGAATTTTGATGAATCTTAACCAAAGTTCTAAGCTACACTAATCTAAGTGAATATTGACAATGGGATCTAAGCTACAACGAAATATTTAAAAAGAGTAAAAAGAAGAGAGTAAGGATAAAAATAAATGAACATGATTGTTGATCTTTATCTCAAACATCATGATAAGGTCTCAATTACCTAAACACACATCTAAAATAGTATGTAATGTAAAATAGCTAATGCTTAATTTTCATCATAAACTAAGAAAAAAATTTAGGATAAATTAAAAGTAAAAGTAGGAACCAAGTGTACTTTAATGTTTTTCTACTACACCTAAATAGATAATGCACATCCTTGAAGCAGAACAAATTAAAATGAAGAAATTTATGATCTTTTCAACTAATCTAGCATAGCACAGATTAGCAACCTTGTAACAAAAATGTAATTCAAAATTTAGAGAGACCACTCAAATTCAAGATCTAGACAAGTAATTGAGAGAAAAGCTAGTAACTATTAACACAATAAGATGGATAATCCTTATACAATTCCTTAGCTATATTAATTTCTCCAAGTATACAATTTTTCTCACAAAGATCTCTCCCTTTATAAAATGGTAAAACTACCTATTTATAGAGAGCATAGGTAGTGTACTGGTCAATTTTTCAAGATACATATGTGTAAAATAAGGATAGTTGTCCTTGTATGAAAATTATAGAATACATATGACCTTCTACATGGGACTGACCTAGAAACATATATGCTAACAAACTATCATATACTTATACAATAAAATATTCTATTTTACAAGTGTATTGTAAGATTATAATCTATAGAATCTTCCATTAAGATAGTGGTTGGCCTTATAGCTACCTTTGTTCGAGGATGTCTTTGGCCTTAGTGTATTATTCATTAATCAACTCCAAATCTACTATAGGTTTCATTAAAAACCTATCCTCCTAGTCTACTAGTTCATTGAATTCTTTGTCATTTCTAACCATGGCTTCCTTGATGTTTCTAACCTCTACAATCCATTCCCATGAATTGAATATGATGTCTAGAATCTTATGATTTTTTTTGCTATATTGGCTTTAGCTCCTTCCTTTGATTTCCTAAATGGTTTTAGTGGCTCTCTATTTGAATTCGTCATCATCCATTAACCCAATGGTTGTGTCTTATGAAGGTTTTTTAGCATGGTCCCTAGGAGTCACTAAATTTTGTTCACCAAATTCTCATCTTCTTTCACAATTTTGTTGACATTATTATGTCATGTGCTCAAGTATTGTACTTTATCCACAACAATTCCTAGGACTACACTCAAGTGTCCCAGGCTAATAGTTTTAAAGCTTGGGATCTATCTTCTTATCTATATATTAATAAGTTCAAAATTTTGATCTTCTAAAGTTTTCCATTAGATGACTAAGGCTTTAGCTACTTCAGCTTGTTATGTCAAGGTGATTTGCCTAAGTTCCATAGCCTTTGGGACATCAAACATGTCAAAGAATTATTTATTCAACATCTTTATCATCTCAACAAGAACAAAGAGGATGGCCTAGGTCTCTAAGTTATGCTTCTCCCTTTCCAAGTTGACAATCCTTTGTTTTGTCACTCGTATTCCTTCTATTCCCTATGTTGATTGAGCCCTAACTAGGCTCTCTACATCTTCTTATTTGATGGGATGATCTCCCAATTCCTATCCTCTTACTAGATTTAGACCCATAAATGGTTCCACCTTTTGAAAGGTAAGCTCTTATATACCCACTACAACTTTTCTTGTGGTTATCCTTTCTAGTCTTATGGTCTTTGGGTTGAAATGTACTATATTGGTGGGCTCTGTGAACTTAGTGGCTTCTAGAATTTCAATATTTGTAATGTTGGATTCCCTTGAGACATTCATTTTCTTACCATTAGCCCTTTATGTTTCCACTAGTCTTCTTTCTTCTTGCTCTTTAATCATTTATATCATCCATGGTTGAAAGTCTTAATGCACACTAATATTGATGTTCTATGGTAATGACCATGAATGGGCTATGGAGGGAATATTTTGTAGTTTCCCATTGATAAACTAATCTAGAATGATTGGCCCATGAATAGGGAGCTCATTACTGAATAAATTTATATTTTTGGTTGGATACACAAATAAAAGTCTTGGATTCTTGGATCTAGTAGGGACAAGGGCCAATTCAATCTTCCTCTTTCTCTAAATTTTAGTTGGGACTATATCCAACACAGGTTTTTTTCTTTTATCCTTTTTTATCCCCTCTATTTGATTATGAGTTCTTGTGACTTTCCCTATTTGGATGCAAGGGTCTTCATCTATTTCCTCTTCCTCTAGACCATAGGCCTATGTAATAACTTTGAGGACATCCTCAACTCTCTCATTTGGCTCAAGAGATACCATGTCCAAATACTTTACTAGAGATGGTGGTCTTTGTGGAGGATCGGAAGATGAGTTTTCTTCACCTGACCTTTCTTCCAATCATTTCTTACCAAGGTCTTGAGGTGGTGTAAATTCTATTTGAGGAAGTCACTAAGGTACTCTAGAGGTTGAAAAAAGAAAATGATATTAGAGAGGGTGAATTTTCTAAATGTCCTTTATTGGTTTTCATTAATTTACCATTCTATGTTCCAATTTGGCATTGCACTCTTTAAGTCTAGCTAGTACTTCCTCAAAGTTTCTTGCCTTGGTGTATACATACTCATAAACCCCAAGATCATGTTTATATATAGGTTTAGGTAACTTAATTTCCTTCACATGGTCCTTCACTACCTTCTTAGGATCCCACATCTTGAATTCATCCATTTGGAAAACAAAGGCTCCTCTTTGCCTAGACATGACATCTACTTTTTTTTAGTCTTGTAATGTGGTCTTTCCAATTATCAGGGGAAATGGGTAGAGGAGGCCTGTCTTGTTTTCCTTGCATACTCCATCAACTCCATTAATGATTTGGGAGGTGATTTCTTGTTTAGCTATCTTGTTTGGTATATATACAAGCAATTTGAATGGTGAGGACATGGTTCCCTCAATTCTAATTATAGTGCAGTCAAGATAATACCATATATCCCCTATCATCTCTACATATCTTTTGATCAGGGGATACATTCTAGGAATAAAGGATCTAGTGATAGCTTCTACCAAAGTGGGATAAATCCAATCACATATAAATTACATATGGTTCTTGTATTTGAAGATATATAGCTTTGAGTAATGATGGGAGATGGTGGTTATACCTCTAGGAGACTAGTTTTTGATGTCAAGAAATTTGGTGGAAGCAAGTAAGGCATCAAGAAAATAAGACATCATGAAAAACTATTTACTGGTCTTTCTTTTAATGGTAATAGATTGGCAACCTAAGTGAATGTTTATCATGTATCCAATAAGAGGGGTGAGTTGTTAATTTATCGATAAATGCACATAAGAGACTCAAGTGGTATTGACATATGTAGTTATGGAAACTCTAGAAATCATATTCAATAAGGTCATGATAACCCTAATTCCTTCCCTAAACTAGGAAATTAGGATTTTTCCTTGGTAGTCTCTAAACACATGATTTCCCTGGTGTAGCCATGGTCTGAGGATAGTGTCGATGTCATTCCAGGTGGTCTAATTCCTTATTGAGGGCAAATCAATATGGGACCATGGGATTTTGTAGTGACCTTCAAAGGATATAGGGGTAACATATGCAATCCTTTTAGATGTTCCATCATGTACTATCTAGTCATCATCTATTTTATAGTCTATGAAAATTGGAGCAAGTACATTGATATAATAGAGTACCTCGAGTTTAGTAGTTATATGATGAAGGTCAGATAATTGCATAGTGACTAGGGCCTTAAACTTGGTGTTAACTAATTCAATTCTCCTTTCATTCTAAGTGATGGGATGCATCTCATTTATGGTGAATAAGCTTTTAGACCAATTTTTACACCCATTATTTAGTGCTACATCATTTAACTTTGTGTCTCTGAACACCCTACCTAGGTGGTTTGTAGATAAGTAAAGCTCTATTTCCTCCTTCCATTGTTTCCTACCTACTGACATTAATTCCTAAACTTTTATAATGTTTAGCACAAATTTCATAGAAGTCTCTGGATTGTATTTTTTTGAACTTGAAATTATTTTGGCTTAATTGTGATTTGATTGATCATAATTTTCATGCTTTATACTAGGTTTTAGGTTTCCCTAGAGCTTTAATGGTGGAGGCAATTTGGACTTGGGTTCGTTTATGTCTTTATATTTGATTAAGACTTGCCTTTATACCTTTACATTTCTAGATGAACACAAACTAAGTTTTGTCACTTTTTGCTCATTTGGACCCTATGTGGCATCTATTTGGAATATTTTTGCGACATTTTTCATAAATTCCTCAAGGATAACTAGTCATTAGCCTTTAAATTTTACCTTTGGTTTTACTTTTTTGGATCTAGATCAAAGGATTTAGTATGAACCACTGATAATAATCCTAGGTCCTTCACCTCATTGGTCGTTACAAGTACTAAGCTCTATGGTTATGCCATTTGGCATATTATCATACCCATTGATCTCCAATATCTATACTCCTTCCATGTGTTAAGCTCTCAGGTCTCTTGGGTTCTACTCAAGGATTTCACTCCATTGGATTAAGTTTTTACAATTAAGTGAGAGCCATATGATCCTATAAGATGTGAAGTTTGTAAGTTAGCACTGAGCTAAAAATTAAAGACTTAGGTTATATGCTTGGCTTGAGTACATCTCATATTAATAAATATGAAGAACCTTTGGCTAAATCACTTTATGCTAAGTCTTGGTTGAAATATCAAAGGGACCCTTGTTAAAATATTTAAAACATGCTCCCTTTGTCTAGGCAAAAAAAATTGATTGTGCTAAATTTGATGGTCACATTAAAATCATAGACATCCTTGTGGTCATCAAATGACATGAGTGAGAGTGTTAATTTTAAATATATGAATTTCTTATGGTTATATTTGAGGGTGCCATGTGGCATCCTCATGAAGCTTCCCAGGATCTTATATTCAACACACTCCATTAGATCACAAAAAGTAAGGACTATTGGATGGTGATTTGAGTAGTCACATGTTATTAGCTCTATTTAATACATGAGACCCTTTACCAATAAAGCTTGGCATAAGTGATTGCCATAGTGTGCCTTATTAAGGCTCTAAATTCTCAAATTTTAACTCGCTTCATTTGATTGGATCTTGTAATAAAGTGAGGATCGTTAGATCCTGTAAGGTGTATGGAGTCTAAGTCAGTCTTATGGATAATATAAAGACCTAGGTTAAATTTTTAATCATAAATTCATTATATTAATAAACATGATAAACTAAGACTAAGATTCGTTATGTTAATCCTAGGCTAAAATATTTAAAGTGAACCCCTTTTTTAAAAAATCATGAAAAGGCCCCTTTTCTTTAACCAAAAGGTTAGGAGAGTTTTAATTTGATGGTGTCACTAACATCATAGACATCCTCATGGTCATCAAATGATGTGAGTGAGATCATCAAATTTGATATCATGAAATCCCTTGTATCAAATATGGAATTGACACATGGCCTCTTCATGGGGCTTCCCAAGATTTGGGTTCATCTCATGTTGTCAGATTAGATCCCATGATGAAGTGAGGATTGTTAGATCTGTAATCAAGCAAGAATGTTAAGTTAGGATCTGAGATTAATAAAGACTTGGTCTAAAGCTTTAACTATAAGATCTCATTTTCATTTAATAAACATGAAGGGGTCTTAGGATTAAAACTTGGGATAAATGTTAATTAAAAATGGCTTGATTAGGCAACAAAAAAGGACTTTTTAAAACTATTTCTAGGCATGGTTAGAATAATCTAGGACATTAAAAGTAAAATATGCAAGGACTTAGGTATGATTTTGTATTAAGGTTTTGTCATGTTATTAAATGTAACCAAGCCTTAATATAAAATTAATATCAGGTATTAAGTAGGTCAAACATTCCCACCAAATTTTAATTCAAACCAAAGGGTTTTAGGCTTAGGGTTTTGCTAAAGGAGGTCTAGGATCTAATTTTGACAGACTAAAGGTTAGTAAAATCCTAAACATGACTAAGTGGTGGATTTTTTCCTAGTAAATTTTAGTGATTTCTCCATGGAACCTACATTTCTCACAACTAGGGTAAACCATCAGTAATATTAGGTATACTAAAGCATAATTACAAATAAAATATGTTACCTTATCAGAGTGGATGATCTTCAAATTCTATAGAAATATAGGAACATAAAAAGCTTTTTAATGACAAGGTTCTAAAACATCCCAAGGGCCCCAATTTTCAAAATTATGGGTATGTTGGCCCCAATGAGGTCCAAGTTAACATGCCTCCAAATGTTAAAGTGATCACACCCCCTATCTATGATCCAATTACTAAATGTAGCATTCCCATGACAAAAATAAATGATCAAATTCAACATTTAAATGAACCACTTCAAGATACTAATATACCATCCCAAGAGATTATTGATTTGATGCATATAGTTGGTGAATTGCAACACCAATTACATCTCCTTACTTTGGAAAATAAGGCTTATAAGTCTTGGATAGATGCCAATGAATTATATGGTAACCTTCTTTTGAAGACATTTATCAAATCTTCATTGCCTTAATTTAATGGAACTGGAGATCCATCCATACACTTTAAATCCTTTTAGAAGGCTTTTCCATCTCATGTGAGTCCTTTGATTCTACTTAAGTTGTTCTAGCAGACATTAGTGGGTAATGCATAGAATTGGTTATTTCATATACTCCTTGTTGGTTCCTTACATACATATGATGACTTATAGGAGGCATTTCTTAGATATTACGTAGCAAACATGAGCCCTCATGTTACATATGAGAAACTTGATGCATTGCACCAGAATCCTTCATATCTAGTTAGTGATTATATCTTATGATTTAAGACTTACATGTTACACTTGATCTATAAACCAATAAATTTATAGGTTTAAAATATATTTATTAAGGGGCTTTGCCAACCCCTCCTAGAGCATATATTATATCAAATAGAGTCTTCCTTTAGGCACTTATGTTATATATTTTTAGCATTGGGGAATAAATTGGGATTGATTGAATCACATTCAGTTGATCAGTTTATTCTAGATTTCACATCATTACCTCCATCTACAACTCCTAGGACACAACATCCATGATGTCCCAAACAAGATAGGAGACCACAATCATAAAATAAACTAGTTAAGAACAAAGAGCTAGTTTCTAGAGCACCACCTACAAGATGCACTATAGAGAATAGTAGTAGGGCACCACTATAGTTTGATTCAAAATGAGATATCCCATACGTCATATTATCATCACTACTAGATAGGATGTTAATCACATTACCTTATACTCATCATCTATATCTACATCTCTTACATTGATAGCCACATCATCCCTTTTGTAACTATCATTATATCCATGGACATAGAGATAATGATTATTATGGACTCGAGGACTGTATTAATAGATGTTTTGATCATGGCATCATAACATTCACACCAAGGGAAACAATATCTCCTCCATAACGGATCCATAGACCTCATTCCTCCATGACTAAGTCATCTTAGGACATTCCATCATAGGAATACAGTTTCTAGGATAGAGCCTCATAAGAGATCTCTTATCCCACCTACTTAAAGAGTTTAGAGATAAATATAGTAAGAGTAACATACATATAGTAGTGTAATCTATGGATTACATAGTTTAGTTCCATATACATATCCATCATAGTTATAGGCATTACATCAAATTTTTTAGGGTCTTATTTCATGTAGCAACCCACTACAATTAAGATTAGATGAACCCATATCAAAAAGTACTACTCTAGATAGATATTCATTATAGTTGAGTTTTCAAGGACCTAATTCATGTAAAACACTAATATTATTAAGATTATATGAGCCCTTTTAATAGGCTATAGTTCCATCTCAATCTATTTCCAGTCATATGCATCATAGTAGAGGCCACATGGTGTTATTTCATGTAGCAATCCACTATGATTGTGAATAGATGAGCCTCCTTCACAACACACAATTTTAGTTTTGAATCCATTAAGGTTGCATCTTATAAAGTCTCCATTTATATCTATAGTTAGTACAATATAGATAGCATCAGATAAAGGGCATGTTCATACACAACATGAGTAGTATGGCCACTTTTTCAGTTGGTCATTAGGGTTCAGATAGTGATATGGTAGTCATGGGGTTGATATGCATAGATTGATATCTTACATCACCATATACTAATAGATGAGTCCCTAAGAGCCCCATAGTTTCATCAACTTCTCAAAGTTATAAGGGGACCTCACAGTTGGTTTCCACTACAAATATTTTAGAGTACTTATAGCATAAACAGCTTTCAAAGTCACAGTCTCAACCCTTCTATCATGATTTATGATCATGCACGATCCCTCTCATTGATATAAGACACCATGATAGGGATTTTATTATGAGACTCATTAGTTAGAATCATTTTTTATCAATCTTTCTTGTACATAATTTTTTACCTTACTTGTACATAGTTTATTTCAGCTTACTTGTACATAATCTTTTAGCTTTCTTGTATATAGTTTCCTTATGATTGCTTGTACATAGCTTATTTTCAAAATATAAAAACATTAAAATAAATAAAAATACCAAAAAAATATAAAATTTCAAAATAAAAAACATTAAAATAATTCAAAAATACTAAAAAAATTCAAATTATATGCATTATCCATGCTTTACATTTCTACTGCCATGCTAGAGTTACACTTTGTTGTTTTATGCTATAGTTTGTTGATTTATCTACATTACCATGCTTCACTTGATCTTCTTTGAGTGTGTGTAGTGACATACATATCCTTGATTACTTCACTCAACCCATTCAAGGGGCATCCTATTTCTACATTCAAAACATACATCGACATATCAACCCACTGGGGGCATCTTCTACATGACTACACCATCTAAGTTATGTCATTCCTACACCACAATCATGTTGACGTACATTACTTACTAGATTATATAGATTATTCTTTTGACACTCACTATTATATAGAACTTATGTATTTCTTAGCATCTACCTAGTATTGTACTACATGTTTTGCATACTCTCACTTCTTATTTTGATTAGTTAGATCTGATTGTTTTTCCAGCATTTACAAGCCTTCCTTTCTTTCTTTATGTAGCTAGATGTGATTGCATTTCTCTATTATTATTTTATCTCTTATGTGTGTCTTAGGACATTTTTTAACATCTTTTACTTCTATTCTTTTGTGTGCCTTAGGCATTTGCCAATGTCTTTTGCTTATACTCTTATACGTGCTTGTGGTGCTCGTGTCAATCTTGCGTATTTACAATTGTATGTATATATGGGAATTTGAATATGAATTATATTCTTGCTTTCTATGTTTGAGTGACATGTGCCTGTGTCCCTTATTTTATTGGCCCCTTTGTCTCTTTTGTATGCTTCTTTCCATGAATGCTTATTTGTTTCTCTATTGTTTGTAGTGTCATGATCCACATCATGCATTATCTTGATTTCTTGGATGTCATGATGGACATCATGATCCATCCCTCCTTGATAACTAATAGCTAACAATTAACCAAATTTCTAATTTTATTTCAATATACTACACATACTATTACATTATTACATCTATCTAAGCATACCCCTATAGATCTAACAATCTCCAAAACAAACTATGCTCTATCTTGAGACATCTTTTTTATTATCATTAATATATCATGTATTTCATAGAATAACACACTTGTAGGGATCTTTATTTTGAGGTAATTTATTTTAGGGTCTTCATTCCTATCCTTAAAAGAAGGTGCAATAATCATGGGTTTTGTCATAGAGATGAGAGCCTTCTACCAGTCAAAAACTAGTTTTAAGAACACTTAAAATAACAACCAAAACCCAAAGTAGGTAGAGCAGACCAAGAAAATAGTGATGAATATAGAATAATGATCAAAAATATAAAATGAAAAGAGTGCCATAATTAGACTACAACACTAGATAGCAAAGTGTCATCTTTTTGGTGCTCCTATCCAAATAGCAAAAAACTCAAATTTTCTAGAAATAAATAGAAAGGTAAGTTCAGTAATAGTTTTTTCAGCTATAGTATAGTTTAGAATCAATAGTTTTAGTATAATTTTTCTTAAAGAGTATATATATAGGGGGCATAATCCATGCCATGATGGCTCTCACTTCTAATTTTAGATTGGGCAGTTGGTATAACTTCCATATCATAATCCATGTTACAAACACCAGTGATTAGGGGAAATGTGTGTGACACATTTTCCTTTTCTTATTTCTAGTTCATTGTATTTCCTAGGTATTCTCAATAGTTACATTCCTTATTCCATATATAGGTGGTTATCATCATTTTGGAGTGGCTTTCATATAATCCTAGTTCCTAGTTTTAGAGTGGATTTCATACAAGCCTAATCTCCACCTTTTAGAGTGGCCAATATTGGCCTAGTTCTTAGTACACATTTGGCTATACATGTCACATTTTTAGATTACAAAGCATTCATAGGCTTTAGGATCCATCTCATATGACACACATTCATACTAGTATCAATTCATAGCTTCACTTACTAGGCAACAATGGAGCCAAAGGACTAGTTAGCCTTTTTATTCTTGAGCCACCTACTTAGAGTGATTAGACACATAGTCTAAACATCGATTAACATATGCATGATCACATAAATTCATTTAGTGGGTGACAATGGATCCAAATGGATAGACTTTATATTCTTTATCCACTCTTGAGGAATTGAGCACTCAACTCCATTCATGATATTACTCTTGGTACAACACATACCTAACATCACTTAGCATTACTCAATAGTACAATAAGTTTTCTATTGGTCCATGTACCTGATGAGGTGTATTCAATCCTTTCTCTTCATATCTCTCTTTTACCCAAATTATATATGTTCTTATTTTAGACATAGTAGTCTAATAAGAAATGATCTACTCTTTGTTTTCTCTTACATATTTATACTTCATGATGTTTTCTCTCCAAGCACACTCAGCATCACACACCTTCATGGGATTCATCCTTGTAGGTAAGTTTAGGTACACTTTCTATTTTTCCTTTATCCTAGTATTTCACTTTACTACATCACTAGAATAAAGGCAGCAAATGTATTCATATAAAATATCCAAATTGGTAGTTTGAGTGTGGCTTGTGAAACCTAATCCATAGATCCTTGCATTCTCATGTGACCCTTCTAGACACCTTTTTCTGATTACCAATCACTCATAGACTTCTAAATTCTAATTCTAGCTCAACCAAGCTCTATTTCCTAGGCTAATTCTATCCCCCTAAGTTCTGAGCCTATAAGATAGGAGTGTCATACTTGGAATATAGCATTGGACCCTAAGGTGTCCCATTTCTGGCACTCCTATACAATCACATTTTGAGCCTAAATGGTCAATTTCATCTGATTCTTATCCTTCATCATGTCAACTAGTGAAAATACATTTAACCCATGACCAATAACTCCCTATAAAAACCCATTCAAAGTTCATTTACAAAAAGGGGTGATAAATCTTACAAAGCAAGAAATAATACAAGCAAACTACTAAGGAAAACTTCCCTATTCTCTACATACAGTCATCCAACATAGCAACAAACATATTCAAACTCTCATACCAGTCCCTAGCCACCTCAATCACACTCAATTTAGCATTTTTGCATCTGCATCACACTATTACATAAAGCACTTTAGGTGGGAGAACTATATATGGCTTGATCCCTCTTTAGAGTATTGGTATGTAGGTAATGTGCCCACATAAAAGGATGTAGATCACACGTTCAATGCTTCTTACACAAACAAATCCCCCCCCCTTTCTCAAGTTATTCAAATCCCATTTATCAAGCATGATGGAGGGTTAAGGTTTGAATATTAAATTGTCTCTATAGTGAGTTCCATCAATATTTAGCATTTGAGATTTCATAGGCAAGCTCACATAAGAACAATGCAAATAACCTAGAATTATTAGGTCTATGTGACCGGTTTGGACAATAACGATAGGATTGGAAAATAGCATCAAACCTTGAAGTGTCCTATTTTTGGTGATATTATTCTTTCACCAAATAAAATCTAGAATTTGATTTATGACATTGTCCCAATCCTACACCACCATTTTCTGGCCTTGTCTCGATTGTTTTAACCTATTTCCAACTAAGTCATTATTTCTCCTTATTTTTTGTTATTTTTATAAAGGTAAAAAAGATAGATAAATTATACGAATTAGGATTGTAATTATTACAAAATTATTTACTAATTTATTAATCTAGACCCTTAACTAAAATAGAAATAAAACTCCATTATTCCAAAAAAATTTAAATCATCGAAATATTTTAACTTCTTAAAAATAATGAATTCATGTAATGGAGAAAGAAAAATTTGCTTAAATATGTCTTGAAACTTCTTATCTTCCATAGGATTAGTCATTTTAGCTATCATTATCTTATATCTTAAGACATATTCATTGATTCCTTATTCAATTTTGGTAATTTGGGTATAGGAAACCTTTTCATAAATATTAATGGAAAAGTGTACTAAAAACTAGTCTACAAGAGGTCTGAATGATTTTACATATTGGAGAGGTAAATCATAAAACCACCCCAAAACATAGTCCTTAAGACTTCCTATAAATAATTTGGTCAAAATTTTATCAGTGGAGGCATAGTCAAGATATGCCACATAAAAGGATTGAATATGTTGTTCATGATCACCTTTGCCATAATAAAATTGGAACTTAGGTGCAATAAAACTAGTTGGCAAAGGGTGAAAAGATATCTCAAATGCAAGAGGGTTATACAACACATCTTGTAAATCAATAGCATGAGGGGATTTTTAAGTTATTTTTTCAATTTTTATAACCTTATCCTCCAAGGTATTTATAACTTGAAGGAGTGTTTGAACTATAGACATAGTGGGATTTATATTAGTAATTTGAGAAGTCACTAAAGGGGATGTAAACATTGTTTGAGTAGTAATAGGTATTAAAACCAATATTTATGCTAAAATAATTGTTATTTCCATGGTAGATGTAGCAAGAGTGTTTTGGTTTTCAGAAAATAAAGGTTGGAAGACATAATCTATGCCTCCACTAGATGTAGGTGGATTTATAAGTATGGACTTAGTTATAGTACCCTCTAAGGATTCACCAACACTAGGCGAGGCATCCTTAGTTTTATCTTGTTTACTTATTTCATCCCTTGTAACATATAAAAATGCATCCATTAAGCTCTTATTATTATTGAGATGAGTAATCAATGTTTATCTATGTTGTATTTAGAATCAGGTTTTTCACTAACATTTTATATTACTTCACAAATGAAAATTTTAAAATTTGTAACAAAGTAGAATAATTAGGAAAAAATTAGAAAACCCTAACTAACCTAGGGTTTTATGTTCAAATATTAGGTTTACCAAATGTTTAACTGTAAAATGGATGAGGATTCTTTCTTTGGATTAGATATAGGGTTAAGAATATAAAAATCATAATGCATAAGGGTAATAATCAAATCTATAGCAAGTCAATTGGGTGTTAAAGTTAGATATAAACATATAATGAATTTCTTATGTTGAGAATAGGCTAAATATAGAAAGTATAAGTAATATATACATGGAAATAATAGAGAAGTAATATACTTACCTGGTTCTAATGCCAACATAGTCTTGGATCTAGAATAGGTAAAAAATAGTCTAGAGGATGATTCTAAAATAGTCATCAGATTCTAGATTTGACACTTCTAGAGATTTAGAAACTAACATTAGCTTGGGATAGTTGTAATGATTTTACTATTTGGGTTTGATGCAAGTGTCCTATATGGAATACCTAATGAAAAAGGATTTGACCAATTAGATGCTTTTGGGTTTGAATTCACCTTCACTCTAGTGTATTTAGTTCTAGGTAATGGATTGTCACCCCTCATGAATTTTCAAAACTTGAGTTTTTCATCTTCATAGTGACCTTGGGAAAAATGGGTTAGTGGGCATGTAGTGTTGAGATGACCCCAAAGACCCATTTTTCATGAGCATTGCCTTCATATCCAATACTCCAAATAGGGCCTCAAACTGATGTAGTTATCCCCTATGTGTTGGCTTGTGTATGAATCATGTAATAGATGAAAAACAAGTTGTAATTATCTAAAAATGACACTTGAGTTCCAAGAGTGTTACTTGAAACCACCCATTCCTATATTATCCTTAGACCTATCTTAGGGCCTATTTAGACAATTATCTAACTTTTTTGTAGGCAACAAACATCCCTATACATCTCAAAATTAGTCTTAGACCCTTCCATAGACATCCAAGTCCCTAGTGCCTCAATGTTATTTCACTTAAACACTAGTGCCATAAGTGAGCACTAGCACCATAATGTTTTTGTCTTATTTGGGCACTATTTTCCTTTTCCCTCTTTTAAGCTCTAATGGATATCTTTTTAATTCATAAGACACCTAGGGTCAGCCTAGACCTATTTCAATGCAAGCTTAAGCACTAAACTAGTATATATACATGAATTTTAGCATTTTATCTAGTAGATGGAAATTAGATGAAAATACACACAAATAAGCATATAAAAAGTTGTGAATGATCAAGTTTATTAATCCCTATTCTACCCTAATTCTACATACAACCCTACACAACATTCCTAATCTTAGATTACTTATATTTTTAGTCTTAAGTCACATTAAAAATTACTTAAATAAGCATTCATATTAGCATTCACATGTACTTGCACTAAGTGCTTAGGTAGAAGAACTACATTGGGATTGATCCCTCTTTAGAGTATTAGTATGTAGGTAGCATACCCACATAGGGGTGTGGATCACACGTTCAGCACATTAGACCCACTAATCCCTTTTTCTCATGGTGTTCATTCAAACCCTTATAATCATGAAAACTTATGTTTTTCACAGGAAATCAGAATTACAAGAAAATTTATTCATTACATAGACCTAAAATTTGGACCAAATCTAGAATAGGACTTGATCTAAAAAAATCAAAAATCATTGGCAAAGAGGACATTAGCACCACAAGTGGACACCAACTATATAGCGCTATTGTCTAAGGTATATCATTACTAGCTAGGAGGAATTATTACATGCAAATCCTATTTATGACACCCTAATTAGCTTTTATGATATTTTTTAGCCTCTAGATCATTTGTCTCAATCAGTTTCCAATTAAGTATTCATTTATGTCATTTATTACTATTATTATAAATATCATTTTAGCTCAATTCTTTCATAAATTAGTGCTTATATTTATTATATATTTTATACCCTAATTTACTATACTTATAACCTTTATCAACCTAAGTATTACACTCCATAACCCTAAATATTTAATTCATTTGGTGAACCCAACTTACTTTAAAACCCTAGTTTCATCCTTATGTTTGCCTTCTCCATTTTTGTGTAATAAATTAAGTCCACATGATAATTTAGTCAACTCCATAGATTAATATCCCCACTCCATAGGTAGTTTTAGCTACATATCACTTAGTATAATTGGTTCCTAGACCTTAGATACCTTTTCACACATCACACATGATCATTCTTCCTTTGTTTGATACAGGACACCTTGATAGTGAGTCTCTTTCAAGACTCATTAGTTAGTATCTTCCTCCTTACTTGTGCATAGCTTCCTTTATTCTTTATTGTATATAGTTTCATTTTCTTATCCCTTATACATGGTTTATATCCAGAAAACAAAAAAATAATATAATATATTCAAACCATAAAAACATTTAAGTATTTTCTCATAAAATACAAATTAAAGATTGTGTGCATTTTCCATGTTTACATTTCTTATAATTGATAGGTAATATATATGCTAGCTATCTTAGTATAATTGGTTTTATCATATATACATGATTCATTTGCTTTTTTGAGTGTTTGTAGATTTCTACAAGACCCAGATCCTTCACATAGATCTAGATTTACTACTATCTACCCAATAGGGGCACATACTTAGATACACAGATTCATCATTTGATACATTCACCCATTTGGGGGAATCCTATACATGGTTTTGATTGCCAGGTTAAATATTTCTATACTATATATCATAGATTTAGCATTATTTATATATTGATATTGATCATCCTACACTACACATTATATACCAACTACTTCTATTATACACTTAGTTTATGTACATCTTTTCTCTTACATAGATTTGTACCACATGTTCATGGATACTTTCATTTATAACTTCATTATTTTAGACTTGATTGTGACTCTATTTTTCCATATATATTTGAGGGCATTTGAATATGCCATTGTTCTATGGTTCTATGCCACCGTAATTCATTGTATGTATTCTTTAGACATGTGCCCATGTCCTTGTGTGTACTTTTTTTATTATGTATCAAACATTTGAGCATGTCCTTCCATGTGGATATAAGCTAATCTTACTTGTTCTTTATGTATGTGGATATTTAAACACATATTTATATATATTTCTTTATCAAATTTAGTGGCATGTTCCCATGTCCCTTATATTGTGTCCCCTTGGCCTAATTTATGTGCCTCATGTGTATTATATGTATGATTTCATGTATGTGTAATGACCATGAAACTTATATATTAATTATTACAAACTCTAGTTTTAGATGTCATGAAAGAGCTCATACATCTCCCCCTTCCTCCTTGGGTGTTGTGATGGATGTCATGCCCCATCCCCCTAGGTATTTAATCAATTTATTATTCATATTTTTTTTCATACACATTATTACATTGTTATATCTATCTTGACAACCTTTTTAATGATATATCTAACATACATCATACATTACCAACTCATGTTCAGATTATCTTACATTTCAATGTCATGTATACAAATTATATTGGTTTATTACCTAAATATCATATATGTTCAAGATAACACATATCATGTTGAGATTTTTTTTAGGACAATTATTACATATGATCAACAACTCACCTCAAAAAGGGGGAATTCACAAAGTTTTATCATGAAGATCAAGCCATCTGAATGCACTCATAGTATAGTTTTTAACATGCAAACATAGAATACAGAGCTTAGTTTCATAAAAATGTAATGGAAAATAGTCAAATAGAGATTAGAGTAAGTTTGGTAGAAAAACAACATGATTGGACACTAGCACCAAAAATGGACATGAACACCACAATACTACTGTCCAAGATATGGCACTATTGTCTAATAGCCTCAAAAGTAAAAAAATATAGATTTGGTAGAAAGACACAATAGATATAATCTAGGTTTACATAGATTTAGTTATAAATTATAATGTTTGCTCAATTTTGCCTAATTTTTAATAAATCATGCCATATTGCTTAGATTGGGTGCATCATGCATGACATGAGCACTCCTTGATCCTCACTATACATAGTAAAGTAGCTAGTCTTTATCACATCAAAGTGACCTAAGGTCTTGGTGTAGTGTGCCTCCCAGATGAGTCATTGGTGAGGTGTGATAGAGGGAACATAGAGATGTCTAAGATTATAGAGTAGTTGGTTAGACAAGTAGAACTCATGAACTTGTGTACCTTGTGAAAGGCTAGTGTAAGTTATTGTGAAGTCGTTATTAGTAGAGTAGAAAGGAACCCAATTTGTAAAATTATGTCTACATGTGTCCAACACTATGATGAGTGTATGAATTAGTGATTAGCTAAGGTAATTAGATATCACACATACCATACAGTTATTTCCGATAGGTGGAGTACCTTTGCACCATGTTTTTGAATGTCTCAAAGTGGTATACAACTAGATGCCCATGATGTATGAGCACTGCATTGAGTGTATATTCATATGCATTAATGTGAATTTCAAATTTTTATGTAATGTCAAGAATTGTAAGAATAGGCACTACATAGAGGCATTACTTGAGTGCCTCAAAAGCATGTTATTACACGTGTCTAGTCAAACTTGGCTTTGGGGTGTGTGAGTTGGTTGAGAGCCCAAGAGATGTGTGAGAAACCAAGGATGAACCTATGGTATAAACTATCAAGTCCAAGAAAACTCCTCAATTTTATGAGATTACACAAAGTAGGCACACTTTGTTAATTTGGATTACAACTTGATGTGTGAAATGTGTTCCATATGCTCCTCCCAAGTATTAATAAAGATGATAATGTCATCCAAGTAGATAATGATTAATGAGTTCAAGATTGGCCTAAATAGATCATCTATCAAGTTCATGAAAGTGGATGATGCATTCGTGAGGCCAAAAGGAATAACCAACCATTCATACAATCCTTCTTGAGTCTTTAATGATATCTTCTAGATGTCTTCAAGATGGATTGGAACTTGATGGTAACTTAAATTTAATTTCATCTTGGTGAATTATTGTGTGCCGTAGAGTTGGTCTAGAAGGTCATTAATGCATGGTAGTGGATATTGATTCTTCACCATGATTTCGGTGAGTGTACGATAGTAAATACATAGTCACTAGGACCCATACTTATTAGGTTCAAGGACTATTGGACTCTAGTAAGGAAAAAATTAAGGCTTAATCTTGCTCTGATAAAGAAGATCTTGAATATAACATTATACTTCATCATTATCTGAAACTAATTTATGATAGAGAGGGATACTTGGAATAGAGGATCTAAGAAAAAAATTGATGTTATGATTTAGCATTTACTTTATTGGAAGGCCTTCAGGTTCTAAGAAGAATTTACTACTCCTATCCAATAAATTATTTAGTTGTTATTGTTTTGATAATGTGTGAGTGTTGTGTGTTGTTAGGGTGTCCTTTAATTTTGAATGCATAGTTTTATTAGGGTAAACCATGAGTAATATGAACTTATGCATACATGAGGAACAAGGTGAATTTGTTCATGTGAGATAACTCAAAAAGGTTATTGAATTGATATTGCTCATAAATACACCAATGCTATGGCTTAGAATTGATACATAGTTTTATGGTTATATAAGTATGAGTCTACTATAGTAGGATGTCATAGACCTCTAGAGGTGCAATGTCACAAATGATGTTGTCTTCTATAGGTTTGAATTTATACTAAAAAGTGCATTATCACTAAACTTTTATATCTTTCCCTTACTACAACCACCCTAAAGAAGTAAGGATTTGGATGTGTAATAGTGGTAAGACCAAGGTGTTGAGGTATGGATTGTGTGATGATGTTATTTTGGACTTATGACTATCAATGATGATGTGGATATTTTGACCCTTCACCTGATAACTTGGTGTGGAAGAGACATTTTCAAACTCTTCATATATGTCAATCATAGTGGTGATATGGTGATTTAGAAAAGAGGCATATAGAGTGAGTGTCATCCATTAGTTTGGTTCTTGATGTAGATTGTGCTGAGTAGGGATTGATATGTACATGGAATTCAAAATAATTGTGAGTGGATAAGTGATGGATATGGAACCACTTATCACTAGACTTCTTTTTCTCTCCTTTATTTAAAGTAAAAGGCATTGGAGCTTTTTAGGGTTTATCAATCTTTTGGTGTTACTCTCATTTCTTGATAGGTGTGTTGTTGCTTCTATTTATAAGGATTTGATGTAGAGTTATGTGAAGGTTGGGCTCTTATGCTATTCCATTAGATGAAGAGGTGACACTCTACTTCATCTTTGCCTTATATTCAATCTTTAAAACATTATGATATGCTTGACCAAAAGCGTCAGAAGTTAAAAACTCCATATTCTCATGGATATAAGGTGAAAGTCTTATGTACTTCAACACCTTGTGTTAGGTGTCACTGGAGTTATCATGTAAGCAGTGTAGATTAATCATTATAAATGTTGGTGTAGTCATCTATGGATTGATCTTTTTACTAGTTTTATTTGGTTGTAACTTGATGTATTCATATTCAAAGTCACATAGAGGGTATTACTCCTCCTTTAAGTTCATCAACAAAAAAGTCTTCCATGATTCAATTAGAACACACTCTTGTGTGTGCCACACATTGAAGCTCTCCCACTAGTGAATGACTGATTATAGACATCTTCCAGTACTATGAAGGTGATCTTCTCAACATAAATGAGAATAGTTGAATGATAAGTATTCCTTTAGTTATGAAATATAGGCATATAATTCTTTAGTCATCAATCTTGCCTTCAGAACATAGGCATGTTGAGAATAACTTGAAATTTGAAAGGGGTTTTATTGTTGAAATTGTTATCAAGTGAATTATAGAGGTAGATGGTAGAAGGTGTCAAATTGAGATTGTACCATCAATTGATGATATGTGGGAAGAAACATTTAGTATGCATTGTCCCTCTAGTACATCAGTGATGAGTTTTCATACCTTACAGGGGATACCTCAAGTCACTACTAGGCATCAACCATCTTATTTTTGCTACAATGTTATTCCAAATATTCTAAAATAGAAATAGTTGAAAAACCTTCCTTCTCAAGTTGTGCTCACATATTTATAGGCATAGAAAGGAATAGAGTTTTTTAGCTTTGATACTAATGATCTGCACCATAGGACCCAAGACCAACGTGAAGGGGATAATTGATTTTTCATTTTTCAAAGTGAATGGGAAAAATTAATTCAAAAATAAATAACTAAACACATTCAATGGACTAGAAGTATTACTTTTAGGAAATGCAACTTTTATTCATTAACAGAGAATAGGAAAAACTAGTGTAATGTGTTATAGTGCATGTTTTATAGATTAGATACATAAAGCATGTTATATGTGTTATGAATGTGTGGATCATTGACCTTTTTTTTGGATGTGTATGTTACATAATTATACAATTAGAATATATGAGTGGTTATAACCACTATCAGTTACCAAGAAGATAGCTATGTTGGTTCATCTTCTAGGATGGATGATGGTTGATGAACCCTTTGAAGAAACTGGCTAATGCTAGGTAACATGTGGATGTGTTAAGGAGTCTAATAATTTGATGAGGCATGTAGAACTATTAGGTGCATGGGTATATGATCTCTAGAGTGTGTATAATTCTATGACTTGGTACATAACTTGTATGGTGTGTGGGTATGTGAGTTATAGTGTAAAACTGCAAGGTACATTATATGGTTGTGTGAGGGGCACAAAATTTAATGAGCTTAGTGTAGGTATTATGTGGTGCATGAAATTATAAGTTAGGAAGTGCATAATAATGAGTGCATATCATGGAGTGTGTAGGGGTCAATGTGTAGAAGTATATAATATGGTGTGGGACTCATGTGTATGACTTTAAGAAAAATAAAGGTAAGGAGTTCGCAAGATTGGGTGAGAGGTGCATGCCCTACACAATAAATTGAATGAAGAGTAAGCTTAGATATGCAATAATTGTACACATATCACTCCTATTTTAGTTTTAAATACTCATATTAGATTATTACAACTTAATATAGAATCCATATGCTCAGATATCATATTTGGGGGCATGTGCATGACACCTTATTTTTATATGATCACTTATACACTAGTTGATCATCTGGAATGGAAAAATCCATGTCATTTTCTATGTTATACAACCAAACACCATGTTCTAAGTAATACACCAGATTGATGCCTTACTTTTTCTACAATGGTTGGCATTACTATGTAATCCTTGAGCTACATACTTGAGTGCTCGAGGAGGCCCCTAGACCAATTTTCATTCTAGAGTTCTCTTGTGGCCACAAATCCATTATATATAGTTTTAGTTAAAATCATATATCTTTGGTTACATTGTGTAATTTAGTTATAGATGCATTTACTACATATGTTTAGGCAATGATTGATTCATTGTCTACTTGAGTTTTTAATTCACTTACATAAGAGGTTTGGGCAAGCCATTAGTCCAAACCAAGCTATTCATATGTCATGATCCACCAAGTAAGGGTGGGTAATGATGGAGTCAAAACCAGACTGAGTTCTTGATCCACTCACACATGGGATTGAGCAATCCATCAACTCAGTCTAAGATATTCATTGATTTGATCATTATCTACATGCATACACACAAGATGTCACCAAGTTTATGCATTAATTTGCATACCCAGTGAGGTGTATTCATGATTTTCCTCTTTATTATATATTTACTTAGTTTTGTTTTTACTTTTGATATCTCTTAAGTAAGGATTGATCTATGCACATTTCATGTATAGGACACATAATGGAACATGTTTCACATACTCAAATCTAAATTAATGGACTTCACCTCACATGTAGGTCTAGGTATGTGTATTTTTACTTTATCTTAGTCATTTCAAATTTTTTTCATTTATATAATAAATGGGGGGAATGTAATCATCTAAAAATGACACTTGAGTTCCAAGAGTGTTATTTGAGACCACCCATTCTTAGATTAACCCTAGACCCATATTAAGTACTATTTAGACACTTATCTAACTTTTTTTGTGAGCCACACACATCCCTAGACATCTCAAAATCATTCTTATACCTTTCCTTAAATATCTAGGTCCTTAGTGCCTTAAGTTTTACCACTTGGCCACTAACACCATAAGTGGACACTAGCACCACAATGTTATTGTCCTATTTGGGTGTTACTATAATTTTCCCTCTTTTGAGCTCCAATAGATATCTTTCAATTCCTAAGACACCTAGGGTCAGCATGGACCTATTTAAAACCATGCACAATCACCAAATCAATATATATACATGAATTTTATCCCTTTATCCACTAGATGGAAATAAAATGTAAATACACATAAATAAGCTTAGAATAAGTTGTGCACAATCAAGTTTATTAATCCCTATTATACCCTAATTTTACATATAACCATCCATAGCATTCCTAAGCTTATAATACTCATATTTCAAGTCTCAAATCATATTCAAAAGCACTCAAACTGGTACTCATAATAGCATTCACTTACACTTACACCAAACACTTAGATGGCAAAACTACATTGGGATTGATCACTACTCAGAGTATTGGTATGTAAGTAGCATGCCCACATAGGGGTGTCTATCATATGTTCAACACATTAGACCCACTCACCCCTTTTTCTCATGGTGTTCATTTAAACCTTTACAAGCATGAAAGCCTAGGGTTTTCATAAGATAATAGAGATATAGGAAAATAGGGATATAGGAAAATATATTAATTTTATAGATGTAAAATTTGGACCAAAACTAGAATAATATGTGATCTACAAAACTTAGAAATCATTCAAAAAGAGGATATTAACTCTACAAGTGAAAAATAGCACTATGATGGCCTAGATTCTAATGTAAATAATGAAGAAATTACATTATGTGAAAATATTTTCACACCAAAATAATGTTGTATTGTATTCAAATTATTTTTACAATGAAAGGTGAAAGCTTAAAAAGCTTCATGGGTGGTTATGGAAACAAACTTTCACGAGTAACCAACTTATTTAACAAAGAAAAATATAAAACATAAACAAACTCCAAAACATTAAAATTAAACACTTTAGATCATTAAAAATAATCCAACAAACTCCCCCTTGATCCAAAGGGGTATAGAAAGATTGGATCAAAGAACTATGAGTCATACAGGTAGACTCTATCATAATTACAATTGGTACACTGTGCATCCTAGACTGATCCACACCCTGATCATCCCCACACTATAGTAGAACATGATCATGCACTATCCAACTACATTGATCCTCACATATAATCCATCCAAAAAGTAACTACCCCCTGTACTGTGTATGGCATATCTCAAATTAATGCCCAATAATTACCAACATTTCTCATAGGCCTTTGCTCAGCACTAGCAATGCTAGCAACACAATGTTGACTCGTACCATACATCACCGATGACTAATCAAAAAACCAATATGCAATATCTTCTCCCCCTATTAGGTGGGAGGTGAAAACTATGAAACAAATAAACCAAGACTAATCAAAAAACCAATATGCAATATCTTCTCCCCCTATTAGGTGAGAGGTGAAAACCATGAAACAAATAAACCAAGTACAAATCACTAAAATTCTCCACATCAAAGATCATAGAAATACTACATCTATGAAAGAAAAGTACACAAGCTAAAAAATGCTACTACATCAAATCCCAATCTTGAGCCTAACAACTCACACAAGATGGGTGTGTCACCATCTCATAATATATAGTCATCAACTATGGAGCAAACAACTTTGTAATCATCCCATCCATAAAAATAATAGCTAGAAGAGGAACTAGAAGAATGACTAGAGTGACTAGAGTGACCAGCAATTGCTTCTTCCTTCTATTGATGTTGAGAGGACCTCCTTTTGGAGGGGCACTATATAGATAAATTTCCTATGCCACCATAATTTTAGCATATTATCTCACATCCACTAGAACTATAGGAATAATAGCCACATGAAGAAGAATGTATGTGTTTGTGCGTGTGTCCATGTGAATGTTTGTGGTGATGCTCATGTGTTTTAAATTCTTAATGCATGACACATATTCTAAAACATCTTCATCATCAGAGAGTTTAGTGTTGAGTAACTACATAAGAAGGTCAATTTTCTTATAATCAAGTTATTTATCATAAAAGTATTTTAGAGATTTCCATGTGTTCCAAGCTTTAGATTTGATGGCTTCTATGTGAATTATAACTTGAGCATTGTAAGTTAATTTCAATAAAGCAAGGGCACGCTTGTCAAGTTTATGAAATTTTATAAGTTTTGTGGCTTTGGTGGGTAATGTTGGTTGATTTTCAATTACTTCCCATAAGTTATTGAAAATTAATGTGTTTTCCATGTTCATTGACCATTCTTTATAATTCTTAGGAGTTAGGCATCTAGTGCCAAAAATGAGGCTCACAATTTTACCCATGATGTAAAAAGTAAGGAATACTATCAAAGTTTTGCCTTTACCTTCAAAATAGATTCCATTTTATAAATGATCCTAGGACTTGTAGTGAACTTGAATTTTGAAGGTGTCAGTTTCAACCAAAAGTGCACCTTGATACATCATTTGTTTGCAAAAAAAACATATAAGGAAACTCCAAAAAGGATATTTGATCATTTTAATGAATATGGAATGTTGAAAACCATGAAGATCTCCTGGTCACATGACCACCTTCACAAATAATTAAAAGAACAACTAGTGTTGCAAGAATTAGGACTTACACCCTTATGTCTCCATATGAATCAAAAAAAGAGTCTCAAAAGAGAATATTCTTCCAAATGATTCTCAAAAAAAATTACTTGGGTGAGAAAATATTAATTTTTCTCGTCCATTATTTTTCCATGTAAAAACTAAATCTTTCCAAATCTAGTGTAGGACCCACCAACCCCTAATTTTGAACAAACTTTAGAAAAAAACCTTACAAAATCAAATTTTTAATTATCCTGAGACTTACAATGCCTCCTTAGAGCTTTACAATGCCAAAGCTGGTTTGGGAAATTTCTAACTCATCTGAAACTCCACTAGACCGTATAAATCCATATAAAACCTAATTACTACATATTGGGCTCAATTTAAGATAATCACTAGGGATTTTAATCAAGCATATGAAATTTTGAAGAAGTTTAGGCATTGAAGAGGCTATAAAATTACAAATTCAAGCTGTATAACTATAACTCTGATCTTGAAAAACTTCTAGGATGTATATTGAATGAAGGTTTGATCTTGGAAACTCATATATAGATCATAAACTTAGCAGATCAAGTTTAATAAAAATTGAAATCCATTTTATCTAGTCATAGATATATTTAGCATGAAAAAGGTCATACTACTACATATATGGGTTATACTATTGCATATATTACTAGAAAAAACTCATAGAAGCTTTTTTTTTTGAATTGACAAATGATCCTTAGATGCTCAAAATCATGCCAAAAACTCAGGAGATGAATTGAGGGAAGTTTGGATCCATTTTTACATTTCACATAGACTTTCAAGTGAAAGAAAATATATACAAATTACCTTTGGAAAAATTTTGGGGTTTAAAAAACAACTTTGAATCACTCTATGGCTTAAAATCCAATCTTGAATGCTCGATATGGAATTTGGATGCACTACCAGGGAGCAGGAAAAGCTTATCCAATTATATGTCCATACAAAACTACTCACAGCCTATTTTTCCAAATTTACTATAAAACTATTAAAAAAATAAATATTTAAATAATTTTCCAAATTTTCAACTTGAGACCAACCAAAAATTTTGGGGTTTAAAAAACAACTTTGAATCATTTTATGGCTTAAAATCGAATCTTGAATGCTCGATATGGAATTTGGATGCACTACCAGGGAGCAGGAAAAGCTTATCCAATTATATGTCCATACAAAACTACTCATAGCCTATTTTTCCAAATTTACTATAAAACTATTAAAAAAATAAATATTTAAATAATTTTCTAAATTTTCAACTTTAGACAAACCAAAAATTTTGTGAAGGGCATACCATTTTTGGAATTTCATATGGAAAAATCTTTCACCCAGCATGATTTTCATCTTGAATTCACCATGCTTCAATAATCATGCTATGATACCACTAATGCCCCAGATTCCAATGTAAACAATGAAGAAATTACATTATGTTATAATATTTTCACACCAAAAATAATGTTATATTATATTCAGATGATTTTTACAATGAAAGGTGAAAGCTTAAAAAGCTTCACGGGTGGTTATGGGAACAAACTTTCCTGAGTAACCAACTTATTTAACAAAGAAAACTCTAAAACATAAATAAACTCTAAAACACTAAAATTAAACACTTTAGATCATTAAAAAAAATACAACACACCATAGCACTACTATATAAGATATGGTGCTACTGTGTAAGAGGAATTTTGACACCTAGTTCTTATTTACAACACCTTGATCAACTTTTGTGCTAGTTCTCAACATCCAAATCATTCATCTCAATCAATTTCCAGATAAGTATTCAATTTTTTCATTAACTTATATTATTAGAAACATTATTTAAGCTCAATTATTTCATAAATGAGTGGTTATATTTATTACATATTTTATACCATGATTTACTATACTCAGACCCTTTAATAACCTAGGGCTTACACTCCATAACCCTGAAAAGTTAATTCACAAGTAAAATAACGACCTATTATGTAACTTAAAAAATTAAACTCTTAAGATGATCCTTTATTACTTTATACCTATAGATGTGTTATTCCTATGACTAGTATAGAAATAGGGAAGCTTTATTCAATTGAATGCTTGATAGAGTGATTTTGATAAGTCACCTTGGATTCTCTTAGTCTTTTCTAGGTGAGGAATGAATGAGGGTCGATCATGTATCTATATCAATCCCTTTGGATAAGTAACTCACATAAAATCACTTAGGATAACCATTAGGATACATTTCATTTACAAACTAGATGACTTCAAGGTACTTGATATTTGTGATGGGTCAAGACACTAACATTGATGCTAATGTTTGTCTCAGATGTTAGTATTTAAGGAGAAAGAAAGTAAGTACATGTTCAAAACTTGTAGAGTTAATACGATAAGTATGTTTTAAAGCATTATGGGTAAGATAAAAGGTATGGTTCATCAATATAATATTGTTAATATGATGATATAATACAAGGGGCATAAGATAGATCACATGCAAGACTTGTAGAAGTGGGATAGGTCCAAAATTGAGAGGATTAGCTAAGGTTTGATTTTTCCAAGTATACAAGATTGAGGTGATATATAATCCATAAATATCATCTATAGTACTATCTTTTTATGTGGGTTTTATGCACACCATGGAAACTTTTATAAGTAGCCTCTAACATCTTAGGATTAGTGATTAATCACTCCAAGGTATAAGTTACAAGGTATTTGGTTTTGTAAACAACCTATTGGTGGAATAATGGTGAGTGAGGTAGTTTATTACCCATATATGGGTCAATTGTGAGTGAATGTAAATATACTTGAGATGGGTGGACTAATGATGGTTCTAACCTAAGGTGGGTAGGACTTCAAAAGAAACTCAAAAAGAGGGAAATGTAGGGTAGAAAAGGAAGCTTATGCACCACACTAGATGAAACCTTTTAATACCAACACTTAAAATAGAGACTAGACAAGGAATCAAAGACCAATATTTTTTCTAGGCTACTATACCACAACAACAATCAAACATAGTTCGGATTCAAAGGGAACCAAAATATAATATACTTCAGCACATAAAATCAAAGGTTGCCACCTTTGTTAGACTACAATAGCATATCTATAAGGGGATTATAATTTATATACAAAAGTCATTCAGATCAGTGATAGATCAATATGAATGATTGTATATAAAAGAGATAACTCATACACAACTAAAATACTAAGAAACTAAAATGATATAACTTCTTACATAATCCACAAGTTTTGGAGAAGAATCAGATTCTACACATCAAGACTAAAATTGTAGAACTTTTTAGAATTTTCTATTAATATTAATAGTCAAAATTATCCTTCATTTGGAATAAGAGGATATAAGTATAAATAATCTTGGGATGGTGAAGGTCTCATCTCTCAAGTGAAGTCTAAAAATACATATAAGAATATAACATTTCATGATAATCTCATGTAATGTGTGCATGTATAATAATGATTGCTCAAAATAGAATCCCTCATCTAAAATATAATATATACAAGATAATTAAATTAGGAACTATCAGTTCCATCTTAATTCATACATGAAAATATATATATGTATATTTATAAAGTGTTGATTCAACATAGCTAAAAGAAGAAAACTATGACATATTTGAAGTAGATGCCAAAATCTATGGAATTGAATTTGAAATTGGTGTTACAAATGAAGTAGACACTAGAACTATAAATAATTCTAAAGTAGACAGCAATGTATTTATAGTTGTGGTCACTTGAAATAACACATAGGTAGGCATTACTTTGAGTATGTACCATTTTATACATGTGAAGTTGAGCACTCTGACATCAGATGGTAATAACACCTATTATTGAATTGGTTTACTTGGCTAATTCCATCTATAGGTAAACTTCATGAATCACCTAGAAGTCAACATTTATAGCCTTGAAATTGAGTAGATCCCTTTTAAATAACTAAGGAAGTTTGTCCATCAGTTTCTTATGTACACCCAATGTAGCTCTAACCTATGCATGCAGTGCCTTAGTCCCTATAATTTTATCCCTCACAATATTGAGAATTTGGATAATTCCATCATTTTTTCTATAAACAGTGCCTTCAATCTCTTCTCTAAAACTATCTAGTGTTTCTCACATAAGATTATAAAAAATGGGCCTAGGCACCAATCAGCCCTATGGAATGCTTACTTGAATGACTCTTAAGTTAGTCATGATAGATATATCTTCACTCTCTTGGTTTGAAAATTATTGGACTAGATCCCACAACTCTTGATGCCATTCAAATACACTATCCCTTTTTGCATCAATATAATTTTATTCCCAAGAGCTTCAGATGTTGTTATTGAATTGAGGTGGGCATAACCGTTATTTATTGTGGTCTATCTTATAAAACACAAATTACCATCAATATATTTTGGGTTTTTGAACAATTGAAGAATGTCTCCCCACTTGGTATAGGAGGTGGCCTTTGTATACCTTATTGAACCAATAGTGTCAAATAATTTTCTAGTTATCACTTGAAAATTATCTATTATCTCTTTGGAGGCTTAGATATTGTTAACCTCAGGTTGCCTCTGTATAGGTTAGTCAAAACTTTTAAAAATCTCTTTCATGACTCCCCCAACATCATCTATAAAAGTATATGGGTCCCCCATATACCTATCTAGGTCAAAGGGATTTACTTTTCTTCATTTTGTCAAATAAAATATGTCTTCTCTTTGTTCCAGCTCGACCTATTACCCTTTAGGAACCATAGTTTTCCTCTTCACTTTTATCAAGGTGTTTGTCTATCTATCCAAATGGAACTTTATTATGGGTTGCTCAGTTATCACCAAATCTTGTCTCCCTACTTCTTGTTACAATTTTTAGATCTACAAAGGAATGTCTAGTGCAACTTATTTCTTTATTTTCTCTATTTATGTTGCAAGATTTTTTGAGGGGGAGTGTCCTAGAGATAAAATAGCCTTCGAGGAGGTTGTCCTTATTATAGGAAAAGGAAGAATAACCTTCCTCCATCTAATAAATTATCTCTATATTGGTGTGTCAATGATGTATTTGGCCTTGACTTATACTTTGTGGATTGAGATGGTAGGTGAGTATACCTGGGATAATCAACCAATGGGCATTTCCAATTATGTTTTTATCCTTGTAGAAAAAATGATGTGGGCACTAGATTTTCAAAATGTACCCCTTGGCTTGACTGAGGGGACTATAGACTAGTTCCACTAAAGAATGAGTAGGTTATATGGGTGCTCAATAGGTTTAACAAATAGTTAGTAAAAAAATTATATACATCCCCAATTTTTATAATAGTGATGGCAAGGCCCATAGTAGTAGGATGGGATATGGTATGCAAAATTGGCATTACAGTTACCTAGGGTTATTTATTTATCTTTAAGAATGAAAATAGTCTAAAAATTTGACTACATCATGATCAATTTCTATAACTAAGGAAGTTTCCAAAGAATGTGGACTAGGAGGACTTACAGGCAAGAGAGAGATTTTTGGGGTACTAATTTCTATAGATGGCATTGTAGTGATCTAAGGTGGAGAGCTTGGAGGTGTAGTTGGAGCTGGCCCCTATGATATGATGTGAAATTTTGATTTTTACTCTCCTTAAACATCCCATTAACTATCTAAAAATAGTTTAGTATCCCCTAAATTAACACTTCCCTAGTTAACTTCCTCAAATTGTAGTAATTTTGTCCCTTCTAATTAGCTACTTACCTCAATAAATCATTCATTATTTTCCTCTATCTGAGTGGTCTCATCAAAGGATTATGTTTCTTATGTTTTAGTTTTTGAGACCCACTCTTTCTCATCACCCATATTTTGTCTTCATCATCACTAATATAAATATGCATAGGGTCTAACCCTAAATCACCCTTTTTCTCATTTTCCTTTCCTTAGGAGAAACTACTTCATTCTCCTCTACTTCCACCTTTTGAGTTGAAATGGGAAGGGTCTTAGGCTTCCTTGTGTGTTCCATTATTGGTTTTGAAACAATATATGTTATCCTAGTTGATGGTGGAAAGGGAGATAGATGGATTATATTGGTAGCAGATGGTGAGGGAGATGGAGTGGTAACCACTGGAGTAATGATAGGTGGTAGAAATGTAAATCTAGTAGACAAAGGCATAACCAATGGTGGTGTAAGTGTCATGATAGATGATGATGAAGGTGTATACCTAGGGTAATAAGGTATTATTGTTAGTGGAGACAAAGGAATATAATTAACATGAATTTGAGATAAAAAGGAAAGAAGACTTACTTGTTGTGTAATATTTCATGGGAGCAAAGGAAGCATGGAGAAAAGTCTAGTTGATGTGCTCAGACTTTGTAATCACCTAAAATTTGTATTTGAGTGCTAAGAGTGATAATTAATCCAAAATATTCTTATCTTATCCCTATACCTATCTTAGAACCTTTTATCATAATTTTTTAGCCTTTATGTAGACCACAGGCACCCCTAGTCAGCTAAAACACAATCTCAGACCTTCATTCCTAGATCTTGGGCTTTTGTGCCTAGCAACCTACCAACTAGACATTAGTGCCACATTAAAGACACTATATCCACATGGTGCTAGTGTCCCTTATCTTAACTCTCTCAAATGGATATATTTATAAAATTTAAACCCTCCTAAGGTTGTCCTAAGTACATTTAATATCCACACAATCTATGAAACACTATAAATACATGACTTTTGGACCTCTATCCACTAAATGGAAAATAGATCTTAAAGACCTATTCAAACACAAAACAAGTTGAGAAAAATCAAGGTTATTAATCCTTATTCTTCTCTACTTCTTTATACTACCATATATAGCTACCCTAAGCCCATATTTTATATATTTTTAATCTCAAGCACACTCAAGGCATTAAATACCATTATCATTCTATCATCACTTGCACTTGCACCAACACTTAAGTGGGGATAAATACATCAGTCTTGATCCATTTTTAGAGTATTGGTATGTAGGAAACTCTCTTCATAGTGGGGTATTGAGGATGGCTAGCCTATCCAACTAATGAACATATATTTTTAGCTCATGCCTTACTTATAAGGAGGTTTAGTGTTAGCATCATAAATCAACCATTATAGGCACAATATAGTGTTTTAAACTTTATGAATGCAAGAATAGAACCCAGAAACATAGGTGTAGGTATACCTAATATTTAGGAACAATCATGCATATAAGACACTAGCACCATTTTCAAGACACTAGAGCCACATGGCACTGCTATCCAAGTGTGGTGCTACTATCTAGGAGAGGATCTAACATATATATCCTATTAATGACATTCAAACCTATTTGTATCCTATTTTTTAACACTTAGATCTTATGTATCAAGTTTTTATAGATAATTCTTTATTTACACATATTCATTATTATTTTTATATAGTTAAAGAAAGTCAAATTCTATAACCAATCAGTGGTTATTTATTGCATATTATTTCACTGATTTAGACTAATCAACAATTTAATAAAACTTAGGATTTACACTAGTAAAACCTTAAAATTTTAAAACATTTGGTGAACCTGACTTATTATGAATATTGCTCAAAACCCTAGTTTACATTCTCCAAAATTTTATGCACTAAATTATGGTTACAAACTTCTATTTTTCTAATTTTTTGGCATAACCTATCTCATTAAATCAATCTCACATTAGGGTTTCATTTATTTAAATATAATTTAAACTTTTACAAAACAAACCTAGATGTTCTTAGGGTTTATATTATTATTTTTCTTATTTTCATTAATTACTTTAATTTTTTTAGATTTAATAAATTTTGCTTTAGTAGTTCTATTCCAATTTGTTTACTATATGCCATCTACAAAATCTCTCTCTTCCATTAAGAAGAAGTGCTAGATCAGGTGGTAATCCTATAGAACATATTTAAATTCCTACTATTTGATCTTATAAAATGGATAATCAACCTATCATAACTCCATCTATGCATCATTCACACCTTGATTATGTGGCTTTCAATGACAATGCATCTGAAGATGAAAAATACAATCAAGAACAAGATGATATACACATTGGAAATCAAGACACTATCCTTCCATTTAATAATGATGGCATGATTATCAATAAACATGAGATATTATAGGGATTCAAATATAGAATTTAAGAACATCCCCTTGATCATGCACAAATATTACAAGCCATATTGGAAATCAAAAACAAAATGAATAATGGTTAATCTTCAATTCCCTAATTAATAACATTATTACACCTATAGTAGGTCCAACTCAACTAACACAACCTAAAATTGTATTTTGAAAACCTTTAGTGATAACTACACCTCTTGTGGCTATTTCCTCCACTCCAAATGTATAATCCCTTATGTACAATATTCATACTCTATAGGCTAAGGTGTTACATCTTGAGAAGGGAGCTACTAATCCATCACATGCCTTGGATTCTAATATTCTCTTACATACACCTTTGGCACATCATATGGTGGAAAATATATTTCCATTAAATTTCATGGCACCTAAGCTTACATTATATGATGGCAAGGGTGACCTAGAGCATCATCTCATATTTTTTCATGTAGCATGTTTGGACTACATGTCCAATGATTATATCCTCACGAAGTTGTTTCCACATAGTTTAAAGGATTATACCCTATAATGATCTTATGATTAACAAAATTAATATATCACAACATTCAATCCTTTGGCCAACATGTTTTTATAAAATTTAACCATTAACATTAGTGACAAGATATCATATACACAAGTGGCATAGTTGAAAAAAAAGTCAAACAAGCTTATCATAGATTATGTCTTACGATACAAGACTATATTAGCCAAATTGAATAGCCCCATGGAAGACATAGATATTTAGGACATATTTAAACAAAGTCTTTTACCAGCATTACACAAAGCTAGCTTGTTTAAGAAGGTTCTTACATTCACATATTTGTGCCACATAGTAAAAAAAAGAGAGGTTAAACTTCTATTAATGGGAAAACTCAACTATACCAATGGATACAAATCAACTATTAAGAGTTTAAAAAAACCTCTATACAAGGTAAGGGCCACTGAGAATAAGAGTGATCAAAAGTGCATAGTCAATGCAGCTTCTGAGCCATCTCCTAGATTGGTTTTATCTACTCAGTGTCGAGTCTTTACCAACCTTCCAAAGTCACCAGCATGGGTTTCACAATAACTCTTGGAATGAAATGCCATACCTCTCCCTCACATTAAAGAGGTTGATATGACACAACAACTTCCAAATAACTACAATTCTAACACATTTTACAAGTATCATAGGGCATTAGGCCATACAACAAATAGATGTATAAGCCTAAAGAATAAGATACAAGATTTGATTGAGGCTAACATTATTAATGTGGGCACACCCATAGAGGTACCAAAATCATAAAAAAAAAAATCTAAAGAATTAAAAATATTCTAATTTCCATTTCAAAAACACACAATAAATGAGGTAGGGAGCACATAAGGTGTTCACTACACATATCAGACACATCCACCACTAGCTTCATATCATACTATTATAAATGAGGCACACCCATTACACAACATTATTGGCATGTACCATACTACAGTTCCACCTAGACCACTCATCACATTCTCAAAGAAGGAGATTATTGATGATGATATAAATTTATATGTGCATACATAGATCATCATCCTATCCAAAGTGTTATGGTTAATAATGGGTCAAGTATTAACATGTGCACTATGACATTTTTGTAGCATTTGGTGTACTAAGATCAGGATATATTCCCCACAGACATAGTCATTATTTGTTTCATTGGTCACGTTTAGATCTCCATCAAGGATATTGTGCTTCCATTATAGGTTGGACCAACACATATAACCTCTTGATTCCTAGTAGTACCTAGTGTATATGTGTTTGATATGTTATTGGGTATGTCATGGTTACAACAACTCCAAGCCATCCCATCTATAGTGCATAGATGCCTAAAATACATACATGCAAATTAGATGGTCAAATTTGAGGGTCTCTCATATGAGTATCCTCTACCCATCCCATAAGTAGTTACAACACAGTCACCAATTATAGTTCTAGCACCATTACCAAATATTGCACAGTTATTAGCTATAGCTCAAAGTATAGTTCCTATGCATACATAATAGAGTTCAATAGATCCACAAGTATAGGTGAGGTCTACTCTTATAGTATTGACACATATGCGTACTCTCCCATAAAGACCATTATTAGAGAAAACCCTGCATCAAAGATATGTCTTAAATTTTGATGACCTTCCTTATTCAGTTTATGTTGTGATTAGTATTATTTTTTTATTAGGGTTCTTATCAAAGGGAACCTACATAACCTATATATTATTATAACATATGGCTTATGAATACCCCTATAATTCATAGGGCATCATAGTTAGTGCCACAGATTCATAACACCACTACACATGTAGATACAAATATAGATTATTCACTATACCAAATTATGGGCTCATAGTTACCCTTTTACACAACATGCATGATCATAGTTCCCTTATTTGACACAGGTCACAGTCATAGTGAGTCTCCCATGAGACTCAATAGTTAGTATGGTCCCTAATCCCTTATACATACTTTATTTTCTCTCACTCCTTGTACATAGTTTATTTTCATTTGATTGTACATAGCTTATATCCAAAAAATACAAAAATAATATAACATGCTAAAATATAAATGAATTCAAATATTACTCAAAAAACACAAAATTTACAGATTGTATGCATTGATATGTTTACACTTCTTCTATTTTCTAGACACTACATATACTAGCTATCTTAATATAGTCAGTTTTATCATATATACATGATTCACTTATGCTCATTGAGTGTTTGTAGATTACTTACAGGACTTAGGTCCACTACAATGATCCAAAATCACTATCATCCTCCCACTAGGGGTATATACATTGATCTAAGTTTATTAATTTGATACATCCACCCACTTGGGGGCATCTTATACATAGTTTCTATTACCAGGTTCTATCCTTACATTCTTTACATTCTAATATTTGCATTGATATATATTGATATTGATCATTACTACTCATACTTAGATTTTTAGTGACTATCACTAATTTAGACACATCATATATACACTTTCACTCTTACACATATTTATACTACATAGTTATGCATGCTTTCATTTATATATTTCCTAGTTTATATTTGAATATATATTCTATGCTTATTCTATTTGAGGGAATTTGAATATGCCATTGTTATTTTGGCTCTATGTTATTTCTATTCATGTATGCCTTAGAGATGTGCCCATGTCCCTTATGTATGATTTCTTAATTATTTATGTGGATATTTGAGCATGCCCTTATATGTGGCTCTAAGCCAGCCTACTTGTCGCTTACATATGTGGACATTTGAACATGTCCTTGTATGTTTTCTTTTATCAGATTTAGTGGCATGTGCCCATGTACCTTGTATTATTTCCCCTTAGCCTATTTTTCATGCATCATGTGTTTTGTGTTGTCACTTTGATATTCACCCTTTGATTAGATTCCAAGGCTCTCCTTATCCAAGTGGCATAATGGAATCACCTCTAGGCTTGTGGGCAGCCTAAGGAATGAGGTGAATCTCTAGATAGGGCTAGCTCCCTTGATGAACCAAGTAGGAATTGAAACTTAAACTAACTTTGGGGGGTGAAAAGAGAGAAATAAACTAAAATCAAAGATAAAATAATGGAGGTGATACACCAAATTGGCTGATGACATCCAACCATATGCATAATACACTTGAGATCAAGCAACAAACTAAAACATACACTTTCCCAATCTACAACTTCTCACATCGAAGTTACATTGTGAGGTCAAGATGAACATCTAGGATAGGAGGAATAGACAAGAGGCCTTGAATGAAATTGATTAAGAGACAAACTCACTTAATCCTTAACATATCCCAATAACACTTTACGTTCCCTACAAGAAGTTTTCCAACTACATATAGGTTGCAAGAATGAGCTAACATGTTAAGGAAACAAGAGTGTCACTTAAAAAAAATAAAACATCCAAGTACACACAAAAATTATAGTCATGAAAGAGGTAAAAATTATTCATTTTATTTATCAAAAGGTATACAAATGAGTAAGGCTTTTCTATACTCAGGTGGAGCATCCAATATAATGCTAGAATGGCCAACTCTTAAAGAGTTTGAGAGAGAAAGAAAGAGATCAGTCCAAGGGTCATAAGGACACTTTTCAATCTGATCCAAGGATTAAATTTTTCATTTGATATAGATATGGGGTTAACCATGAAATATTAGGATCCACAATTGTCCTCTCAAATCATTAAACTCTTGTAAAATGGCCTAAAACTCTTTTTCTTACATAAAAAACTACATTCATGATCAGGCCTATTTGAGTGACTTTTAATTGATCAAGGTAAGTTAAAATTATTGGAATTAAATGGTAGGATCTTATAAATTCCTCTCCATGCATTGGTTGTATTCCTAGTCTTTTGGAATCACCTGGAAGAGAGCCATCATCATTTGTTGTCCAAAAAATTGTTTATCCATGCACCCTAAACACTTGGTCTTAAATTTAGGATAAATTGTCTATTAAAATCCATTTAAGAGGTTTAATTAAAATTTTAAATACCCTCCATGTCATTTTAATCATCTTCCAAGCTTTAAAATCAATTCAAGTGAAGCTTTTCACCCCTCTCACTAGTTTGTGCATTAGGCCAGTTTTGACTATCTAAGTTTAAGAAATTATATGAGACACTTAGGATAATTTTAAAGGAATTAAAATTATATTTGGAGTTATATTAAGTCTCAATATTTCCATCCATGTGATTTTCATCACTTGAAACTTCATACAACCTATAAAGCACATAAAATAGTGATAAAAATATTATTTTTTCCCTCATTCATATAATTGCATACAACTTATCATGGTGTGAATCAGACTAAGGGAGTAATGTCCAAGTTTCAATATCTATTCTGGTCAAACTATGCCCCTAGATTAGGTTTTTAAACTCATTTTTCCCATCGAGTCTCTGCCAAGGGTTTGCAAGGGTTTTTTTTCAATTTCAGGTCTCAAGCTTTGTTCATAAATATTGGATGTTAAAGTTCCAAAATAATTCCATAAATTAGTTTATATTGACTCCCTATAACTCCTTTTAACTTCTCTAGTTCCCATGCAGAACCTCCAAGGTGATGGGAGCTTCACAAGTTGCCCTATCGAGCTTGCTTTTCTAATTTTGCATGAGGGTGGGTGGTTTTGATCTCAAAGATGGATTTGATAATAAATTATCTACACTCAAAAATCTCTAACACATGTATTTTTACCTGATAAATAGGCCTCAACCATCTTGATAGTTCACCAAGAGGCATAAGTGAAGACGGACTACTAATTGGCATTAGGCCTTTTCAAGACCCAATAGGTCTACTAGGCACCTTGATGAATTTTGGTATTAGGGTTATTTTATAATATTTTAATTTTTGTATTATTAATTTTAATACCATATTTTATCTCAAAAATCCATCATATAATCCTCCAATCACCCTACTTCATGTTCTTTATTTACTTGCCAATTAGGCCTAGTGGAAACCCTGACTATTTAGACTATGTGCAAGGGAAAAAAGGATAATTAGAGGAGTATGAGCCTGATATATTTTTTATTCTCCCATGCCTTAATTAAAAACACCTCATTATATTTTTTTTTAGTTCTTCAAGGCTTCACATCAAGTTCCATACCCATTCTACACTCATTTGATCATTTTGCCAAGTTTTGATTTTCCTAGAGTGACTGACCTATGAGACAAAATAGAGATGTATTTCCCTTATCCACTATGAAAAATGAATGATTTTTTATATTTTACAAGTCATAATAACCATTTTTTAAAAATGGTTTTTCCTAATTCCAATTTTTGGATGCCAAACCATCTCTAAATGTCCAAAAAAGGGGCCAAAAACCTTGTTTTCCTGCATTTTTTCCCTAAAACCACTTATAAGTCACTCTTATAATCCAATAAAAAACATTTATGATGATATAAAAAAAATTTAATGCCTAATTCATTATTATTGATCTTTTGGAACCATCTAAAACACTTCCTCCTTTGGATTCCTCATGCTTACCTAGTGAATCAAGAGGTTTCCAAGCCTTCTTGTGTGGACTATTGTCCATTTTATAGGTGAGAAAGGTATTTCAGAACCTTTTAAAGGTTTTGGTCATGTTATTACACCTTTTTTTTCATAATGTATCCTTTTATGGTCACTTTAACCATTCCTCCACTTCCAAACTAGTTTATGCTTCACTTACCCTTGCCAAATTATACCCTACTAACTAAGATAGTCTTGCTTGTACTTGATATTTTCATCATGGGACACTAATTTATATTATTGGTATCCTAATTATATCTCAAAATTTTTATATGAATCATAGTTTTTCCAACACTCACTTCTCAAGGTTCCTAAACCTCAACTAGGTATGAAGGTTAGGGTCCTTATTTCAAACCACGATGTAAGCTGAGATAACCCTACATTTATTTGCCCCTATGGGTTTCATGAGCTAAAAAAAATCCATGATACTTTTTAGACCCAAATTAGACAATTTAATGTCACTAACCTTTACCTTTCACTTGGAAACTCACGTATGAGTGTCAAATTCCCTCTTGTAGCTCATACCATTTCTTGACTGGTGACTGAGACAATCTTACTCTTTTAGGTTGGATGTAAATGAAGGAAGCTTCATGAAGGTATTGTAAAGATGTGAAAATACCACTTCTAACTTTTATTTTATTTCACATGGTTTTTTTTACCCATGTTCACTGTCCTAATAGTCACTAAGTCATTTGTATCTCACTTTAGTTCATGACTGGGATAACTTAATTGACCCCTGCCTGTAGGTGATCCAAGTTTGGCTAGGAGGTGGTCATGGAGATATATAAGGAATTTATGGGTTATATTTCTCTTTAAATTACCTATTTTCTACCAAACATGCTCATTCCTTTCATAGTCCTCCCAAATCCCAAGATTGAGTCACTTTTTCCCTTTGCCTAAGACAGTCCATGATGACCCTACCTGTAGGTGGATACAGGGGTATAAGCCTTTGTTTAAGGTGATTATGAGTATTTATAGAATTATATTATCTCACACAATATTTTATTCATCTAATTTCACTTATTTTTCTCCATTGGTGTTCAAAAAACTTCCTTCACCTGATTGAGACAACCTTCATCCAATACCTAGTTGTAGGTTGCCATTATGCTCTATTATACAAACAAAAAAGTACAAATGAATTGAAAGTATAGTGAATCATTCCTTGTTAATTTATTTATAATCCATAAATGATATCCTTTTTTCTATTAATTCTTTACCATTGAGTTATGCTCAAAATTACCACCTTGGAAATCAAAGTTGCTTAAGAACAAAACCCTGTAGACATTATTGATTGAAGTTAGTGTGTTTGAAGGCACTTTGAGGGATTTTAAAAACCAACTTCCATTATAAATCTATCCAAAATATTTGAAATGACATATTATTTAATGGATACAATTTTAGTTATTTAGGATGTAGAGAGGCTAATGTAAATTTGCAATGGGGTGCCTACAAAAACCCCTACGGCCTTTGTTTGTTCATTTTGGGGCTTAAAGGCCTGAAAATAGTCATTTCAAAATTACGCAGTTATTTCACCTCAAACTATAAATATATATATTTAAAAAATTCTATCATGGCATCCTCAACATGTCTATAATGAAAGAAGGCTACACCTCATGGTACAAATTCTCATAATGACCTTGAAGCTCACCATCAAGGCCACCTGTAGGTGGAGATTTTGATTGTAAGTAGGCAGTGTGAATAAGTGAGAAATTTTAGTAACTTAGTCTTTGTGATAAACTTGAATCCTTTCCTAAAACTTTTAAATGATTTTTGACATAATGAAGACCTTGAAATACACTATAAAATGCTTCCCCTAACTTGGTCCACTCTTGCCGACGCTTGTAAGTATATGCTAGCAGATTTGAGGAATGTGAGCATTATGATTTAAAACCATATAAATGCCTATAGAAAGGGGTGAAAGGTGAATATTGTATAAATATTCTCTTTCAATAATCTTAATGATATCAACACAACCCCTTGGAACTGATGATAAAGTATGAAAACTCCTAAAAAGGTGAAAACTACCCATAACACCAAATGGTGCATCCTCCTATAAAGTGAGCTCATTAGACCATTTAAACGCCTTAAAATTTGAAACCAATAATTGGGATCATAAGGTTACATATCCAAAATCCTCTAGATAAAACATCACCAACTAGTTCATACAAATTTGGTATAAATGGAACAAAACATGTAGGGTATACCAAATAGCTAGTAAAAAGACACAATCAACTTGTTAGCAATGCTTCATAAAACATAGTTTACCAATAGTCAAAATACATATATGAAAATTTATTATCCTAGTGTAATATCATCACTCAAAATCATTTGTCTTGAAACTACTTGTGCTTCCTATATTGAGCAAAAACTTGAGGCTCACTTCAGTCTGTCCAGAAAAACCAAAAATGTAGAGAATGGTTTTGTCTCTAAAATGACACTTATAAATTTAAAAAATAAATATATATGAGTTTTATAGATATTAGGAGACCCCCCATGATATTAAACATGTGTCACACTTCCCTATGTTTTGTACAAGTGCCATTTTCCCTCTTTTTAAACTAATTTTTAAAGTTTTAGTTAGAGAACCTATAACCCTCTAATGTGAATAGCATACCTGACACTCTTGATAACCTCTTGGATTTTTTCCATGAAATTAATACACCTAGGTACCTTGGTAAACATTCCATATGCATTAATGACCCCTAAAAGCACAAAAAATCTAATGGACAAATTGACTAATGTAACTAAGACAAAAGCTAATATGACCTCAAATGACATCATATAATAAGTAATACTTCCTATGAAAATATATTAGGACCAATTCAAACATTTTAAATAAAATAATTTCCCTAGGGGTGCCCCAATTTGACCAAAAAGTCAAATTTGGTCAACAAAGTGGTGACTCATATGAGTAGTATGCCTGTTATAATAGCTAGACCATTAGCCTTATCAATTCATTGGGATTATGGAGTCATATAAGTACTAAGACCAACAAGAAAAATTTTACCATTGACTACCAATTTGATTAAAATAAGACAACTAAGACTACCTTAACCTCACAAAGGAAAAGGACACACACAACAAAGAAAGCAAACACACAAGACACACACATGTGCATAAGCACGTAGTGGAATTAGGAAAAAACCTATTATGTGCAACTAGAAACTAAACATACCTCCTTTCTTGGATAAAAATGAAAATTTCTTAAATCATCTTCATGGTGAGATGAAATAAAGTGCCAAGCATGCTTCTCTTTGAATTGAATGATTTGTGGACCAGACCTCTTTCTTGGCACTTCACTTGATTGGATCTCAATTATATCATCCTTAAATATGTATCCAATAAATACATATTCATCTTGAACATGTTCACATACTTCATGTTGCTACCCACTCTTCATTTCATAGTCAACTTGTACCTCCTTAGTAGGCATGTCTCCAAGAGGATTGGTTTCATGTTTTTTGGAAGATTGAGGCCAATAAGAGCTTGTTCCATATTTCAAGATCTGATGTGTTTCTCCCAACTTATTAAGAGGATTATATCCCATCTTTATGACTTAAAACATGTCATCATCAAATGTATATGCTTCTTGAAAATATAGATTTGAAAGGATGTTTTTCCTTTGCATATTTACTTGTGTACCAATGTTGCCTTCTCCATCTTTGACCAGCTCATAGCCTCCTTGAAGAGGAGTATAACCTTCCCCAATGACTTCAAATAAGTCATCTAAATACTGATTAATAATTTGTCTTTGCCTTTACATGGTATCTTACAAAGTGATGAAAGAGTTTATGATCATTTCTTCTTCTTTGGAAAAGGGAAGATATCCCTCCTCATCAACCCAATTTGAAATCTCCACACAAGAAATCACCTCTTATTCATCTTTTATTAGATCATCTTCAAGATTTATTTCTTCTATCTTGGTCTCATGAGACTCTCCTAAGACTGCCACTTCTTGAGGGATGGCTTGAAAGTGTTCTCCCTCATTGATAGCACATTCCACTTCAAATATGGAGGCAAATGCTTGTGACTTGTCTTTTTGTTCACCAAGGAGAGTCCCTATAGTTATTTCCTCCTCATAAACACACATGAAGTCTTCTTGATCAGCCAATAATTTATCATTCTCGTCTTCATTTGCCTCTCTCAAGATAGGTTCTTCAACACAAAGAAAATATTCTTCATCATCAACCAAGCAAAGAGATTCAACACAAGGACTTACCTTTTGTTCATCACTTAAGACCTCTTGAGGGATTTCAAAATATAATCCATAATATAATATATTTTTTCAAGGGCTACAATATCTTCAACCTCCTTCATGGTGATGCCAAGACAAGGCATCTTGAAATCATGTGATCTAACCCACTGAGGCTGCCAAGGAGGTATGTTTTCATCAAGCAACATTTCTCTTTATTTATCAACCATTTGATCCTCCTTTGGTTCAAATACCATAGGTATATCAAGGTAAAGTATGATGGGGTAAGGACAAGATGAACTAGTTGGTGGAGGTGGCACATAGAACAATAAATTAGATTGAGAATGCAATGTAGGAGGCTCTTTAAAAAGCTCTTAAGGGAGGGTAAATGGGATGTTTTTAGACATAGGATCTTATTTTAGGTCTAAACCTTCCATCTCACTTTGACTTAGCAATCTCATCTTTGTCTCTAGCTCCTCTATTTTCTTGGCTAAGCTCTCTTGGAAAAAAATTTCTTGAAGCTCAAAGGAATAATCATGAGGATAAGGAGTGATGAGGGTTACCATGGAATAGAAGATTATTCTTGAGGAATGGTGGGAGGGACTTGAAAAGGATCAACTCCATTCTCCACTTGACATTCTTGGACAATTCTTATATCTTATTTCTCATCCCATGACTCTACTTTATTGCTCCAACTTAGGATGTTAGGATTAGATGTCTTCTTAATTCCACCCTCTTGATCAAGACTTTTCTCCTCTTTCTTTACCCATGACTCCACTATCTTAATCCAACTTACGAAATTAGAATTATGAGTCTCCTTTTGAGGTGTTTGGTATGCAATTTGAGAAGGAAATAAGGGTTTGAACTCAACTTCATTTGTTGCCAACATTTACGTTGCATATGCATATTTTCCAACTCAATTTTCCTATCAAGATTTGCCTCAAACACAAGATTTCTCTTTTCAACTCTCTCCTCCAATTGATTGGGAAAATGATGGCTTTGATAGACTTGATTTGGCTCATGAGAGGATTCATGTATGGATGATAGGGAACTTGGGGAAGTGGGTATGAAGGTTGATATACTTGATAAGGTTGCCTCTCATCAATGTCTAGCTTCTCTTCCAAAGATGTAATTAAACCACTCATATTTAGCATATCACTCATGAGCCTTTGCCAATTATCTCTTTCAATAGATACCCACTCTTTTTTGACTAAATATTATGCATTTATAACTTGATTAATTAAATTGATATGAATCCTTTGACCCCATCCCCTTAGATTATCAAGCTCTAACATATACCTTTCATAGCCCAAAAGTGTTTGTTTGAAGGTAGAAATGGGCTGATTGGAGAAAGGATTAGGTTAACTAGGAATAAGACATTGATAAGGTTGGTTATATAAATGATACAACTCATGATAGGGCTAAATGTTGTCATATTGGGACTGATAATGATCATAACAAGATTGGCAAATAACTTGTTCATATTGATAGGGAATGGGACAAGATGGATATGTTTCACCAACTTGTATAGAACCAAACTCAAATCCAAGGTCAGCCATGAAACTTCATTGGGAATTAGAAACACAAGAAAATGTTATCAACAATATTCAAATGGAATACCTAGGTTTCTTGACCAGTTGATGTATCTTCAGAGTTTCCATTGATAATTTAAAAGATGCCTCCAAAGGTTGATGTGTTAAAGGACAACACCAAAAATCCTCCAACTCTTGGAACAAGAGTCCCATAAGGCATGCCAAAAAAAATTATCACTTGTATATGCACCCTTTGAGGAGATGCCAAGGCTCTCCTCATCCAAATGGCACAATAGAATCACATCTAGGCTTGTGGGCAGCCTAAGGAATGAGGCGAGTCTCTAGATAGGGCTAGCTCCCTTAATGTACCACTTAGGAATTATAACTAAAACTAACTTTGGTGGGTGAAAAGGGAGAAATAAATTGAAATAAAAGCTAAACTAATAGAGGTGATACACCAAATTTACTGATGACATCCAACCATATGCATATTACACTTGAGATTAAGCAAAAAACCAAAATATACACTTTCCTAATCTATAACTTCTCACATCAATGTTACATTGTGAGGTCAAGATGAACATCTAGGATAGGAGGAGTAGACAAGAGGCCTTGAATGTCACTAATGAAGATAAAAACTCACTTAATCCTTGACATATCCTAATAACACTTCTCATGCCCTACAAGAAGATGTTTTTCAATTACAAATAGGTTGCAAGAATGAGCTAACATGCTAAGGAAACAAGAGTGTCACTTAAGAAAAATCAAATATTAAATTTCACACAATAAGTAAAATCATGAAAGAGGTAACACTTAGTCATTTTATTAATCAAAAGGTATACAAATGAGTGTGGATTCACCATACTCAGGTGGAGAATCCAATACAATACCAAAATGGCCAACTCTTATAGAGTTTGAGAGACAGAGAAAGAGAGAAGTCCAAGGGTCATAAGGACACTTTTAAATCTGATCCAAGGAGTTACTTGTGCATTTGATAGAGATATTTGGTGATATATTCAATATTAGGAGCCACAAGTGTCCTCTCAAATCATCAAACTCTTGTAAAGTGGCCTAAAACTCCTTTTCTTACATAGACAATTGCCTTCATATTTACGCCTATTTGAGTGAATTTTAACTAATAAAGGAAATTTAAAATGATTGGAATGGAAGGATAAGCTCTCATACATGCCTCTCCATGCATTTTTTGCATTCTTGGTCTTCTGGAATCACTTGGAAGAGATCCATCATCATTTGTTGTGTAAAAAATTACTCTTCCATGTACCCTATATGCTTGGCCTCAAATTTATCATTAGTTTTCCATGAAAATATATGGTATAGGTTTAATGACAAGTTTAAATACCCTCCATGGCCTTTTAAGCATCAGGAAAGCTTCAAAATCAGTTCAAGTGAAGCTTTTCACCCCTTTCACTAGCTTGTGCATTAGGCCAATTTTGATTGGTTGAGTTAAAGGACCTATTTGAGACACTTAGGATCATTTTCAAGGAATTAAAATTAAATTTGGAGTTATATTAAGTCTCAATATTTCCATCCATGTGATTTTCATCTCTTGAAACTTCCTACAACCTGAAAAACACACAAAATAGTGAGAAAAATCCTATTTCTACCCTCATCCATACAAGTCCGTACAACTTATCATGGTTTTAAGTAGCATAAGGGAGTCCTCTCCAAGTTCAAATATCTATTATGGTAAAAATATTCCCATAGATCAGGGTTCTAAACTCATTTTTCCCATCGAGTCTCTGCCAAGGGTTTGCAAGGGTTTTTTTTTTTTAGTTTCAGGTCTTAAGATTTTTTCATAAAGCTTGGGCATTCAAGTTCAAAAATAATTCAAAAAATTGGTTTATAAATACTAACTCTAACTCATATAAAATTCTCTAGTTCCTATACAGATCCTCCAAGGTGATGTGAGCTTCACAAGTTGCCTTATCGAGCTTGTTTTTATAATTTTGCATGAGAGTGAGTGGTTTTGAGATCAAATATGGATTTATTGATCAATTATCTACACTAAAAAATCTATAACACCTATATTTTGACCTAAAAAACATTCCTCAACCATCTTGATAATTCATTAAGAGGCATAAGTGAAGATGGACTACTAATTGGCATTAGGCCTTTTCAAGACCCAATAGGTCTACTAGGCACCTTGATGAATGTGGGTATTAGGAATGTTTTATCACAATTGAATTGGTTTATTATGAATTTTATAACCCTATTTGAGCTCAAAAATCCATCATATACTCCTCCAAGCACCCTACTCTATGTTCTTTCTTTACTTGCCAATTAGGCTTAGTGGAAAACCTTCCTGTTTAGACTATGTGCACGGGACAAAATGATACTTTGAGGAGTCTAACCATAATATATTATTTATTATCCCCTACCTGACTTATATACACCTCATCAGATTTTTTTTGAGGTCCCCAAGACTTCACATCAAGTCCCATGCCCATTCTACACTCATTTGATCATTTTGCCAAGTTTTGATTTTCTTAGAGTGGCTGACCTTTGAGATAAAATATAGAGGTATTTCCCTTATCAAATATAAAAAATTGGTGATTTTTTATATTTTAAAATTCATAATTACCACTTTTACCAAAGGGTTTGTCATGATTCTAAGTTTTGGATGCTAAACCATCTCCAAATGTCCAAAAAAGGGGCCAAAACCCCTATTTTACTGCATTTTTCCTCTAAAAACACCTAGAAATAAATATTTCAAGCCAATAAAAAACCTTGAGGATGATATAACATGTTTTTAATTCTAAATTCATTCTTATTGAGCTTTGGTAACCATCTAAAACACTTCTTCCTTTGGATTCCTCATGCTTACCTAGTGACCCAAGAGGTTTCCAAGCCTTCTTGTATGGACTATTGTCCATTTGCTATGTGAGAAAGGTATTTGATCAAATTTTAAAGTTTTTGGGAATTTTAGGACACTTTTTTTGTCATAATGGATCCTTTTATGGTCACTTCAACCATTCCTTCACTTCCAAACTAGTATATGCTTCACTTACCCTTACCAAGTTATACCCTACTGACTGAGATAGTTTTGCTTGTAGGTGATATTTCCATCATGGTACACTATTGTAGATGAATTTTATCCTAATTATATCTCATAATTATTATATAAAGTATAGTTTTTACAACACTCACTTCTCAAGGGTCCTAAACCTCACCTAGGTATGAAGGTTATGGTCCTTATTTCAAAGCCTAATGTAGGCTGAGACAACCCTACATTTATTTTCCCCTATGGGTTTCATGAGCTAAAATAAAATTTCCATGATGATTTTTAGACCCAAATTAGACAATTTAGTGTCACTAACCTTTCCCTTTCACTTGTAAACTCACCTAAGAGTGTCAAATTCCCATCCTTCACCTAAGAGTGGCATAAGGAAGCTTCATGAAGGTCTTGTAAAGATGTGAAAAGACCCCTAATAACTTTTATTTTATTTCACATGGTTTTTTTACCCATGTTCACTGTCTTAATAGTCACTAAGTCATTTTTATCTCACTTTAGCTCATGACTGGGATAACTTAATTGACCCCTACCTGTAGGTGATCCAAGCTTGGCTAAGAGGTGGTCATGAAGATATATAGGGACTTTAGGGGTTATATGTCTCTTTAAGTTACCTATTTTCCACAAAAAATTCTCATTCCTTTCATATTCCTCCCAAATCCCAAGATTGAGTCACTTTTTCCCTTTGACTGAGATAGTCCATGATGACCCTACCTATATGTGGATATAGGGGTATAAACCTTTGTTTAAGGTGCTTATGAGTATTTAGAACATTCTATTAGATCACATAGGATTTTATTCATCTACCTTCACTTATTTTTCTCCATTGGTGTTCAAAAAATATCCTTCACCTGATTGAGACAACCTTCATCCAATACCTAGTTGTAGGTTTCCATTAGGCTCTATTGTATAGACAAAAAGGTACAAATGAATTGAAAGTATAGTGCATCATTCCTCATTAAGTGATTTACAATGCATAAATGTTATCCTTTTTTCTATGATTGCTTTACCATTGAGGTATTCTAAAAATTACCACCTTGGAAAGCAAAGTTTCATAAGCTCAAAAACCTATAGACATCATTGATTGAAGTTAGTGTACTTGAAAGCACTTTGAGGGCTTTTAAAAACCAACTTCCATTATCAATCTATCCCAAATATTCTGCAATTTCATTGACCTATGTAAGGGATACAAGTTTAATTACTTATGAGTTAGAGAGGATAATTAAACTTTGCAATGGGGTACCTACAAAAACCCCTGAGGCCTCTATTTTTTTATTTTGGGGCCTACAGGCCTAAAAATAGTCATTTTAACCTTATAAGGTTCTTTCACCTCAAACTATCAATATATATATTTAAAAAAGTCTATCATGGCATCGTAAACATGTCTATAATTCAAGAAGGCTACACCTCATGGTACAAATGTTCATAATGACCTTGAAGATCCCTGTCAAGGCCACCTATAGGTGGAGATTTTGACTGTAAGTAAGTAGTGTGAATAAGTGGGCAATGTGAGTAACTTAGTATTCATGAGAAACTTTAATCCTTTCCTAAAACTTTAAAATGAGTGTTAAAATAATTAATACCTTGAAAGACACTATAAAACCCTTCCTCCAACTTGGTCCACTCTTGCAAACATCTGTAAGTACATGCCTGCATGTGTAAGCAGATTTGAGGAGTGTGAGCATTGTGATTGAAAACCCATAAAATGCATATATAAAGGGGTGAAAGGTGAATATTGTATCAATATTATCTTACAATAATTTTAATGGCATCAACATGACCCCCTAGAACTGATGATAAAACATGAAAACTCTTGAAAAGGTGAAAACTACCCATAACACCAAATTGTGCATCCTCCTATAAAGTGAGCTCATTATACCATCCAAAAACATTGAAATTTTGTAATATTAATTTTACATATCCAACATCACCAACTAGTCCGTATATATTTGGTAGAAATGGAGCAAAACCTATAGGGTGCACCAAATAGCTAGTAAAAAGACACAGTCAACTTGTTAGCAATGGTTCATAAAGCATGGTTTAGAAATATTTAAAATACATATATGAAAATTAATGTGTCCTAGTTTAATATCATCTCCCAAAATAATTTTTATTGAAACTACTTATGCTTCCAGTATCGTGCAAAAACATGAGGGTCACTTCAGTTTGTCTAGAAAAACCAGAAATGTGCAAAATAGTTTTGGCTTCAAAATGACACTTTAAGATCAAACAAAGAATGTATATGAGTTTTATAAATATGAGGATACCCCCCATTCCACATGTGGCACACTTCCCTATGTGTTGTACAAGTGCCATTTTCCCTCTTTTCCACTAATTTCTAAAGTTTTAGTTAGAGAACTTGCAACCTTCTGATGTGACTAACATACTTGACACTCCTAGTGACATATTAGACATTTTACATGAAATTAAGCACCTATTTACCTTGGTAAGCATGCCATCTACATTAATAACTCCTAAAATCACATAAAATGACCCCTAATAGACAAATTGACTAATGTATCTAAGACCAAAGCTAATATGACCTCAAATGACATTAGATAACAAGTAATACTTCCTATGACAATCTATTAGGACCCCTTAAAACATTTTAAATCAAAAAATTTGCCTAGGGTGCCCCAATTTGACCAAAAAGTCAAATTTGGTCAACATTTTGTATGTATCCTTTATTGTATACATCATGGCCATGACACTTAAATTTGATTATTAAATACACCATATTTTTATGCCATGAGGGACCTCATGAATCTACCCTTCCTACTTAGGTGCCATGATGAACATAATACCACATCCCCCTAGGTAGCTACTTAGACTTGATGTTATACACACTGATTACATCTATCTTGACACCCTTGTGAAATGTTAAATACAACATACATATTACATTACATATTATGCTTAGATTCTCTTACATTTTGATGTTATGTTTGCAAAATATATTATATTATCACATAGTTATCATATATGCTTTGGCTAACACATTTTGTAGAGATATTTATTTTGAGGACCATTCTTACATAGGTTGATAACTACCCTCAAAAGAAGAGGCATTCATAGGGGTTTTTCACAAAGATCAAGCTCCTACATTTAATTTACAGAGCATTTTTCAACACACGGGCTAAGTTTCAAAAAATCAAACACAAGAAAAAGTAAGGACTCAAAAAGTAGTTTAGTAGCTCATATTTCAGTTTAAACAAACATTAGCACCCATATTGGGACACTAGCATCATATGGTGCTACTATCCAAGACATGGTGTTATTATCCAATAGCCCTAGTTTTAGGGTAGTTTAGATAAGTCAGAATAATACACCAAGTACAATACAAGTTTGCACATAACCAACTACAAGTTTAATAGTTATGCTCAAATTTTGATTAGATTCACACTAGTTTAGCTCAGATTCATATCAGTTCCTCAGATTGGGCTAATCATGCACAACATGATCATTCCCATTTTAGTTTAGATACTTAGATACAACTATTACAACTCAGTCCAGCATCGGTATACTCAAATATCAGATTGGGGGCATGTAGTGGCACATTATTTTCATATGCTCAGTTACACACAAGTTGATCAAATGGAATGGCAAACTTGATGTAATTCTCTATGATGTATAAATTTGGCATCATATTCTAGGTTGTCATTAGTTTCATGCCTGACTCCATTTATAGTGGTTGGCATTCTTAAGTAGCCCAGAGCTGCCTAATGTACTTGTGTGGCTATGAAGCTGATAGATACATTTAGATATACCTAATTATATTATTTATGGCACTCTACATAGTTTAGTTTCATATGTATCTACTACACATGGGTGAACAATGATGGATTCATAGCCTACTTGAGTTCTTGAGCACCCACATGAAAGGGTTTGACACACTTTTAGTCTAATCCAAACTATTCATAGGTTAAGATCCACCAAGCAGGGGTGGGTAATGATGGAGTCAAAACTAGATTGAGTTCTTGAGACACTCACATATGAGGATTGAGCAAGTTATTAGCTTAGTCCAAGATATTTAATGATTTTATCATTATACACATACACACACATAGGTTGTCACCAGGTTCATGCATTAGTTCATGTACCCAATGAGGTGTATTTGTTCCTTTTCTCTTTCCCATATTTTTACTTAGATTTACTTAGTTATTTATTTAGCATATTCTTTTACTTTTGATATTTCTTAAGGATTGATTTATGCATGTTTCATTATATTTCATGCTTTAGTTCATGCTTCACATACACAAACCCAGATTCACATGCTCAGACTCAGCTACATGAGCTTCACTTCCTAGGTAAGTCCAAGTACTCTTATTTTTCGTGTATACTATTCATTTCACTTTATTGCATTTCTAGCATAAAGGGGTGGGGGGATGTAATCACCTAAAAGTGGTATTTGAGTGCTAAGAGTTCTACTTGAGACAAGCTATTCCTAGGTTGGCCCTAGACCTATCCTAGAGCATTTTATCACACTTTTCTAGCCTTTGTGTGGACCATAGGTGTCCCTAGTCAACTAAAACACAGCCTCAAACCTTCATTCCTAGATCTTGTCCCTTCATGTCCAACAACCTATCAGCTATAAATTAGCACCACATTAAGGACACTAGAGCCACATAGCACTAGTGTCCCCAACATGTCACTAGTGTCCCTTGTCTTCACTCTCCTAAATGGATATATTTTCAAAAGTTAAACCCTCTTAAGGTCAGTCTAAGCACATTTTATTATCCATAAAAACTACAAAACACTATAAATACATGACTTTTAGACCTCTATCTAGTAGATGGAAAATATATCCAAAAGACCCATTCAAACATGAAACAAGTGGAGAAAAATCAAGGTTATTAATCCCTATTTTGTCCTACATCTGCATACTACCATCTACAACTAACCTAATCCCAATTTTTTTAGATTTCCAATCTCAAGCACACTCAAGGCATTAAAGACCACTATCATTCTAGCATTGCTTGCACTTGCACTAGTACTTAGGTGGGGAGAACTATATCAATAGTGATCCCTCCTTGGAGCATTGGTATGTAAATAACTCTCTTCGCAATGGGGTGTTGAGGATGTCCAACCTATCCTAATAACAAACACACATTTTTAGCTCATGCCTTACTTGCAAGGAGGATTAGGGTTAGCATCATAAATCATCTATTATAGGCACAATATAGAGTTTTAGACTTCATGTGTGTGGGAATATAACCCAAAAACATAGGTGTAGGTACACCCAACATTTAGGAATAATCTTTCATAAATGACACTAGCACCATTTTTAAGACACTAGAGTCACATGACACTAATATCCAAGTGTGTCACTATTATCAAGGAGAGGATATGACATAGGGATCCTATTGATGACACTTAGACCTATTCATATCCTAGTTTTTAGCAATCAAATATTCTATGTTAGGTGGTTTCTAGATAAGTTTTTATTTGCACATATTTATTACTATTTTTAGAAATTCAAAGAAAGTCAAATTATGTAACAAATCAGTGGTTATTTATTTCATACGATTTCAATGATGTCTACTTCTCAACCCTTTAATCAAACTTAGGATTTGCACTAGTAAAACCCTAAAAGGTTAACACATACTTATATGTCTTTATTTCTTAGTTGTGCATTGAGGTTCCACCTTGACGTGTTATGGAGATACAATAGTAGTTATGTGTATGGGGGAGATTAGGAGTGTTGAATCTCCTTATTCAATATAAAATTCCCTAAATGGGCCAACTTTTTCCAACATTTATTCTTCTACTTAGGAGGGGGTCCATGGACAGGTTTGGAAATCCATTCCTACTTTTCAATCGTCTTGGCTCCTCTCTAGTGATGGTAGGATCATATTAGATCCATTGTGACATAATCATAGACATGTTGGCCCTACACATCCTTATTTCCACTTCAAAATCATATTCAATATTGATAATATGTTATCATGGTCATAAGATTGGTGTCCATAATTTATCCTTACATTTCTCTCATATTTTTTGATGTGCCATCTTATATTCTTTCTTAGGTCCCAATGTCTGAAAGGTGCTTTTTTGAAACCATAATATGCCCTAATATTTCTAACCAAATGAAGGTGCTCCCACTGTATATATTGCATCCTGCTCATGCTAAGAGGATTTGGATTGACTTATGCTTGTTTATCCTTCCTCAAACAACATTATCACTATCGACCAGTTGGGTAGCAATCTCTTATTCAACTACTTTTTCAAACATGATCCTTGGTAAGTATAAAGCATGTGACTTTGTACCATCAATTCTGATTATTGTACACTCAAGGTACAACCAATAATTTCCCACCTTCTAAATATTTTTCTTGATAGGTTTGGAGAGCCTGGGCATATACTTCCCATAAATTTCTTAATACACCATGGGATAAAAAGTTTCTATCAGCCTCTTCATGTTCTTCCTGAAACTATATACATGAAGAACATTGAAATCATCACATATCCTATTATTAGGGTAATTTGGAGATGGTCATAGGGATGATCATAATATGAATACATAGTTGCAGTCATCACGTCCACCATGTAGGACATCATGTAGAAATTCCCATATGGGGAACTTCTAGGATTTGTGAGTTTTAGAATGAGATTGAAGCTGATGATCTCTCCTATTTCAATGATTTTGTTGGAATTTAAAATCATATCTAGTAGAGGGACCCATACCTAATTGACATAAGTGATGATTGAAAAACCATATATCATATTTAGTAGATCCATAGAGATTCTCACCCCTAGCCTAAAGATCAAAATATGAATGGCTGAGGTAGGGCCCTGAATCATAACACTATTTGGGTTATCAACCCACTCTTATAGCTTACTACTGACATTGTTGTTCTAAATCCATGAATTCACCATGTCTCTATTATATGACACATTTAGGAAGGGGTTCTTGTAATACCTCTTGAAGGTATTCCCACTGATGTATGAAATTCGGTCTTGAAGAGCCTAAAGTGTAGTATTTTTTAGTAACTTTACCACTCATGAATAAATATAATAGTGGGTCAATGTAGGGCATTACCTTAGGCTTAGTTGTTATATTGTGAAGTTCAAATGCTTTGATGGCCAAGAGGTCATCCTTGTATCTGCATGTAAAAAGAGAGAGTTGGTCCTCATCCTTGTATGGTTCAACTAAATCGACCATATCCAAAATGATAGTGATGTTTGAACTCATGGTTTAATGTTTCCAAATTAAATTTTGTATTTGTGAATTCGATTGGACCCATAATTTAGTATGCAAAGGGGATTGGGATGCGAGATGAAGAAGCCATTGATGATGTCTGAAAATTCTTTACTTTGTGGAAAGCTTATAAATCATTATTTGTAATGGAGTTTTGGATTCATAGTTTGTACTTTGAGCTCAAAATTCATCATACTATGATAGCTTGGAGATAATGTAATTAGATTGGAAATGAAAATCTGAAATATATTTCCTTGGTTATGTTGGATGTGATAATAAAATGCATCCATTCTTCAATTCATGTGAATTAAGTGCAACAACAACATTCACTCTTTTTCTTATTTATTCCTGTATTTGAATTTCATAATACTGAATTGCATAGCTTTTACTACCATGTGGCTTCTTTTGCATTCTTCTAAATGCGTAGTCATCTTAGTATGACATATGTATCTTTTTTGCTCTCTATCTTGGTTTTGATGTCTTCATTACTTTTTTATATGGCTCTAGAGGACATGCGTTAGTTGGCCACTATTTATCTCCTATCTGAGTTATAGATTGACATGCTTTGTTTATTTGGCTCAAACTAGTAGGATGATGACACTTGGTGAGATCTTAGTGATCTACTTTCCCAAGATTGTCCATACAACAGTCCATGCTGATGTCACCATAAGGCTACTAGGATAATGACACAAGGATAGATCTTGCTATTATGCTTGCCTGAGATTATCCATACAAAGGTCTATGTTGATGTCACCATCAAGCTATTGGGATGATGTGACACATGGATGAATCTCATTACTCTACTTACCCATGATTGTTCATACAAATGTCTATGCTAACATCACCTCTAGGCTATTAGGATGATGACACATGGTAAGATCACAATATTATGCTTGCCCAAATGACTCTATACAAGAGACTATACTGACATTGTCACCGGGTGACTTGCATTATTTACTTAGGCTTTGATTTAGTGAATTGATGTTGTGTGGCTGGAGCAAATGATATCTAGGAGGGCCCAAAAGACACCTAAGCATAGAATGACCTACTTAAGACATAACATAGATAACGACCTGACTAAAAATAAAACATGTTAGCTCAATTGGTTATTAAATCATATATTAAGTGTACATAAACATAATTTAAAATCAAATGCAAAAAGTAAATCTATTAGCATGGCTTATACACAACTTCGATTCCTCCATAAGTTTGAGAAGCTCTGTAAACATTGAAGCAAATCTTGTTTGATTAAATTAAGTAAATAAATAAGATCAAGAGAGGCAAACAAATTAATTTTAGCATCAGATTAAGTTTACTTAGATTTTTGCTTTTACACTCTTATATCGTAGATTTTTAGTTCAAAAGACCTTGAATAATAATGTCTGATTAATAATGGGTCTCTACTTGAATTATTGAAAATGGGGTGTGTGTGTTAGGGCACAACACTATCGAAGGTTGAAAGTGGGTGGAAACATGTCTATAAGTAGTATCATATCAAACATAGAATTTTTTTTCAATTATAGAAGTTACAGAAAATAACTAATATCTAATTGATTGATCCTTATCATGGCTAAGATCATTGGGTAGATAATAGTAGGCTAAGGTGTGATTTTGGTCAATGAGTTCAATCCTTGAATATTATGTTAGATTATTCTAAAATTTTGTGAGCAAATTTGTTTGATCTTACTAATAAAAAACCTCTCACAAATTATCGAATTGAGGTGTGTATATTCAAGAATTATTTTCCCTTCATCATAAACCTTAATTCACTCCAATAGACCTTATAAGAACATAAAACCTATGGGCAGCTATGAAGGGTTTGTCTTAGTCATACCCTTATTCTTAGATAGCTTGGAAATAAAAAATCTTTCAATCCAATACAATCTGAATATTCCCAACCTTATCCTTATAAATGAGATGTAAGCAACTACTAGATTCTATAGGTTGTTTCACTACATCAATTCATATTTTAACATAGGGGTGCATACACTTAAATATATGGAAAATAGTAATAAAAATAGGAGTGCATTAGCTCATATGAGCTTCCATTACACCTTGGATCCCTAAATGTATTAATGCACTTATATACTTATAGACTTATTGAATTTAAATTAGGAACCTGTTAGCATGCAATGCCAATGTATAATAGTCATAAAATCCAACAAACGAGGACCAAACACCAACAAAGGCAAAAGAGGGACCAAAGGGCCCATACAAAATAAAAATACCAGGATTGAATAACCGATCCTAGTTAGATTAGGATCAAACTTTTCAATCATGGTCAAAACACAAGAGAGACAACACTAGAAGTAGAGATGTAAAAATAGAACCAAAGACCCAAATGAACAATAAGAGAGAAAAATAGAAGAATAGAGGGAATGTTGGGAAAATAGAGAAGCATAAGAAAGCGAGAGAAGAAGAAAGACAAGAAAATGTGCCAATAATAGCCTAATTTGACCAATAATCCAAAAACACATAAATATAATAATGCCATAGCAAATAACTAGTTCTGTACAAAAATTAGGTGTCTACAACTAGCAACTTGTACAATAAGAATAATATGGTACATGACAAAATATGCATGTTAGGATTATATCATTTAAAATATAAACGATTAAAAACATAACGAAGTAGAATCAAATCAAAGCTTTCTATTGAACAAAAAAATCCTATCCATAGCAAAAGACGTATTACATATAGATTAAAAAAATTATAATAATTTATACAATCAATGGCTAGGGTTTAAATAATACGACTTTAGACAAAACTCTAAGACAAGGCATACAAACAATCATAATTTTTGCAAGCACACTATGGTTTGAAAATAAAATTTTATAAATTTGAGAATGACCTAGGAATTGGAATAAAGACAATATAAGTTAGGGATAGTGGATCTAATAGCATATGACAAAACAAACCTTAGAAAATTTAGATGGATTTGAATGTGATACAATTTCGAACAAGATATAAACCCAAGGGATAAAACACATCAAACTACCCTAAGTGTATTCAAATTTATCACAATATGGTAATGGGAAGTGTCAGGAAAGTCCGATTTTTTTACTAGTGTGTTCTTCACATTTGAGGTTAAAAAACCTCACTCAATTTTTTGAAACTTTGTGCCAATCATTAGGAAATTGCACTTCTCCTTCAAATCCTAATTGGACAATTGAACTTAAAAATGATAATGAAAATGGTGTGTTTTGTGCACTGTGTTATGCTAGATAAAATTTTAGTTTCATTGATATTTTTTAAGACCCCTCAATGGTGTACAATATTGAAAATAACATAAAAAATTGCAATAATTATGTAGTCATGAAAATTAATAAAATGTAATATGTCGTAACTATGAACTTCACTCCTATAATAAATGATCTCTAGATGCTTATTAGATTTCTCTAGAATGCTTGTAAATCCTCAATAATTCATCGTGACAATAAATGCTAAATGCTTTTTTAATTACCTAGAAATATCTAAATGTACTAAGATACATATGAAATTATAAATGAATATACCAATAACAATTAGTTTGGATAAAAAATTAATAAAATATACAAATATTCTAAAATAATATAATTTTATGATTAATACATATTTAAGATCACTTTTAGATATGTAAAGAAAAGTTAGAAATTATACCATCTTTATGTTTTTATTTATTAATTTAAATAATTTTTTTAATTTATTTTTTCATCAAATAATTAGTTGACCGAAAATAAAAAAATTATAACAGCTAAACTTTCTATTATCATTTTAATTATAAAACATTTATGACAATTTTTATTAAACAATTTGATTGTCTCATGAATTATAAATCATTTATTGCTTAATTTGAGAGTATGTATTTATGATTGCTTAATTTGAGTGCATAGAATATGGAGGGAGATTCTTGAAATGAGATGAGACGCAATGCAAAGTTAAGAAAAGCGTTGGCCTTGGTAAGGAAGGAAAAAGTGGATTGATGACTGGAGCATGAGCATAGGCATTGGCACATATTGATGATGGATATGGATAGAGAGAGAAAGAGAGAGGGAGAGGGAGCAACCATATGGATATGGATATGGATATGGATATGGATATGGACATGGAGTGGGTCGATGACCGTCAGCTGCGGAAACGCCTGTCAGAATACTAATTTTGTCCTCGGAGTTGGTGTGCGCGATGGGAACCCATCCCATCTCTCGACGCGTTTTTAGATCTTGTTATTTTCCCTTTTCGTATCTGATTTTCCTTTCTTTTCCTTTCCTTTCCTGCTCTGAAATCCCTGGACCGAACATCATCATTTCCCTTCTACTAATTATTGTTGAAATGTCGGGAGAGGGAGAGGGAGAGGGAGAGGAAGAGGATGAGATTGAGCTGGTGAAGTCGGATCCCGCTTTCAAGCTTTTTGGACGAAGAATCCCTGTGGTTCCTGCCTCCGATTCTGCGGAGGGAAGCTCCTCCGATGCCACCGACACCTCCGAGGTAACCAAAAATTCTCACATCTCAGATGACACCGACTCCATTTTGTTGTTAGATAACATGTCTCTCGACAAAAACATTTCCCTACAAACCAAATCATTATCAAATACCAGTGAATATAATGTATCTCCAAATAACGGAGAAACCCTTTTACAAACGAGTATTGATAAACACAAGTTATCTGTTCCGAAATCAAACATAGGTAATGCTGTTGTTGCAGAGCGGTCTGTAGAACATAATAAGACACCTAGCAAGCTTCTACCCTGTCCTAGATGTGAAAGCATGGATACTAAATTTTGTTACTACAACAATTACAATGTGAACCAGCCCAGGCATTTTTGTAGGAATTGCCAGAGATACTGGACTGCAGGTGGGCTTCTCCGGAATGTTCCTGTGGGTGCGGGTAGGAGAAAAAACAAGCATTCTGCAATGCCCCATCAAAGGAATTTGGGTCATACGAATGATTGCAATTCAGAGGAGTCAACGAAACTTGAAGCCTCTGATTTGGAAATGAGCGGTCGTATACAATCTTTACACGATGTGAACAAGGGGACCACAAATCATATCGTAGCATATGTGGGTCGCGAAACCTCTAGCCTTCTTTCACAAGAGATTGAAAGTTTTCAGAAATCTAGTTGTTCTTCAAGTGGAATAAATGGGGAAACTTTTTGGAATACCAGTTCTTCATCAGAATGGAAAACACATGAAAAAAGAGGGGATTTAGGCGAGTTTTCGACCTTGGATGATTCTGTTTATGCTTCATCAAACAACAAATTTGTGAAATCGAGCATGGAGTCCTCTGAGTCCAATAACACTCCAAAAGATCAGGGACTTGGTTATGAATTGTCAAATAATTCTATCAGCTGGGTTGGTGGTCCTCCTCCAGTTTGGGCTCTGTATTTTGGCAGCTTTTTCGGCAACTCATCCTACGTGAATGCTATGGGACGAACAATGTTGAACCCTGAAGCATTTCAAGCTAGTGCAATGATGCCCTGGTTTCAACATGGGACAGGACCATATCCCGGATTTCCTTGGCCTTTGCCTTCTGGTCCTATATGGGGTCAAGCAATCTGGGGTCCTGCATGGGGTATGCCATTGAGACCAGTAGCGTCATCATCCAAAAGTTCAGATTCAAGTCCATCAATGTTGGGCAAACATACAAGAGACTTGTCGGCATCACAGTCAGAGTCTAAAGGGGATGGATCTATTTGGGTACCTAAAACCTTGAGGATTGATGATCCTGAGAAAGCAGCAAAGAGTTCCATTTGGGAGACGTTAGGACTAGGCAGTAAGCCAGAATCAATCACCTCTGGTGGCATTTTCAAAGCTTTTCAGCCAAAAACAGAGAACGAGGATAATATAAAGACCCCTGTTCGTGTTTTGTGTGCAAATCCTGCAGCAAGTGCAAGATCAGCTTCTTTTAATGAGAGTAATTAATATATGTTTACAATACTTTATAGATTTACTTGAATCACTTGTTGTAACAATCTTACCTTTTAAGGGAAACATTTTGCATGCCACAGCCTGGCGACTGCTTTCTCTCCAGACTCTGATATCTAGTTTTAGTTCCAGCTGTCTGCATTTGTAGCATTCACTGACCTACTCTACTTTTTTGAGAGCTTTTGATTTGGACCAACTCCTGGAATTCATGGATAAATTAGAAAATACCTTCATCTTGTGAAAAAGATACCGCTTTATATGTATCCAATTCTCAAGACATTGTTGCCTTTAGTTTATGTATTTATGCAGGACATACACAATTTATTTACCATTTCTACACCCAGGCTTGGAAATATGAGTAATTAATCTTCTCATTTGCTCTAAGTGCTAGTGTCAGGGGCCTAAATACCAAGCTGTTAGTATGTGCAATGTTTGATGCATGCCTCTGAAAGAAACCCTTGACATTAAAAAACGTTCTCGATGCAGAGACTGAAAGATTGAGAAAGGTAAATGTTCATTTGGTTATGGTTTGAATTATTTGTTTTGATTAAGGTTCTGGGATTAGTTTAAGGAAATTGGATTTCAGAAAAGTAATGTAAAAACAGGAAGGATGTGAAGTTTTCTCAACTCTACAAAATGCTTCACTGAATATATGAACCAGAGCATGATCTTCTGTATACAATATACTGTGTAGAGGTGTGCATTTGAAGATATGGTAAACAAATATCACAGGACACATGTTTCTTTGCTTCCATTTGTTTCTAAAAACAATTGATTAATGCTGCAATATGATATAATTATCTCCCCTTCATATATGAATTTGATAAATGTAATGAATAAAACTTAATTTTGTATGCTTGGATATTTATGTAAATTTATGAACTTTGAACACAGCAGTGTGCAAAATAATTTCTGGCATGTCTTGCTACCAAAGGATTTTCTCTTTTATAAAGACGCCAAATTCCCATGTCCGAAGCAAAACGAGTTGAACCTGGAATTCCCACCGATGGAACAAAATAAATACATAGTTTTTTGGTAGAGTCGTCAACATCCCTCAACAGTCGTGGATTAAGCTTCTCCTAGCAATGGACAGTCTGATATAAATGTCTAGTATCGCTCTTTTATCTACTCATTCCATTTCATGACTTTTAAAAGTTTCACACTATATTGTGTTCAAATATTTTTCCACACAATGGCTTCATGTTAGCAATATTTCAATGTATCATGTATTGATCAAGTTGGAAAATTTTAGTTTCTATTTTCAACTTCATTAAATGTCTTTTTTTTTTTAATATTATGGGTAAAACATGGGTTTTTGAACTAAGGAACTGACCCTATACAAAAGACATGTAGACAAGACCACTACAGTGCAGAAAATCTGTAAAATCTGTTACAAAACATCGAGATTACAACAACATAGCAGGGACATAACTGAAAAATATTACAAAAACAAAAATAAAACAATTAAATTTTTGACCTCCAAAGGCTTCTTTCCAACTATTTTTCATCCTTCTCAATTCCATGTCCATCTGTTGATACACCTAGGGGGTATGTCTAGTCTCTTTGGCACACACACTACATTTAACTTTCTTTTTGGTAGAAGTCTTGTTGTTTTTCATCATGTCTCCCAATAAAACCCTGACAGACTCTATGACAACTAAACTATCTTACATAGACGCTTTGCTCACAGCCACACAAATGTTTATATTGTCCTTCAACTCAATGTTTTCACGTTTTAATATAGAGACTCTATCTCTAAGTCTCTTTCTCTGATTTTTCATCTCCTTGTGATCAATTATACTCTATTGATGGTTATTCTCCTCGAGAAAGGTTTTGCCCTATTCCTTTCGAGTGGATTGCTCCCGCATGAACCATCTTATAATTGACTTTTGAAGCCCTAGCTCTTTTTCTATTTTAATTCCCTTTCTTTGACTTCTCAAGGTTTCAACAACTTTACCGAACTCAACATTGAGGTTGCTTTTACCAATAGAAGTGCCCACTTGAGGGGGAATAATGTTCTCATTTACAATTGCCCTTTCTTTGAATTTACGTTTCCCAAGCACTTTAACCTCCATAGTTGGCAAGATAACATATGTAAGCTCTCTAATGCCTTCTCTTTATCATCTTCTTATATATCCATTGGATTATCCTTTGAATTTCCTCCACGTGTTGGGTTAACCCTTCCCCCTAGATCATGCTTCCTGACTTTTAAAGCACTCTTCAATCTATGTTTATAGTCCACCTTGAAAATGTTCTGATTTCCGGCCCGGCACAAGGAAGCACACTTGACTCTTGTCCATACCCTTACAATACTTATGAATCATATAAATAACAATTTGATGGAGGGGTGGTATTGTCTTCCCCCTCTTGACATCCATGACTGAACTCTCAAGGGAATGTAGAATGGAAAATGGTAAATTTAATGGAATATGATTCCGAAAGTAGTTTAGGAAAATAAAATGGTCTATATGAACTACATTATGCCTACCTTCAAGTGTAATATACATGCCTACTAGGCAATTTTATCAAAAGGTCGAGGAAACTTTTTCTGGGAGAAGCCATTATGAAGAGGTATGAGTTTTTCTCCTTCTAGCATAAACTTGTTTTTTTCGTCCTTGAAATCCCTGTCAGTTCTAAAAATCTCAGTGACCTCCACTTTGAGACTAGTAATCCGGGCTATAAGCTCCTCCATAACATCCAGTCACACCATTAAAGATCACAGTTCTGTTATTCCACCCCTTCACAAAAGTATCTGCATAAAATCGGCCATACCACTTACATGAAGAGTTTGCCACACTTCACTATCCTCCAAATAATCTAAAATAATATATTCAATTCTCAGCAGTTACCCACCCATTTTGATAGTCTTAAAGGTACTAACAGGTTTGGAATGTCTATGATTGTCTCTTTCCTCATGAACAAGCTTATATATAAACTTCTCATGTGGCTCAACTCAATACTTAATAATCTTCCATGAGTTTATATAAATATTCCCTCTTTTAATAATGACCTTTGTATTACCAGTAATATTCGTCTTGGTATGCCACCTAATAGCTTCCATCTCATCATTGTTGCACACCAAAATAATGACAAAATAATAAAGAATTAAATTATCCCTAATCATGGGTAATAAACTCTTTTAACTTCTGTTTGAGGCTTCCAAATCAATCCTTTGACAAACTGATTCAGGGAATCCTTCCTTGCTAAACCATCTTCTTAATGTCACAATGGCCAACCCTTCATTAACGAACCAATCAACCGCATAATTTCCTTGTCTGTACACATGTATGTTGATTTCTTGGAAAGATTGAATTATTACGAGGGCTTTGTATGCAATCAAAAATGCATCATGTCTATAAATCAATCCTAACTCAAAGAAGATAGAGCGTACCTACACTTCTGATTGAGAATACATTTGTTAAACGAGGCATGACCAAGATGGGGATCTGCTAGACCCGATTACGGGATCACTTATCATAATACACTATGCTAAAGAGGGTTCCAAAGCCTTCAGACTAACATAATCACGCAATAACTCTAAGGGCGTCCTAGGTTTTGATATTTTACTTATTCTAATAACAAGAATGTAAATCTAATCTAGTGCTCACCAAAGCTTGTGGCACAAAATGGGGGTTAGAAACAAAACAAACTAAACTAAATATGCATAGAAGACATATACTCACGTCAATATATACGAAATCTTAATGCATGGAAGAGAAACACAACTGCATTATCTATCTACTCTTACAAATGAGAAATAAAGTTAAGAATACTTACATTTGAAGACAAACCTGCAAAGCCTCAATCTCTCCCTTGGCCAAGATGCTACATAAGAGATTGTTGTGGTATGTAAGGATAACAAAGACAAATCAGCACTAGGCTACATAATTTATCTATGCATCCAAAAAACTTCTCTGCAAGACAAGATCTGTATCTTCAAAGAAAGTATGGAACCATAAGTTTTATTCCTCAAGTAGAATGGTCAATAAGCATATGTTTGTTTGCACTTATTTTTCTTCACTTATCTATTCTCAAATGGTTGAAAATAAACTTGTATATATAGGCAGATCTTACCCTAAATCCTTCCAAATATGCCGATTGTACGGGGTCAACCCAGTCGACCTTATATGTTTTTGAGAGATAATTCACTAGGTCCCGAGCTATGTCAGCCAAAGGGCTAACAAGCTTCAAATTGAAAAATACCCCAAAATAGTACAATGTATAGTAATCAGACGTTGAAAACTGTACATGGTTGACTCAATCGACCTAGTACAACCAACTGTCAAAAAAGGGATGAGGCAACGAATATGAGGATGATGTGACAAATGATTAGAATGGGTACAACTAAGAAGAATAAGCTTAGGGTAAATGGTTTTAGGAGATAGGTGTGTAAATGACAAGTGGCAAAAGGGACAACAATCTTACAAAGCACCAATGGTCTGCCCACCCCTTTCATGGTGCACCCTTAAGGTGTGCACTCAAAGAGATTGAGACTCGATGGGTTCCTACAAGATACAAAGTGTCAGTAAGTGATAAAAGTTTAAAAATATTGTGTTACATATGCTCCACTCGAAATTCATTACGTGCCACGTGAGTGCAACATGAGATGGTACTTCGGGAAATAAAACATGATAACACATAACACTGATGCTAAGTAAAGAATAGTAAGCAACAAATAAGATAAATGAAATGACAGAATTGAAAAACACATTCCTGTACTTACCTTAGTGTTGTAAATAAAGAAATATACTGCAAAAAAGGGGAATGCATCCAATGTGAAGAACACTAGGCGAACCTATAAAAGTGCAAAAAATAGCCAAAAATAAAAAAAATTGGAATATAGGCATATGATAGTGTAAAATGAGTTAAGGCAAAGATATGATGATATTAGAAAAAAATTGGCAAATTAGAATTGTTTAAGACAAGGTTAGAATATCAAAGGCAAATGAATGACAAAATGATGGCAAAAGAATGACAAATGAATAAAAAATGATTGCAAAAGAATGACAAATGATGGCAAGTGAATGACAAAATGAATAAAAAATGCATGAAAGCACATTAAATCATGTTGGAAAGTATGTAAAACATAAATGACAAAAAGGAATTTAGAATATACTAAATCACGTTGGGAAGAATGTAAAACATGAATGACAAATGAAATATCAATGCAAGAAAACTTGAATGAAGATAGGTAAGAAAGTAAAAAGTAAGCTCATGTAAGATAGGCAAAAAAAAAACATGGAAGACGAAAAATGAAATGTAATTGAAGATGTGAGACAAATATGAAGAAGACATACATAAAGAGAAACATGTAATAATGACAAATGTCATATGTAAGATAAGTGAAGTCCGTAAAAAATCAAATAAGAACATGATGGAGAAATACAAATCAGAAAGTTGCTAAAGGATGAAAAACTCACACTTAATGCTTGTTTGAAGATATAATGTAAGAAAACACAACCACCTAATGACATGACTAGTATGACAATGAGGTGGTGTGGTAAATAAATGGTGTAAGAGTGTAATCCATAGTTGTTCATATATGTTTTGCTCTAAGGATAGATAAAACTGAAACAAAGTAATGCTAGCATGTTGTGAAGATGTGAAGAAGAAGGAATAATAAAAGAAGGAAAATAGATTTGGAATCACAATTTCCTTGTCACGGGGGAAAATGAAATGGGTGGAAGGGAGAATGAAGGAAAAACCAAGGTAGAGGAACTCTTTGTCAAAGTCAAGACACTCAAATTAAGTTTGTCAAAACAAAAGGACTTTCGACCTTAAAGACTCTGAAGAACTTCTCTTAGCCACACAAGCCTTAGGTCAATAAATGAAGTATATAGATAATCCCATGAAGGCTATATGCATGAAAAGTAAAATGGACCTACCTTCCCACAATGTGTTCCCATTTCTCAGGACCCCTTATAAAGCTATTGGTCTACTACGAAGATTGGGTAATTGCGTGAGAAAGTAGGTAGCACCATAGAGTTTTTTGAATTTTTCTATTCCAATCTATTGACCTACTGGACCCCAATGGACCTTAGCTCTATGTGAGGCCAACTGTGGAGTTTGAACTTCAATTAGAGATACGAGATGTGCTTGTAATCACATCTTTTGTTGTGATTTGACTTTTGAGATTTGTATGTTGCCTTTTGCATATCATTGCCTTTTGTTTCAAATGATTTGACTTTTAAATTTCTTGATCGCTTTTTATATTCCTCCCCCATATGGATTTGAAGAACCAAATATGGGTGCTAAAGATGACTTTTATTTGAATACTTGGGACTTGGTTGCTAAGAGGGAGAACCTTCAAAAAGTATGGAGTCTAAGAATCTTGTAAATCTAAGTAAAATAAAAGTGCTATCTTGACTTTGACCTTGTTTTATCCAATGTAGAGTGAAAGAAAGAGGAAATCAAGAGAAGTGACACATGGAACAATTTGAATTACTTCAAATTACAAAAAATGTAGCAAAAGGTAAAAAGGGATACAATGACAGTAAAGTGTGATTTCTTATCATAAGAATGAGGGAAATGAAAGAAAACAACTAACATAGATTGTTGTGCAAATTCCATCTATCAAAAGAAGCAAAAGCTAAAGTTGAGAACAAAGATCAAGAACGTGTAACCATTGCAAAATGTATTCTAGAAAAATAATAAAAATATGGTAATTTTATAAGGAGGGTCAGGTCCTATCCACGGTCTTACACTGTAACTTCATAAAAGAGAAACTCACGAAGGTGCCAAAAATTATGTATGTGAAAACAAATGAGGTATACAAAAGATGGTATTTTTTGAGGAGTGTTGGGTCCTATCCACGGTCTTACAAAACAACTCACAAAAGATAAACCCAAGAGGTGTCAAAAAAGAATGTAAAAAGAGTAAAGATAAAAAAGACTATAGTACATCAAGAAACCAAAAGACCAAAAAGGAAGGACAAAATGTTTGTAAAAAGAGAGAACTACTGCAGAGGGAGAGACCCATGTAAGTAACCTGAAAAAAGTGTTAGATAGATATAAATAGAAAGCATGAAAATAAGGAAATGATCCTACACTAATGTCTAGGTGAAGGATGAGCATGTAAGAGACAAACCTATGTGTCTCGAAAGGTTTTTTGGAGTTGTATTAGTTTGGTAGCATGTAATGGAGAGTAAAAGTGGGCATCATAAGATGCCCTAAAGGGTAATTGGATGTAGGGATGGGCATCACAAGATGCCCCAAATTCTAAAATGACATGTGGGTGGGAATCATAAGATGCCCTGAAGGCAAGAGTAATGTGTGGATGGGCATCATAAGATGCCCTGACAACTAAAAATAGGAAGAAAATATAAGAAAAAATAAGAATAAAAGAAAACTCCATATAGTGTCTAAATGGATTCAAGTTGTCCAAGAAGATTCTGATAGGGGACATGATGCTTGAGAAAATAAAAATGATGTTAAACAAGAAAAATAACAGACATAGACAAAGAACTTAAGTTAGACAGATAGATAATTAAGTTGGACATATAGTTAAAGTAGAAAAAAATATAGAGTCGACTGGGTCGACCTAGTATAGAGAAAAGGGTCTGCAAACTATACAAGGTTGATTGGGTCAACCTAGCATAGAAAACAAGGTGAGAAAACTTATGAAATAGGAATACAGGGTCTACTGGGTCAACCTAGTTATGTATCCTAGATAGGAGGTAAGCAGAAAAAGATACAAGGTCGACTGGGTCGACCTAGTTCTATATCTAAGGGGCAAAAAAGAATACTATGTTGACAAAGTCAATCTAGTACTACAAATATATGAAAAAATAAAATGAAAAAATAATAAAATAAGTGAAGCAAATCTTGCAAGGGTTAGATTCACGTCAGGTTCACTAGAATGTATGCAATCATAAATGCATCATGTTTATAAATCAATCATGACTCGAAGAAGATAGAGGGTACCTACACTTCTCATTGGGAATACATTTGTTAAGTGGGAGCATGACCAAGATGGGGATCCGCTAGACCTGATTAAGGGATCACTTATCATAATACACTATGCTAAGGAGGGTTTCAAAGCCTCCAGACTGACACAATCACACAATAACCTTAAGGGGGTCCTAGGTTTTGATATTTTACTTATTCTAATAACAAGAAATTAAATCTAATCTAGTGCTCACCAAAGCTTTTGGCACAAAGTGGGGGTTAGAAACAAAACAAACTAAATTAAACATGCATAAAAGACATATGCTCATGTCAATGTATACGAAATCCTAATGCATATAAAAGAGAAACACAACTACATTATTTATCTACTCTTACAAGGGAGAAATAAAGTTATGAATACTTGCCTCAATCTCTCCTTTGGCCAAGGTACTTCGCAAGAGATTGTTTTGGTATGTAAGGATAATAAAGACAAATCAACTCTAGGCTACACAACCTATCTATGAATCCAAAAGACTTATCCATAAGACAAGATCCATATCTCCAAATAAAGTATGGAACCCTATGCTTTATTCTTCAATTAGAATGGTCAATAAGCAGATGTCCATTCTCACTTATTTTTCTTCACTTTTCTATTCTCAAATGGTTGGAAATGAACTTGTATATATACACAGATCTTAACTTAAATCCTTTTGAATATGTCAGTTGTACGGGGTCGACCCTCTATGCTTTTGAGAGATAATTCACTAGGTCCCAAGCTATGTCAGCCAAAGGGCTAACAAGTTCCAAAGTGAAAAATACCCCAAAATAATACAGGGTCATCCCAGTCAACTCTATATATTAATTAGAGGCTGAAAACTATACAAGGTTGACCCAATCAACCTAGTACAACCAATTGTCAAAAGGGGGATGAGGCAAGGAATAGGAGGATAATGATGTGACAAATGATTGGAATGGATACAACTAAGAAGAAAAAGCTTAGGGTAAATGTTTTTAGGATACAAGTGTGTAAATGGGAAGTGGAAAAAAGGACAACAATATTATGAAGCACCAATGATCTGCCCACCCCTATCCTAGTGTACCCGTTAAGGCATGCACTCATAGAGATTGAGACTCAACAAGTTCTTGCAAGATAAAAAGTGTTAGTAAGTGATAAAAGTTTAAAAATATTATGTGTATACATGCTCCTTCCATTATATGGCTTATACTCTAACTAAACGAGCTCTTCTTGGATAAACAATTGATAATATCAAGCGAGTCACCCTCAATCACAATTATATTAACTCCAAGTTATTTTGCTATCCTCAAGCCCCATAAAGTTGTAAGTGCTTTAGCATAATGATTTGTTTGAGCATCCATTCCTCTCGTATAGTTGCTACCAAATTATCTTTGTGATCCCTCAATATTCCTCCTCCTGAGGCTCCTGGGTTTCCCTTAGAGGCCCCATCAAAATTAAGTTTGATCCAACTGGGAGATGGATCCATCCACTTGACAAATATCCTAGCTTCAACTCTTGCATCACTAACACTTCTATTTTTAACTTCAATCTATCGATTATTAGCTATCCTTGTCTCCTCATTCATGTTTTCGAGTTTACTAGTAGGATTATTTTTGAAGTTTTCCATGATTATTTCACAAATATTGTTGGCTACCATTAAACTGGGAAGTTTATTACCTCTAAAAATCTTATTATTTTTCTCCCTCCCTATGCCCCAAATGATATGAGGTACTGATAATTTTTAGATCTCTTATATTCTTATTTGGGAATGGAGGCCACTAGGCTAGCCATGGTTCTAACACTGTGATAGGATGCACCCAGTTGATCTAAAATTTCTCCAATAGAACACCCTAGATCTTATAAGAATAAGCACAACCATTCATCAAATAGGCAAGCATCTCATTCTCACGTAAAAGGCATCACTCTTCTCCTAAGGTTGTCTATTTTCATAATCTTATTTTGAACTAACAACCATAATAAAATATTTATCTTAGGAACGAGATTCTTATCCCACAACTTAACCCAAGGAATGTCTTCCTTAGGAATATGTGAAATCAATTTATACCTTGATTTCATATTGTATTTCCCATCAAATGAATCCCTCCAAACCCATCCATCTTCCTTCATAATGTTGGGGATATGATATGTATTAATCATAACAATCAAATCTTCCAAAATAATCTTACCTTTCATTCCTCAAGATTTTCTCAACTGTCTCCAAGATCTTTTCCCTTCATTAAATTCAATATACTCATGCACTTCATTACTTAATTCCTATTGAATAATAGTACTAATTTGATTCTATGACTCTATATTCATAAGACTCTAATCCATTAACCATGAGTCCTCCCAAAATCATACCTTCTTCCCATTATCCAGTTTTCACTTACACCCATTTAGAATATAACCTCTATTAGAAACTAAAAACTTCTAGAAATAAGAGCCCTTAACAAGTTACTCCTCTTTCAAGAAATTTATAGCCTCTTTTGAATCCAAGTATTTAACATGTAATACTCTAGACCAAAGAGTGGAGTTTGTAATAAAGAGCCAAGCCAATTTAGTTATAAGGGCTTTGTTCATCCACTTTTCTCTCCTTATCCCCAATCTCCATTACTCTTTGGGGTACAAACTCTTTCCCAAACTACTAAAGAAATCCTATCTTTCTCTTCTGTTCTAGTCCATAAAAATATTCTATGGATTTTCTCCATTTTTTATGCTATGACCTTAGGCATCTTGAACATGGACATCAAATACACTAGAAGACATTGAAGGGTGATTTTAATGAGGATAAGTTTCCTTGTTTGAGATAAGAACTTACCTTTCTAGCTAGCCAACTTTCTCTAAAATCTTTCTAGTAATGGATTCCATGCCATAGGAGATAATCACCTACTGGAGAGAGGCATATCAAGGTAAGAGAAGGTATCTCTTTAATTTGACATCCCAAAATGGCTACTATCTTATTTTACCTTATTAAAGGGGCATTGAAAAAGAAGATTGATTTTTTCTCAAAGTTGATTTTTTGTTTTGAAGTTGCTTCATAATTCAAAATAATCTTTTTCAATTCTCTAGCTTCTCTGATTGAAGATTCTGCTAGAATGATTGTGTTGTCTACAAACTACTGGTGTAATGTTGGTTCAATATTTTGGGCCAATTTGAAACCCTTTAACTCTCCATCTTTTCATAAATATATATTAAGGGATTCATCCATTTGATAAAGAGGAAGGGAGATAATTCCCCATGTCTAATTTCCCTTTTACTCTTAAAAAAACCTTCATGCACCCCATTAATAAGCACATAAAACATAACAATTGAGATACAAGCTATTATAATTTACTTAAACTTATCTTAAAATATAAATTTCAACATTGTCTTATTCAATAAATTTTAATCCAATCTATCATAAGCCTTGTGCATATATAGTTTAACAACCATACTTGCTTTATTGCTTCTATCCATGGAATGGATTGTCTCATGAAAAACTATGATGCCATCTTAGAACAAAACCCCCTTATTGTATATCAATGATCTTTTCCATAATATGTTATATCATTATAGAAATAATTTTGGTGAAATTATTGTAAACAACATTACAAAGACTAATAGATAAAAATAATAATAAAATTACTAGTTCCCTCCCTCTTGGGAATAATAACAATAAAAGTAGTATTTAACTCCCTCAAAAGTTGTCCAAAGGAAATAAATTCATTCACAATGTCAACCACATCTTCCTTAATGATTTATTATAAAATCTGAAATAAATTTATGGGAAAACCATTAGGATCAGGCACCTTATCTTTATTTAAGAAAAAAGTAACAGATTTAACTTTATTTTTAGATGTCGAAGCTATAAGGCTAATATTATCTTTTTGGTTAATAAGCTTTGGGATCTCACGTAGTAATTCTTGTTCCATCCTAACATTTGCTCTAAAATTATCCTCTGTAATCACCCAAATGTGGTCTTTGAGTGCTAAAAGTGCTAATCGATACTACCTATCCCTAGCTTAGCCCTAGACCTATCCTAGAGCCTATTATCACACTTATTTAACCTTTATGTAGGCTACAAACATCCCTAGTTAGCTCCAAAACACTCCCAGACGCTCATTTCTTGGTCTTGGCCCTTCATGCATAGTGTTCTACCAGATGGACACTAGTGCCATAGTAAGGACACTAGCACCACATGGCGCTAGTGTCCCCAAAATGGTGCCAATGTCCTTTGCCTTACCTTTTCCTAAACAAATTTATTTTCAAAACTAGAACCTGCTAAGGTCAACCTAGACATATTTTATCATCCACACAAGTAACATAACAATATATACATGAATTTTAGACCTCTAACCACTAGATGGAAATTAGATGAAAAATACACATTCAAACACAAAACAAGTTAAGCACAATTAAGGATATCAATACTTATTATGTCTTAATTTTGCATACTACCATCTATAATAGCCCTAAGCTCAGATTTTGTAGATTTCTAATCTCAAGCACATTCAAATCACTCAAGGCCACTATCATACTATCATTACTTGCACTTGTACCAACACTTAGGTGGGGAGAACTACATTGGACTTGATCCCTCCTCAGAGTATTGGTATGTAGGCAACTATCTTTACAACAGGGTGTTAAGGATGTCCAACCTACCTTACTAATGAATACATTTTTTAGCTCATGCCCTACTTGTATGGAGGATTAGGGTTTGCACAATAAATCAATTATTATAATAAAAAAATAGGGTTTCAAAACTCATGCACACAATAACAAACCTCAGAGATCCAGACATAAGTGCACCTAGAATCTTGAGGAAGTCTTACACAAAGGACACTACTACCAATATCAAGACATTACCACCACTTTTCCAATAATGGTGCTATTGTCTAATTATGGTGCTACTATTAGGGAGGGGCTCTAACACCAAGATCTAGTTTATAATACTTAGAATGACTTCCATCTTAGTTTATAGCGCTCAGATCATCTATATCAGGTGTTTCACCATTAAGTTATTACTCGCACTATTTATTACTTATTTTAGAAAAGTCAAAGCTAGTCAATTCTATAGCAAATTAGTGGATATATTTATTTCATATTATTTCCCTGATTTAATCTACTCAACTCTTTAAATATATAAGATGTATAATTGCTAAGTCTTAAAAGGTTAAAATATTTGGTGAACTTGAATTACTTTAAATATTGCACAAAACCCTAACCCTAGATAACCATATGATTTACATTTCCAGCATCTAATTCATTTTAAAAAATTTAGCCTATCATCATGATTATCATGATAGATCCCATTCTATACTCCATGGCATGATGTCTTATGATTTGCTTAGCATGTTTATTACCAACCATTAGTATAAAAGTGCACATGTATGCCACTTCTCTCATGGATCATGTTAGAGTTAGGTTTATTTTACATATTGGTCCTCCCTCATGTGAGTCCCATTTTTATGAGGATCATTGCTACATGGATCACTTTGAGTTACCTTCAGTTACTACTAGAAAACATAGGGTTTAGAGGATTCCTTTTGTTCGACCTCTACCTAGACCAATTGATTATCTTCACTCCCATCCCGCCTCTACTACTCGCCCCCCAAAAATACTAGATCCTATAGTTTGAGTTGTTACTATGTGCAATAGGGTGCCTCCTCAACCTATACAAGAGTAGCATAATCCCACCATCCATCCTCATCCCCAACACATTATAATGGGACTCAAAGATCAACAAAGAAAATTTGATATTATGTATTAATTGAGATATACACTAGCTATGATATCCATATTGGAATTACTTCAAAAGGCAACTATTTTCAAGGATATCCTTTTTCAAACACTCAATCATACATCTCTACCTCATGACACATAGCTAGCTTACTTTGTATCTATCATGAACACTATCAAGGATCTTGAGGATGTGATATCTTTTTCCAATGACTTTCCCTCACAACTAATAATTGTTCAACAGTTACCATTTTTTTCAAGCAAAAATCAATACCACCACTATTAAATGAGTTTTTATTGATAGTGGTTTAGGATTTAACATATGCAACCTTAAATTTATATAGACTAGGGGGGTTGATATAGCATCCATTTATAAGACATAAGAATATCATAGGTTTTGATGACATTCCTAGACAAACATTGGGTTATATTACATTAGACATTATAGTAGGGCTAAAAACCTTACCTACACACTTTTAGGTGATGCCTAATCATTTACACTATAACTTATTACTTGGGAGACCTTTGATACATGAAATGGATGCCATACCCTCTACTTTTCATAGATGAATTAAGTACTTATATGATGGACACTTATACACTTGTCCAATAGATAATCAACCATTTAGATATTATAGACTCACTGAGCCTACTACCTCAAGTACATTTTTAGATGGAACACCTCATGTTCTCATAAAATCCCCCTCGCAAGATTCTAATTGAGTAGATACCTACATACAAGGTTGGGGAGTCTATCAAGAATATTCATACACCTCTTCCATATCTTCCTATAACACAATTACCTTCACTAAGAATAGAGGAATAGCCTACCCCAATACAACTATCCCTACCCAGGGTAGAGGATGAGATTCTCACAACACAATTTCCACTACTTGTTAACTCAAAAAAAATATAAATTGATAACTTCGATACATATTCTTAGGCCACCATAGAGGATGACCCAACACCTATTGATATTGATGATTATTTATGTGGATTGAGTTTCACACCACTAGGAACAAGAGAGTATGAGATGATTCTAAGGCACTTATACATCTTCCTACACTAGCAACACCACTTGTTCATAATCCTATAACAACAGTCTCTCATACTTAGTTACAATTAGTGATATATCCTTCCATTTATTCAATACATATGGTTACGTCTATGGATACAAAGTCAAGTATACAAATTCAGGCAGGGAGTTCATAGGATAGACCACACTAGATTTTATAGATATTACTTGATAGAGGATTGATGGTATTACCCATAGTCTGACATAGATCTGTCAATAGATTGTCACCATAGGAAGGTCAACCCTTTTGTCATTTTCATAGACTTACAGTAAATTACAATGATACATGCTTAAAATTAAAACATAAATTGAATAAATTCAAGGCTCAGGGCACTATTCAGATCATACAACCTCCACCTCCATAGATATAAGCACCTTCATAGATATGAGCACCTTCATAGATACGAGCACCATGATAGAGTCATTGTCAACACAGATACTTAAGGAATGATCCAATGACTATCCATATTTTTATTCTAGATAGGTACATTCCCCATGTGACTATAAATGAGGATTTTCATCCTAATACTTGCACTTCAAAATTTTTACACCACACATGATATTAGAAGAATGAGCTACAACATGCTATACATTATTAGGATTCCATTAGACATATCACACTACTAGTTCATATGGCCCCAAGGTAGCCAACACATTATTATTTATCATGAGTAGGGGCACTCATCTACAAGTTAAACTTGGCAATACTTGGTTATAGGAAATGGATGCCACCGTTGATCAATTAGATAGATGTTTGACATTCAGTCACAAGGGACACATGGTTCACATTTTACATGATAGAATAGATGAGAAACACATGTTTCATATAGATACTCCATAGTCCATGTGGTTTATGTCAACCAATTTGACCCCTTGGTAAAATAAGTCAACCCCCTTATATATTTCAAACTTCCATAGGGTCTTCTAAGTTGAAAAATGTTCACCATGGTCATAACTAAGGTCAAATAACTTGTTTTAATTTGGTCAAATCTGTCATTTGTCCTAGTGTCATTTTATGCCACCTTTGGGCCAGTTTAATGAATTTTATGAAATATAATGTATGCCATGTTAGGTATATGTTAGAGATGGTAGTTTTGAAACTGATAATTACAAGTTCAACTTATAAAGGAGTTTAACTGTAAAACATGCCATTTTCAATTAGTTATATGGATTGATAATAGTTATAGCATGTGTGGATATATTAAGGAGTTCCCTTCAGATCCACATAGCTCATCTCTAAGCTCAAGAATCTTTGAAAACCCTAAAAATGATAAAAACTAGTTCATCTCTCTCATCACTCTCTTGTGTAAGTCAACAAGGTCAATCGGTTTGCAACTAGTAAAGACAAAAGGAGGAGAGTTGGTCTGAGTGAACTTGGTGGCTGTTAGTACTCCTAATGAGATCTCATTTCATGTCAATATTTTTTAGTTTGGTGGTATGTGCTTTATGAACCATCCCTAAGAATGTTAGTGACTCTAAATTGCTTGCACATCCCCATTGGCTTCGGTTTTCTCCTATGTTTGCATTGGTATGAGGTTTATAAGTGATTTATGAATATTTGAAGAGTATTCTCACTCATATAATGTGTTTCTTAAACTATTTTTCATGTGTGAGACATGAGTTGGTAAACAAGATCATCCTCATTATGCTAGAATTGAACACATTATGGTTTATAGAGCATGCTTTTGTAATTACAGAGTTTATCCTTGTGCAAGTGGCTTTAGATCAAAGTGAAGGTTCCTATGTTAAAATTTTAAAATCATGGAAGTTAGTTTCTTTATGGAATTTTTGAATTGAATAACCTTAAGGTTTATTGAGATAGGTTCTAAAACCATGAGCAAAGACTGATCAAAACCCTGATATACACAATCACCTACAACCACATGTAGGTTTTTATAGATAGTTGTAGAGCTATTCCAAACCTAAGATATAGGTTACATTCAATTTCATGACTTTAATGAGTTTATAAATTCATATAGGGTTCATGGTTTTGATCTTAGAGTCATTACATAGCCTGCAGTTAGTCAGAGTTGGAAAATTTGCTTAAAGGGAGAGTTACCTAAATTTATCTGAGAAAGGGATCTTGCCTCACAATGTAACCTTTGTTGATGAGATTCTTGAGGTTTGAGTAGGTATAGTTTTTTCATGCTAGTATCCTAGGCCTAGGGTTAAGGTATTGACATAAGAAGATGATTTATAGGTCAAGGAGAATGATGGTTGAGGAGATTTACTTTCAGTCAGGTTTTTATTGAAAACACTTAGTGAGAGCTATAGTAATTTGAAGCCAAAAGAGAAACTCGTGACCTACATATCTATAATGCATTGGTAGTGGAATGAATGCATGTTCTCAAAGCATAAATGGTCTACCCATGTATGAAATATTCTTGATTACCTTAGAGTAAAGTAAAGGGGTAAAACATAGTGGTTTCACATGAATGAGCATCTACATGAAACTCTTCACTTCTTCCCTAACTGCACCTACAAGTTGACAAAATCAAAGACTATCCTAATCCCATGAGAAAATGCAAGTTTGGAAAGTTGGAATAGGTAAAGTGGATGATCATGTAAAGAATCACTCCCACACTGATGATAATACATTTATAAGTGATATTCATAAGCAAGGAAATAGAGTAAAGACTAGGTTTTGAAGCTCAACCTATAGTAACTAAAACCCTACCCACAGTCACAGTCCTAAAACCAATATTGAGGAGTTTGAAGGTTTAAGGGTGTTAGAATAATTAAAAATCTTTGAAACTTGACATAGAGGGTTACCATGACATAAAATATCTCCCCACATTACCCTTTAAGTCATATTAATAGGGGATATTCTCTCTATTCTGTCTCAGACAAAGGGCACTCTATTAACAAGCCAACTTGTAGACATGATACATTGATGTGAAAATAATGAAATGGATAAAATTGAATGAATTTATAATGATGTGTGAGGTTGGATTAGAGAGTATTTTTTTTTAATAGGTACTTATAGCCATTAGAACCTTCACAGGTGTTTATATGCATAAAACATACAATTAGGCCTAGAACTAGGCCTAAACCCTACAGGTGCATAATATCATCCATAAGGCCATATGATCCTTTTCAAATCATTTTATAAACTTTATAAGGGAGTATAGGATTTATAAGGATCATTGGTTTGTAGGGAATAACACATAGGTGGTCAATTTAGCTTAAAACTATCTCAAGCCTAATCAGAATGCAATCAAGAGCTCGAGAGGCCATTTTAATATGCTCACATATGTATAAAAAATGTGCATGTTACCTCAAGGAGTTGGGGATAGTTGAGGAGGGTTATATACTGTAACTTTGTGGAATTCATTCTAAGGTTAGATCTCTATCCTTTATAAATCATTGCAAACAAGCTAAGTGTCCTAAAATCTTCTCAAAACCCTTATGCAAACTTGATGGAGAACTAAAAATATATGCATCTAGAAGTGGCTAATTGGTCAAAAAAATGACTTGAATATGTTGATCACTCTCCCATGATCTATGACATCCATTTAGTCTGTACTGTCACTTGTATGGGCACACCTAATACTATGTTTCTTACAAGATTTGATGTGTTTTATAGGTAAAAAATGGGATTGATGAATAAGAAACATTGTGTGAGGTATGTAGGGACTTGTATTAACTCCTTATAATCATTTTTAATATTGGTTGTGCATGAAAATCCCTCTGCTACATCATTCATTTTAAGCAGTCTTGAACCAGATAGTGAGGAAATGAAGTGACTACCTAAGTTTGATATGAGAAGTATGGTTTAAAGTTTCTATTGAGGCATATGATAGACAAGAGGAAAAAGAGGATTTAAATATATTTTATAACACCTATACAAAACATATCCATGATCAACTGAAAGTCACTTAGGTGACAAGTGTGAAGATAGACCTAGAAGGCTAGTGAGTAGTTGTAAGCAAGTGAACAAAAAGTGTAACAAAGAAGGCTATCATTTGAAGGCATAGATGTTTATCCCTAATCTCATTTCCATATTATCATGCTAGATCATATGTGTCAATATCTTACATAATTATTTTAAATTATTCTAATGACTCTTCATCACCAAAGGCAATTTCAAGAAAGACATGAAGAGTCTCTATGCCAAATTGAGGGAAGGTGTCATACTTTAGATGGATACTTGTCTAATACAACTTCATGGTTTGTTTTCCACCTCATTATCTCAATATGTAACTGGTTTTCACATCTTGACACTTGGCCTTGTGACCCTTCCAATTCTCTTCTTCTCTCACCTCTCGTATGCTCTATAAATGCAAGTCATTTTGGCATTTGTGAGGACACACCTAGTATGGAAAAGCCCTGCTAGTTTGGCACCTTATTTTGCCTTCGAATAAAATTATGAAAGTTGATTTGATCTCTAAAATATTTTTACTAAGTGTGTTGGGTGGTTTATGTGTTTTAAAAGTGATGAATGTCTTCTCCTTACTTCCATTCTGCTCTTGCATGATTTGTATGAGTGGTATCTCTTATAACAGGTTTCATAAAGTGTATGTGTTTTTGAAGTCTATATTAAAGTGTGAGATGGACCAATAGTGTCTAACTTATCAGACATTATTTTCACCCACCTCTAGATATGCATAACAATCTACCTCTATGACAAATACTTATGATATAAGTACAATGAATTAAGGTTAATTTTAGAAGTCTCTTTTCTTAGTGAAGATGTAAGTGTGTTTGTGGACTAATATTTGGTGTATCACCTCCATTAGCATAGGTTACTTTATGTTTCCTTCTTCCCTTTTCACCCCCAAATAATTAATCTAGTGTAGTGTGTGAGATTAAGAGATAAATCAAGGGAGCTATCCCTTTAACCTAGATGTTTACCTCTGCTATAGGCAACCCATAGTCTTAGAGGTAATCCAATGTTTCACTCAATTTAGAGAAGGCTTGAACAACCTATCTAGGGTGCAAGATTGAGTAATAATAATTTTGGAGTGCTCAGTGAAACAAAGGTACAAAAGAGTGGAAGGATTATTGGTGTGTTATTCCTCTTACCAACTTTTAAAATCATTTAAGCAAACACCAATGGTGACTCTGAATGCAATCATCTGGTTGTAATCAGCCCAAGTACTTGTTGTAAAAGATTCTAATTAATTATTATGTTTCATGTGACTAATGAATTTGATATGGATGGTTATGTTAAGATTCCATACTATTTATCTCCCTATAAAACTTGTTATGACCCATGCTATATCCCTCAATGACCCTATCAAAGTTTTTATGAGTCCTATGAGCCTTGGTAGCCCTATGATCACCCTATTCATTCTTCATATGAGCTTAATGTTCTTTAAAAAACCTATAAAAAAGCTTATGAAGAATATTGTGAATAAGAATATAAATAAATCTATCAAGAAGAGAAGCTTAAGGATCTTGAAGAACAAATCCAAGCTCTTAAGATGCAATTTCTTGAAGGAGAAATCCAATCTATCAAGAGATAGATTCTTAGAGACAACCTTCCTCAAATTATACCCCTCCCTACTAAAAAATAATCTTGTATTCCATATCAATTTTCTCATCCTTATCCTCATGAAACCATTTAATATCCTCAAGAAGAGCTAATCCAATCCTCAAATGATCCCAATAGCTTCCAAAATCCAATTTGGAACCAAGTGGTGAAGTCTTGGGGAAATAAAGGTGAAGAGAGTGAGATCCAAGAAGTGGAAGTCCATGAAGAAAACCTTATGTTTGACAAATCCCCATTGCTCTCTATTAAAAAACCTATAACTTGTCCATCTTTGAGGTCTATCCAAGAATAATTTTAATGTGAAAAGGAAGCCTTAGTTGAGAAGGTGGATGATCAATTTATAACTATTGATGAATTTCAAGATGACAATGAAAATCATGAGGTGCTTGTTGAAGGAAATAAAGTGTCTATAGATCAAAATAAACTTATATATATCCAAGAGTTCTTTCAAGTGTCTCCTTCCATCCCCATGCCCATTTATGATCCCTCTATTACTCCTCTTACTCCCTCTCCAAATCATGAACCAATTCACCACTCTCTCACCTTATCCCATTTTGAAGGAGAATCCAACCTATGGGAGATTGGTAAAGAAGAGAAATCTCAAACTACAACTAATCAAGAAGATGACATGAACATATATGATGAATAAATAACTATAAGGACTCCCCTTGGTGAGGACAAGTGCAATTCAATCTTCTTGAGTGAAGAAAAAGATGTTAAATATCATGTTGACACTGTGTACAAAGAGTTTAGCTAAGACATGAAAGAAGAGGTGTTTGAGAAGGATATCACATTTTATGAATTGGTTGGTGTTCATGTGTATGATTAAGAACTAGAAACTAAAAATACAAAAGAAGAAGCTACTGTTGTTTCTATGGAATAAGATGATTTATGGTAAAGTTTCTATGAGGTATGTAGTGAACTTGAGGCACTTCAAAGGCCTATCATTCCTGCTATCCAAGTTCAAGATATTGTTGAAGATGATTTGACCTTTGAAGTACAACATGATAGATCCCAAAGTATCAAGTTTTTTGAAATGGAAACTAATGAGATTGTAACTAATAAGGAGTTTGATCTCATTCAAAACACCATGGAGGTCAAAAAGACATGCTTTTATGAAGTATCATTGGATCATTACAACTAAGGAGTCTAATGCTAATATTGAGGCTATTGAAATGGAAGAAGAATTCACATTTATAGGTGATATGTTTGTATCTCCCATGATTACATTGAAGATCATGCCAAGGATATTGGAAAACATCAAGAAGTTGAAGACATCAAGGCTAATGCTCAAAGGACAACTTGCCTCATTCATTCCTCTATCTCATAGAGAAATATATGGTACAAGCTTTCCCTTTGATCTAGAAGGAAGAGTTGTATTCAGGTTAGTTTGTGCATAATTCAGTTTTTGTTTGCCCTAATTCATGAGAGCAAAAGTGTGTTTGTTTTCTTGTCTTAAATTGTGTGTCTATTTACCTATTGTTTGGTGTAGTTTTGAGTTCTTTTCATATGCATTTAAGTGTCATTAGCAGTGTATAGGTGACTCTATATCCCGATAGATAGGAGAAGACAAATGGTCCTTAGCATATCAGGCTTGCTACCCCTAGGATATCACCAACATATTGACTAATTAAACCTCTTGGTTAAATAATTAAACCCCCTATATAGCTCAAACTTACATAGGGTCTCCTAGGTTAAAAAATGTCCATCATGGTTATAACTAAGGTCAAATAACATGTTTTACTTTGGTCATATGTGTCATTTATCCTAGTGTCATTTTATGCCACCTTTGCACTAGTTTAATGAACTATACAGTTTCCTTCAAAGGACATTTTAGCCAAATTAAGCCCATATACAAATTTTCTACCTAGATAGATCAGCTGAGTAGAGTTCTTGATTGACCAAATGATCAAATGAATTGAGCAAGTGAAGAAGATGGACTAGACCATCATAAAATGTCATATAGAAATGGATAGGTCAGTTTGGTTGCACATTTCATAAGTTCACTTAGGAGGAATCTCAAAGCTAAAGGATTAAATGGACATGAGGTTATTCATGCCTTGAACATTCTATGTAAATTTAGTGACTTGATGAGTTGTCTATCTCAAGTTATAAGCATTCCAAGTTGAACAAGTAGAATGAGATGTATGCACATACATCAAATTTGGGCCTCTATAAATATCCATTTGAATTCAAAAGTTCCAAGGATGAATGTGTAGCTAAAAAGTGTCCAAATCTTGGTAGCTAAGATCAAATATAATGATGAGTAATGATCTAATGATTTAGTGGGTCTTGAAGATCCAATGATATGCATTTGATCATGCATTCATAGATCAATGGTGAGTTTAAAATCAAAAAGTTAGAGGATCTTGAGATCAAGTGAAGGGCTAACAAGTGGCATGATCTCATGAGCCCATAAAAAATCCAATAGTGCATTATGAATGACAAAGTTAGTAGGTCAAGATAGATCAATAGAACATGCATAATAATATAAAATAAATATAATGGTGAGTAATGGGTCAAAAGGTAAGTAGATATTATAAGCAAATATGTTGGTGATAAGTGTCTTAAGCACATTAAATTGGTGGAAGATCTATGGCTCGCATTCATTCATATAGAGAAATATCAATGGTACGAGTAGGGTCATAAAGTCAATAAAGCTCAAATAAAGTGTGAGGCCACCAAGTGTCTTAATTTGAAAGTACTAAATCAATAAGTCAATGAATAATGAACAAAGGTGAGCCCTAAAAACTTTTGGTGTAGGTCGACAAAGCTATTTTTGACCCTAGCAAGCAAATGCATAGGATCCAAGTTTGAGGATGATCTAGGTTGAACTAGAATGGATATTTTAGGGATCATGCATCACTATTAAATCTCCATGGATGTAAAATAGGTTTTTTATACCTAATATAAACAAAATGATGGTAACTTATTATCGAAATGAGGTTAAACACCTGGTAAGCTAGGTTTTTATCGATATTATAACTATTTAAAAACTAATAAATGAGATTGGTTTTCAATTTATAGTAAAACCTATGCTCATATTTAAAAGTAGGGGTAGATATGTGATTATGGAGAAATCTCTCATCTATCAACATAGTTATATCTTTGACAAGCAGGTACTTGCAGCTACTAAAAGCTGACATGGTGATGGCTCTATTAGAATTATAGATATGAGGATTTTGTTCTCATAAATAGTGAAATCAAGTGGAAGGTGGCATGGAAGATCAACACAAAGAGATATAGTGGTTAGAGAATCAATTGGATCATTCATTACTATTTAGATCTTAAGGATCATTCTTCCTTGAAAGGATCATGATTCATCATCTACAAAATAGACTCTTGTCTTCTAGTGCATTTCTCAGCCAATGAGAAGAGCTTAAAGACTAATTAGAGTAAATGAAGGCTAATTTGTCAATGAAGGATCAGTCCTGATTAGATTAAAACGTGGTGTAACATTCATTGAAATATGGTGGCATCTCATTTAATGATCTTAGATGGCATTCTTCTTATCTCTCCCCTTTCTCCTATATCTCTCTTTTTCTTCCACATTGTAAACTCTCTCTCAGATTATAGACTCTCACAAGGACTCTTTGATCTTGAAGATAATGGGACTCTCTAAGATATTAAAATATATTCTCCTCTTGATTAGGCTAAACGCTATCAAGCATTTGTAAGAACTAACTCTTGATGCAATAAAGGAAATTTTTACCTATATCTTGCCTTGGATATGTGTTGAGTGAGTTGTGCATGATGGCATTGTGAAGGAGAATATTCCTCATCCATTATCATCCTTTATGACCTCATTTAGGGTGTTTTCAAGATATTGTAGGTCTAGATTAGTGTTTTTATAGAACCTAATCTATGAAACACTTATGCAATTAGCTAGTCTATGAGGTTGTGTGAGATAACATTATCTTATGCTGATATAGTGTGGGTTAAATCTTATGGGAGTTTCCCATATTTTGGTGCATAACTTTTTAGCATTCTTAGGATCCCTTTCCCCCTTTCTAACCCTTTTCCCTATGACAACATTAGTTAGGTGATTCATTAGAGGGGATCTAGCCTTTTTTGGATGTTTAGTGCCATCATAGGTTACCCATAGCTTAGGGTTGTCCCAATATTATGGCTTAGTTAGAGGGAGCCTAAAGAAATCTCTTCAAGGGTGAAGATTAATGTCATAATAATTTTTGACATGCCTTGTGGGACTTATTATATTGTTCATTAGTGAAAAGTTTTGATGTTATCTTCATCCAATCAGCCTATGGAGGTATGTGTTCAAACATCAATGGCAACTACAAACATCTATTAGCTGGTTTAAGTAGCCTAAGTACCTAATAATCATAATCTAATATGTATAATTAACCATATTTTGATTAGTATACTTATTCTTTACCTTAGTATCACACGTATTAGACAAATAATGTTTATGTGTTCCCCCAAGTGGCCCTCAAATAGCCTACTAGCCCTATCATGGCCTTTGCCCTCATCCCACCCCTATATATGACCAAGGTTAGACTACTTTGCATTCAAATAAATATTCTAATTCCATTTATCAAGACCAAGCTTATCCCATTACATCCTTGCCAAGAGTCAAGTAAATGTTATTAGTTTATATTGAGTTGATAAGGGAGATTGGTAAGGGTTTGGAGTTTTCTCCAGTCATTCCTATCCATGTTATGCAAGAGGAAAGGACTACTCTTCAGTTAGTCAATACTAGATGGTCAGTTTGTGAGGGTAAACAATGGTCATCTTGTAAGAATGGGGACTTAGCAATTTTGAGAAGCATGATCCAAAACATAGATAGTGTGTTGATATATTATGAAGAGTAAAAAGATCATTTGGATCAGTCTTATATGTCCTCTCCCCTCCAAGAGACTCAAGCTTAGCCTTCAAGAGTTCTTAATTAGCCCCCTAGTCAACCTTGTCAAAGTCCATCCTTGTCAAAAATCAGAGAGGCAATACTAGACCAAGGCTGAACAATCATGAAAATCAATGAGGGGGTTTAAGATTGGACAAGAATTACCCATTCATGCCATGGAGGGGATACAAATAGTTTTGAAAGAGTTTTGGAATGTGTGGGTATCCATTCAAGAAGTTGACTATCCGTAGGTTGAGAAGCAAGAAATAAAAGGGTGGGTCTTATCCATTGAAAAAGTGTTTGAGTAGTGGGAGAAAGAGTATGTCAAACCTAAGCCAATTATTTTTCCCCCACCTACCCCTATGTCCATTCCCACTCAAGAGCATGAAGCCATTCCATCATGGATTTTATCCAACACATTTGACCTTAACTATGTCATGCCCTCACTTTTGAGACCACCCTCCCCTATAACCATTCAAAAGGAATAAAAATTGTATATTCCATATTAATTTCCATCATGGAAATTAATTCAGAAGGGAATAAAGAATAAGGAATAGGCATTGGCTATGGAGGTCCAAACACCAGTTAAAGAGCCACCAAAGAAGCCATCCAATGTCCCTAACTGGAAGGACATTCTCTTAAGCTACAATCAAAGTGAACTTATTCAACCTCCTACCATCTCCCTCTTAGAGAAAGAGCCTATTTTACAAAGGATAGAGGAAGAGATTGCAGTCTTAAGTGAGCCATAGGAGGACAATGCAAGTGTCTATGAAGAGGAGATCATGATAGGTAGCCCACTTCATAAGGAAGAGCATGTTTCAGAATTCATGTTGTTGGAACTTGATGAGAATAAAGAGGACAACCTTCATGAACATATTATGGAGGTCAAGTTTAGCTCAAATGATTTTGAAGATTAATGATAGCATTTGTGCTTAGATTTATTGAGTGAAATAGAGTAGCTCAATGTTGCAAACTTGCCTAAAGAAGACAATCCTCAAATTAAACATGGGGTAGAATTTGAATGGACTAATGAAGGTCCATTCTACATAGATAAAGAAGAGGATTAGAACCAAGTGACTGAGGTTGGTCCACTTCAAGATGAGGTGTCAGTTGAGGATACAAATCAGACCTTGAGCAAGATAAATGTGATGTTTCAGACTTTGGATGGTTAAATCAACCCTCATTTATAGTTGAATAATAATATGAAATCTTGAGTGAGGTTGATGAAAGAGACATGCCCACTTCAAGATGAGGTGTCAGTTGAAGATACAGATCAGACCTTGATAATGATAAATGTGATGTTTTAGACCTTGGATGGTCAAATCAACCCTCATTTATAGTTGAAGAATAATATGAAATCTTGAGTGAGTTTGATGAAGGAGACATCTCAAGTGCTCGAGTGATGCAATTTGATGAACATACTAGTGAAGATCCTGAAGAGTTATGGTAGTTGTTTAATGCCATAACCAAAGAGTTTGAAGAGGCTAAGAGACATGTCCTTCCTCCAAAACATTGTGAGCATGCTTCTCTAAGCATGATCAGTCCTAATTTTCATAAGGACAAGGTGGAGGAACACAGTCTTTTTGAACCACCAATTGAACCAAGTGTAGTTGCTCCCAAGAGCCTAAATGAAGTCTTCATGTACGGATTTTTCAAGGGTGATGAGAAACATAAAGTAAATGATCCTATAGTCCAACATGAACCAAGCTTAGAATACTAGGATAAATATGTCTACATTGGAGACATGTTTGTTCCATTTCATCTATTAGAGAGCACATCAAAAGGATCGGTCATCAAGCTTCTTGGTTTACCATTTATGGTACCTCCAAAGCAAGGTATGTTTCATCTTGGTTTGTTACAAGTGAATGATACTTAAATTTTCCCATTTGACCTAGGAATGAGGTAATTATAGATTTATGTACAATATTATATATATTAGAGTAGATTTCATGATTTTTTATAAGTGCCTATGTGCATATTTGTTTAGTAAGTTAGTTACCCTTGCTTTGTTTAGGTTAGTTTCCCTTCATGTTGTGTGTTTCCTTTTCCGAAATGACTTGGGTACTTTGTTTTGTTTTGTTTATTTTGGTCCTTATTGATTTAAGAGGAAATTATTGAGAGGGGTAGCCTTGCATCACTTCATGTTAGCTGAGAGAAAAGACTTGTGACTCCATACCCAATGGATCAGACAAGGTAACTATTTTAGGTTCTCAAACATAATAGGCATGCTTCCATATGAGTTTCCAAAGATGTTGGAAAAATTTGGCCCACATATAAACCTTCTACCTAGATAGATCAGCTGAGTAGATTTATTGATTGACCAAATTATCAAATGACTTAAGAAAGTGAAGAAGATGGAACAGATCATCATCAAATGTCATGAAAAAATAGACAAGTTATTTTGGTTGCACATTTCATAAGTTCACTTAGGAGGCCTCTCAAAGCCAGAATATTTCATAGACATGAGTTTATTCATGCCTTGAACATTTTATACAATTTTTTTGACTTGATGAGTTGTCTATCTCAAGTTATAAGCATTCAAAGTTAAATAAGTAGAATGAGATGTGCACACAGATGTCAAATTTGGGGCTCAATAAATAACTTTTTGAATTCAAAATAAGGATGAATGCATGACTGACAAGTGTTAAAATATCTAAAGCTAAGATCAAATATAATAGTGAGTGGTGATATAACGAGTCAATGGTCCTGAAGATCTAATGACATGTGTTCAATCATGTATTCATATATCAACAATGAGATTAAAGTCAAAAAGTTAAAGAATCTTGAGATAAAGCAAAGAGCTAATAAGTGGCATGATCTCATGAACTAATATAAAATCTAATGTTACATGGTGATTGGCAAAGTCAGTAGGTCCAAATAGATCAATGGAGCATGTGAAATCATATAAAGTAGATCTAATGGTGAGAAATGGGTCAAAAGGTTAGTGAATCCTAAGATAAAATGCATAGGTGATAAGTGTCTTAAGCATGTTAAACTCGTAGAATATCTATGGCTCATGTTCATTCATACAAAAAAAAATCAAGGATGTAAGGTTAATAAGTTAATAAAGCTCAAATCAAGCATGAAGCCACCAAGTGTCTAGATTTGATAGTTTATAATTAATAAGTCGATGACCGATGAAAAAAGGCACACCTAGGAAACTTCTAATGGAGGTCAATGAAGTTGTTTTTGACTTTGGCAAGCAAATACATATAAGCCGAGTTTACAGACAATCTAGGTTAAAAAAGAATAGATATTTTAGGGATAAATCATCACCATTAGATATCTATGGAGGTAAGAATGGTCTTTTAGACCTAATATAGACAAAATCATGGCAACTTGTTGTCAAAGTGAGGTAAAACACTTGACAAGCTAGGTTTTCATCGATATTATAGCTATATGAAAACTAATAAATGAGATTGGTTTTAATTATATAATAAAATATATTATAAAATTTTAAATTAGGGGTAGATATTTTATTATGGAGAAATTTCCCATCTATCAACATAGTCATAGCTTTGATAAGCAGGTACCTATAGTTTCTAAAAATAGACATGGTGATGACTCTGTCAGAATTAAAGATATGAGGATTTTGTTCTCATAAGTAGTGAAAGTAAGTGGAAGGTGGTGTAGAATATCAAAAAAAGAGATATAATGGTTAGATAAGTACTTAGAGAATTCATTTCTATTCAAATCTTAAGGATCTTTATTCCTTGAAAGAATCATGATTCATCATCTATAAAATAGACTCGTCTTCTAGTGCATTTCTCAGCGAATGAGAAGAGCTTGAAGACTAATTAGAGTAAATGAAGGATAATTTATAGATGAAGGACAAGTCTTGATTGGAATAAAATGTGGTGGATCATTCATTGAAAGATGGTGGTATCTCATTTAATGATCTTGGATGGTGTGCTCCCTCTCTCTCCCCTTTCCCCTATATCTCTCTTTTTCTTCCACATTGTAAACTCTCTCTCAAATTTTAGACTCTCACAAAGAATCTTTGATCTTGAAAATTAGGGGAATATATAATATTTTTCAAGATATTCTCCTCTTGATTAGGCTAAACCCTATCAAGAATTTGTAATAACTACCTCTTGATGCAATAAATGACTGTCTTTACCTATCTCTTGCCTTGGAGAGTGAGTTGTGCATGATGGCATTGTGAAGGAGAATCTTCGTCATCCATTTTACTCCTTTTTTACCTCCTTAAGGGTGTTTTCAAGCTATCGTAGGTCTGGATTAGTGTTTTGATTGAACCTAGTCCATGAAACACTTATGCAATTAGCTAGTATATGAGGTTATGTGAGCTAACATTATCTTGTGTTGATCTAGTGTGGGTTCAAGCTTATGGGAGTTTCACATTTTTTTGGTGCATCAAATTTTAGAATTATTATGATCCTTTTTCCCATTTATAACCATTTTCCCTATGACAACATTAGTTTAGGTGATTCATTAGAAAGAATCCAACTTTGTCCAGAGGTTCAATGCCATCATAGGTTACCCACAACTTGGGGTTATCCCAATATTATGTCTTAGCTAGATGGAGCTTGAAGAAATATCTCCAAGGGTATTTGTTAATGTCATAATAGGAAAAAATTTTCAATATGAAATATAATGTATGCCATGTTAGGATATGTCAGAGATGGTAGTTTTAAAACTGACAATTATAGGTTCAACGTACAAAGAAAGAGTTTAACTATAAAATAGGCCATTTTCAGTTAGTTTTATGGATTCATAATAGTTATGACATGTGTGTCTAATTTAGGTAGGTCCCTTTAGATCCCCACAACTCATATCCAAGATCAAAAAGATTTGACAACTCCAAAAATGATAAAAATTGGTTCATCTCTCTCATCACTCTCTTGTGCAAGTCAACAAGGTCAACCAATTTGCAATTGATACATATATAGGGAGGAGAGTTGGTCTAAGTGCACTTGGTGGATATTATTAATCCTAATGATATCTAATTTTATGGAAATAGTTTTTAGTTTGGTATTTTGTGCTTCATGAACTATCCCTAAGAATGTTAGTGACTCTAAAATTATTGCACATCCCCATTGACTTTAATTTATTCTATGTTTGCATTGGTCTAAGGTTTTTAAGTGATTTATGAAGATTTTTAGAGTATTTTAATTCCTCTCATGTGGTTTTTAAACTAGTTTTCACATTTGAGACATGAGTTGGTAAGCAATATTATCCTTATTATGCTAGAAGTGAACAATTATGGTTTTCAGAGCATGTTTCCCTAATTAAAGAGTTTGTCCTTATGCAAGTGGATTCAGATCAAAGGTAAGGTGCCTATGTTCAACCTATCAAACCATGGAAGTCAATTTTTCCTTTAAATAACCTTAAGGTGGATTGGGATAGGTTCTAAGACCATGAACAAATACTAATCAAAACCTTGATATATATAGCCACCTATAACCACCTATAGGTTTGTATGGATATTTGTAGATCTATTCCAAACCGAAGAGATAGGTTGCATTCAATTTTATGATTTGAATGATTTTTTCAAGTCATACAAGGTTCATGATGTTGATCTTAGAGTCATTACATAGCCTACAATTAGTCAAGGTTGGAAAAGTTGCTTAAAGGGAGAGTTACCTTAATTTCTCTAAGAAAGGGATCTTGCCTCACAATGTAACCTCTCTTGATGAATATTATTGAGGTCTGATTAGTTTTAGCTATTTAATTCTAGTAGCCTAGGCCTAGGAGCAATGTGTTGACACAATAAGATGATTTTTAGGTTAAGGAGAATGATGGTTGAGTGATATTTCATTTCAGTCAGGTTTCTATTGAAAACACTCAGTGAGAGCTATAATACTTTGAAGCCAAAAGAGAAACTCATTACCTACATATCTATAATGCATTGTTAGTGAAATGACTACATGTCTTCAAATCATAAATGGTCTACCCATGTATTAAATGGTATTGATGATTGTATGCAATCAAAAATGCATCAAATCTGCAAATCAATCCTAGCTTGAAGAAGGTAGATCCTACTTACACTTCTAATTGGGGATACATTAGATAATCAAGGTCACTACCAGTATGGATCTTCTAGAATTAATTAAGGGATATTTTACCATAATAATATCACTAGGGAGGGTTCCAATGCCTCTAGTCAAGCACAACTATGCAATAAACCTAACTAAGACCTAACTTTTCATATTCACTAAACTAATAATAAGTAAAGCAAAGTCTAATCTAGTGCTCACCAAAGATTGTGGCACAAAGTGGGGGTTAGTAAAAAAATGAAAGTAAACATGCATAAGAGAATCCTAATTAAGCTATGTATAGGTAAGACCTTAATGCATGGAGAGGAAGAACAATATTATTTAAAAGCCATTACTTATGCTACTTCTATTTACTAAAGAGAGGAGCCAAGTTATAAATACTTACCTTGAAAATGAACCCATAGAGACTCAATCTTTCCGTTGGATAAAGGTGATTTTAAAGAGGTTTTTATGGTTTATAAGGATCACTAAGAAAGTCCAAAACATCCAAGACTTCTCCACAAGATTAGATTTTTCTCCAAGTAAAAACCCTAAGTTAATAATCCTTAAGTAGAATGGTGGAAGAGAAAATTGCAAAGAATTGAAAATGAATAATAACTCTTGTATTACTTTCAAATAATGTAGAAATGGATGTGTTCATATAGGTGGATCTAACCCTAAACCTTTCTAAAAGTTTTGACTGATAGGGTCGACCTGATCGACCTAGTATCATTTTTGAAAAAAACTCATTAAGTCATAGACTAGGTCATCGAAGAGATGACCTAGACCCTTAATAAGTTTTGTTAATAAGGGTACAAGGTCAACACTATCAACATAATCATGTAAACTACCAAAAAGGGGTTTAGGTTAAGAAAAGGGCTAATGAAGGTGGCAAATAATTAGAGGAGTGTACAAAATAGAAGGAAAAGCTTAGGGGAAGGTTTTTAGGAGCTGGTTGGATTGGTAATAAGTTGGAAAAGGGAAAACAATCCTACAAAGCACCTATAGTTTATCCACCCCTTTCCTGGTGCACCCCTTAAACTATGCACTTAGAGAGACTAAGAATCAATGGATTATTGTAAGATAGGAAGAATCAATAATTGATAAAGTGTTGAAAATATTATGTCCCACTCAAAGCTCATCACATGTCACTCAAGTGCAATAGGGGATGGTGCTTTGAGAAAAAACATAGTAACACACAATGCGGCTAAAAAAAGTTGTAGTTTTTTAAGGCATAAAATAACTGAAAGTAAATGATTGAAAGAGAATAACTAAAAATTAAATGCATACATACCTTGAATTACCTTTATTACTAGATGGTTGTCTGCTATGTTTATAGTTTTGATTTTGGAGGGAACAAAGACTTCTTTCGACAAACCCAAGAATACAAAACTAAAGAGAAAAAACAAACAAATGCAAGAAAACCAAGATAATTGGTGCTATGTGGATGGGAAATACTTGGAAATTTGGCAAGCTAGGGTGATAAGTGGTATGTTAGACCAAATGACCAAGTCCAAAGTTTAGAGTAAATCAGGTAACCAAAAAGCCAAAGCTACTGAAGACTAAAAAATTAAACAAGTAAACCTTAAGTAAGAAAGGCCAACTCACCAAGTCAGACCAAGGACACATGTCAAAAAGATGGTAATAAAATATCAATGTGAAATTAGTAACAATCCTTAAATAAAGATGGGTAGGAAAAAATGGTAAAATAACATTGATGAGTGAGCACCAACCTCACTCAACAATAGAGATATTACTTGAAAGTAGAAATGGACATACGTGTCCACAAAAAGGGTGTTAAAATAATTCCAAATTGTAAAATAAGTCAAAGCGCATCTAGAAATGTTGATTCATGCTGTAAAGAAAGTAATTCATAGTTATTCAAACATATTGTTTTACTTTAAGGATAGATAAAACTAAAATAAAGTAGTGCTAACATGTTTCTAAGATGTGAATAAGAAGGAAGTATAAAAGAGGGAAAATAGATTTAAAATTACACATGATTGTCAAGGGGGGAAATGAAATGGATGTAGGGGAGAATGAAGGAAAAACCAAGGTAGAGGAACTCTTTATCAAAGTCAAGACACTAAAACTAGGTTTGGAAAAATAAGAGGACTTTCGACATTAAGGAATCTGAAGAACTTCTCTTAGCCATATAAGTCTTAGGTCAACAAATGAAGTATGTATATCATCCCATGAAGGCTATATTAATGAAAATTAAAATGGATTTACCTTCCCACAATGTGTTCCCCATTCTTCAAGACCCCTTATAGAGATGTTAGTCTACTGCAAAGATTGGATGTTTGTATGCAAAAGTAGTTAGCACCATAAAGTTTTTTTTGAATTATCTTATTCCAATATACTAGACTATCATACATTAATAGACCTTGAATCTATTGTGAGGTTAATTTTAGAGTTTTAACTTTGATTAGATATAGGATATGTGCTTGTAATCACGTCTTTTGGTGTGATTTTGACTTTTTAGATTTATATGTTATTTTTTGTATATCATGGCCTTTTGTTTCAAATTATTTAGATTTAAACTTTATTGATGTATTTTTATATTTCTCCATATGGATTTAGAAAACCAAACATAGGTGTTAAAGATGAATTTCATTTGAATACTTGGGACTTGTTTTCTAAAAGAGAGAACTCAAAGATTATGGTATCTAAGAGTCTTGTAAAGTTAGGTGAAATAAAAGTGATATCTTGAATTTGAACTTTTTAAATCTAATGTGGAGTGAAAGGAAAGGAAATAAAGAGGAATGAAACATGAAACAATTTTAATTACTTCAAATCATAAAAAATGTGACAAAGGGCAAAAAAGGGATACAATAATAGAAAAGTGTGATTCCTTATCATAAGAATGAGGGAAGCATATGAAGACATGATAAAATATATTTTTATGAAAATTTAATCTATCAAAAGAAGCAATAGCTAAAGTTGAGAACAAAGAAAAAAAACTCATAAGAATTACAAAACAAATTCTAGAAGTAGGAATGACAAGATGGTGATTTTATGAAGAAGGCCAAGTCCTATCCATGGTCTTACATTGAAACTCATAAAAGATAAAACCATGAGGGTAAAAAAAAGTATTGGAAAGATAAATGGGATAAGAAAATTTGGTATTTGTGAGGAAGGCCAGGGCCAGACCATGGTCTTACACTATAACTCACAAAAGAAAACCCAAGGGGTGCCAAAAAGTGTGTAAAAAGTATGAAAACAAAGAGGATCAAAGTACATCATAAGGAAGACTAGGTCCTATCCATGATTTTACAATGCAACTCATAAGGAAAGGGGAAACCAAAAGACCAAAAATAAGGACTAAGGTTTGTGAAAATAGAGAACTGCTATAGAGGGTGAGACTTGTGTAAGTATCCTACAAAAAGTGTGAGATAGATGGCATATGGAAAGAAACAAAAGAAGGGAAGGATTAGGTAAAATACTTCTTGAAGAATTTCACATTAGTGGGTTCTTTGAAAATATGAACTTCATTAGTTTAAAGGTGATAGGTACTTAGACCAAGAATATATTTGACTAAATAAGGGCCCCACCATTTTTGGGCACATTTACCTTATTTGTCATGGGTGTAGTCTAATTTAAGGACAAGATCACCAACACTAAATGTGAAAAATTTGACTCATTTGTTATGCTTTTTAGCAATACATGATTTATACTGGTGATTATGTTACAAAGTAGAAAGATGATTGATCTGGGCAACACTTTAGGCAACAATTCGAGTGATGGTTCTACCCCAATTGATGACAAAACTTTCAGGAGCCATAACTTTTGCACCGTAGCTCTGATTGAATCCTGTTTGAACCGTTGGAAAGATAAGAATGAGGAGAATTTAGTGAGATGTCATAGAGATTATCTTGGTAGTTTTGACCCATGAACACCTAATGGAAGTGCCCTAAATTTTAATTTTAGTAGTGCAATCTAAAAATAATAATTCCTCAAATTCTATATTATTTTAAATCATGGAAGTCAAACCACTTAATCTCCCTCAAGATTGGTGACCTTCCACATCCTCGTCCTACCTTTAAAATGTATATAAATTAAAATGTAACCCAAAATGGAAAGGAGACATCTCTTCCCAGAGATAAGCATATGGTTGTATTGCAATCTTGAGTAATAAAACATCTCTTCTCAGAGAATTCATTGTTACTATGTTATTTTTGTGTTCTTCAAATATGTGTCAATCAAAAATTTTGAGTTTTGGATCAGTGGTATCAAAGTAGTTTGTTTTGAGAGTGTATGATCCTAAGGATGAGGTCAAGCTATAAGAAGCTTGGGTGGAAAACAATAGATCTTCTAAACTATCCACGTATTCACTCCAAATGCCTTCAAATGGAAGATGACACTAAGACATCTGATCCCTTTAAGGAAATGGTGAATGAAGCCCTCTAATGGCAATAAGTGCAGATGCTATAATAATTTGTTAAAATTCTCCAACAAATCCTAATGGAAAATTCTAGTTCCTCATATGCACTTCCTAGCTCATCATCCATGGAATGTCCTTTTAGTGACCCAACACCCTTCAAGGATTAGGTGAATTTTGATATCCCTACATTTGAAGGCAAAATAAATGCTGATGTAATATAAAATTGGTTGGATTAATTGTCTTCCTAATTTTTTTTTAAATAAATTCACCAATGGAGAAAAGATCACTTTTGCTCTTTTGAAAGCATCATTACTCATGAAAGTTTGGTGGGAAGTGTAAAAAATGAGGTTTAGTACAAATGACATTATCCTTGAGGTGGAACCTACCTGGGATGATCTTGTGGAAGCAGTAAAGGAATAATACTATCCCATTGGAGCATATGATAATCTATACATACAGTGGCAACAACTTCACCAAGGTAAGGACCAATCTATTCAAGATTACACTAACATTTTTCATTCTATCTACAAGATTGGGCATCCAAGAAAGTGAGAAACATAAGACTCTCAATTATCATGGTGGACTACAATGGTACATATAGGGGGAAATGGAACTCTTTAATTTGGAAACCCTCAGTGAGGCATAGAAGTTTGTAGTGAATATTAAGCATATGTATGGAAGAAAGAATACAAAGAGTCAGCCTTTGAAATGGAAAAGTGACAAGGAAGGTCAAACATGAGGCCAAAATTGGAAGAAAAAGGAATTTCAAGATAAGAAACCCCAAAAGGGGAAGACTAGAAAATGGTGTGATTACCACAAAACTAGAACTCACTCCAAACAAGAATGTTGAGCCATCAAGTCACTACTTTATGAGTCATAATACTTGACATCTACTACTTTATCTCATACATAACCTATAGTTGAAGAGGATGAAGAAGAGATTATAGATGCTGAGCCCATTACCATTATTACTTCATCATAGAACCATGAGGAAAGGCTAGATGACAAGGAAAGGTTGTTTTAATCCAAATTATGGGTAAAAGGTAAGCCTTTGCATTTCATTCTTGATAGTGGGAGTCAAAAGAATTTAATCTCTACTAAAGTTGTGAAAAGTCTAAATCTATCCGTGAAGTCTCACCCAAAGCCATACAATATTGGATGGTTGAGCCCAGGGAGAGACCTCCGTGTCACTCATCAGTGTCTTCTTTCATATGCAGTGTCTTCTTTCATATGCAATAAAACCTTTCCAAGATGAAGTCTTATGTGATGTGGTCAATCTAGATGTTTGTGATGTACTCCTTAGTCAGCCATTCATATATGATTGGCATGACATCTATGAATCATGAACCCAAAGAATCACCCTCACTCTTGGAACATAACACTACAAGGTACCAAAGGTACCACCTCCCACATCTATCTCCCTGATTAGCGCCAAGAAATGTAAGATATTGGTGGAGAAGACAAAGTAATTCATTCTCAAGGTGGTCAAACCATAGAAATCTAAGAAGGCCGATGTTGCAGTCCTGACTACACAATCAACACAACAATAAAATAAAATGGGATAATCATGAGAGAATATCAATTTGATCCCAAGATCACCTTTGCCTAATAGTCTTATGTATTGTAGATCAATTTTGGAGAATGATGAGATAAAAAGATAGATTTAGGAATTGATCCAAAAGGGTCACATTAGGCCAATATATTTACCTTGTGGTAGCCTAATTATCTTGGCACCAAATAAAGATGGAACATGGAGGCTTTGCATTAAATATCAAGCCCTGAATAAAATCACTGTGAAGAATCACTACCCCCTCGCTAGGATTGATGACCTACTAGACCAACTCTATGGTGTGAAGTTCTTCACCAAAATTGATCTTAAATTTAGCTATCACCAAATTCCCATTGATCCCATTGATGTCTAAAAGACTACCTTCAAATATAAGGAGGGGATATTCAAATAGTTAGTTATGCCTTTTGGCTTAACTAACACACCTACAATCTTTATGAGGATGATGTATGACAACCTGTGACTCTTCACCAACTCATTCATGGTTGTCTACCTAGATGACATACTCATCTACAATAAAACATGGGAGGAACATCTACAACATGTTCATAAGGTGCTTCAAACTCTTTGGGAGCATAAGTTGTATGCAAATGTTGAGAGATACACATTTAGAATGAAAACAATTTAGTACCTATGGTACATTGTGAATGAGGAAGGGTTCTATGTCGATCTAGAGAAGATTCAGGTTATTTAAGAATGGCCTACACTAAGGACCCTCATATAAATTTGTAACTTCTTAGGTCTTGTAAATTTCTATCACAAGTTTGTTCTTGGATTCTCACATGTTGCTTGGCCACTAACCCAAGTGACTAAAGGAGTAACAAAATCTACATTTTAGTGGGGCAAAATAAAATAAAGGGAATTTGAAGAATAGAGTTTGCTCAGCCCCTGTTCTTGCCTTTCTAGATTTGCATAAACCTTTTGAGTTGATGACAGATGCATATGAATATGCCATGGGAGTTATCATCATGCAACATGGCCATCCTATTGCATATCATAGTGAAACTTTCACTGATACAGTAAAAAAATACCCAACATATGATAAGGATCTCTATGCCATTGTGCAAGCCTACAAAGAATAGAAACACTACATCTTAGGGAAAGAGATATTCATCCACACTGACCACAAACCATTGGAATTCATCCAGATGTAGAGAAAACTATGGAATGAGAGGCACCAAAAGTGGGCCACATATCTACAACAATCCCATTTGATAATCAAACACAAAAAGGGGAGCTCAAATATGGCCATAGATTGTCTAAGCCACCCACCAATTACTGCACTCACAATAGTTCTTGACCTGTGCGGACATGAGACTACCACTTGGGGTACTCTATATGAAGCATATCCTACCTTTGCTGGTGCATTTTAGGTGATTCAAGAAGGTAAACATGTTTCTAATTTATATTTACAAGTTAATGTACTCTATTATATGGGGCACACCTATGCTTTAGTTATAGAGCAATAGAAGATGATACGAGATGCACATTTTAGTAGGACAACTGGACACTTTGGTGTAAGAAAGACATTGGTAGTTATTCAAAAACACTTCTACTAGCCCCATATGTGAAAGGATGTGGAAAGGTACCTCAAATAATTTACCCCATGTGTGATAGCCAAGCTAATAAATAAGAAGCAAGGATTGTACATGCCATTGCTAGAACTAACCAGGCCTTGGGAATCTATCTCAATAGATTTTCTCTTAGGCTTGCCCACTTCAAAACATGCAAAGGATTGTATTTATTTTATAGTTGATCATTTTTTAAAAATGGCTATCATGATTACTTGTAAGAAAAATATATCTGTTGAAGAAACTACTCAATTATATTTTAATCATGTATGGCTCCATTTTGGTCTCCCCATGTCCATTTTCTTAGATAAAGATAGTAGGTTCTTGAGCATCTTCTAGTCCACTCTATGGAAGATGATGGATACCAAGCTGATGAAGTCCATATCTATTCATCCATAGATTGATGGTCAGATAGAACTGGTGAACCACTTGATTATTCACATGATTGAGATGTATCACTCTAAACATCCACTTACATGGGATGAGGGGCTTCTTTTCATATAACATGGATATAATTAGGCCCTGCACAACTTGAGCAAGCACAGTCCATTCCAAGTATGCTTCATGTTCCAACCCATGGCACTAATTTATATATCCATTCCATTCTCTACCATGGAATACACACCTCATGGGAGATCTAACGTAGCAAAATCAACAAAGTTCATTAAACAAATGCAACACATCCAATAATAAGTTCATGACATCTTGGAGAATATGAATCAAAAGTATAAGCAACACCATGACAAACATAGGATTACACACCATTTTAATATGGGTGACAAGGTTTGTTTGTGGCTTCAAAAGGAATGACTTGCAGGCCCACACAAAAAAAATTGACCTCTATGATATGGTCCCTACACCATCACCAAAAAAGTTGGAGAAAATGATTTTGAGTTGAACCTACCAACCTACCTTAGTCTGCATCCAATATTCAATATGGAGCTCCTAAAACCATATCATCTACCTCTGTTGGACACTTTAATCATAGTAGAAAAAATAGGCATTGATAAGCTTGATACATAGAGTTTTTCTCCAATGGAAGAGGATCATATTATGGACACCTAGATGAAGACAACAAGAGGACACTCTATTCTTCTTTATTAGGTGGTCAAAAGGGGCCAACTTAGCCACCAAGGTGAGTGGGTCATAGAGAATTAAATTAAGACACAACTACCACATTTGATGAGTAATATTGATGTAATAGGGACCATTGATTCTTAATAAGGGAGGAATGATTTGGGAAACAATTTAGGTGACAATTCAGGTGACAGTTCTACTCTAATTGATGATGGAATTTCCTGGAGCCATAACTTTTGCATTGTGGCTTTGATTGACTCCCCATTTAAACCATTGGAAAGATAATAATGAGAACATAGTGAGATGACATATATCTCTACTCAATGGTTTTTTATCTCTAAAAACTCCATAGAAGTGCCCCAAATTTCAATTTTAGTAGTGAAGTCTAAAAATAGTAATTTCTCAAATTTTGCATTATTTTAAATCATGGAAGTTGAATCACTTAATATCCCTCGATATTGATGACCTTCCACATCCTCCTCCTACCTTTAAAATGTGTATAAATGAAGATGTAACCTGAAATGGAAAGGAGACATATCTTCCCAGAGATAAGAATATGGTTGTATTACAATCTTGAGTAATAAAACATCTCTTCTTAGAGAATTCATTGTTAGTATTGTATTTTCATGTTCTTGAAATATTTGTCAATCAAAACTTTTGAGTTTTGGATTGGTGATATTCATCAAGGATATCAAGAGCATGAAGGTGAACTTCACATAATTCTTTATTAGGTATGATACCATGAAAATATATATAGAGAGGGAAGATCAAATTATAATGGAAGGAATAATTTAGAACCATAAACTATAGAGAATGGAAATGATCCAATGGTAGTATGTATGCTAGTGTGATAGACCCAAAGAGAAGAATAGAGATGAATGTGCTAATCTATGCATGTTTCATAAATTATCTATTGGAATAATTTTATTAAAAAATTTGTTGGTGGCCTCAGCTTAGCCATTACAATGTGGATGATTGGGTGTGCAAAATTTATGATTGATTTTAAATTTAGCATAGAGCCGATTGACATCTTTGTTTTTAAAATTGACACCATTGTCTAAAATGATAGTATGAGGGACACTAAAGTTGTAACTGATTTGATTATGGATAAATTTGAGATTTTAGTATCGACGACATTAACATGGGGCATAGCCTCAACCTATTTGGTAAGATATTCTATGGTGATGATTATAAAGACATACCCATCTTGAGATTGAGGTAATTTACCTATTAGATCTAATCCCCACATAGTGAATGGCCAAGGAGATTGAACAGTTTAAATCTTGGATAAAGGTGAATGAATTAAATCATCATGGATATGGAAAGGAGTACACTTTTTTATAACATTCTATGGCATCCTTTTCAAGAGTGGGCCAAGAGTATCCCATACATAAGCATTTATGGCATACAGAATGTTTGTTACAGTGGCCACCACAAATGCCCCTATATTCTTGCTCAAGGAGAGGAAGAACCTCATCTTTCATAACATAGTGGAGCAAGGTACCTTCAACATAGTGATAATATAAGATGTTATATCAAAATATATACTTAAAATCTTATTTTTGAATGTGAGTCTTTTTGTAGGAATCTAGGTTGTGAGAATAAGTTTGGTGTTCCAAAAATTGAATAATGTCTTTGTACCATGGGCTTTGTCAAATGGTGATAGACTTAATGTGGAAGATTAGTGAATCATGTGGTTGAATAGAAGACAAAGATTTTATTATTTGGATAAGAAAAGTGAGATCAATAAGAACTTGGTGTGGATGAAAAGGAGATGCTAAATAAGTAAGGGAATCATTAATAGAATTTTTATCTCGAGGGATAGGCTCGATGGTGAAAGAGATGAAATATTTAGCAAAATTAATTATAATTTGATGATAATAAATGATATTATCACTTTTACATTGGTAATCACCATTGACTTGGTAGCAAATGAGTTGAGAATCATCTAAAGCATGCAAGTATTGGATATCTAAATGAAGGATAGCTTGCATGCCTAAGATTATAGATTTGTACTTTGTCATGTTGTTAGTGACATCAATTATTAAGTGAAAATCTAAAGGGGTGATTTTTCTAAGAGGGATTTTATAAATATAACTGGACCCAACTCTTTGAAGTCTCTTAGCACCATCAAAGTGAAGGGTCCAAGTATCCTAATGTAAATTGACATTAATTTTAAGTTCTTCGATAACTAATTTTCATTTTGTAGTATCAAGGATAATATTGCTTTCAATAAGATTACTTGCTTCAAGATCAACAATGAAGTTATGAAAGTAATATTTAAGGGATATGGCTTGGTTGAGACTCTCAATATAGTGTATATTGTCATCAAGAAGATTATCTTAAAGGTGGTCGATGTTGGGCACAAGAGCTATGATAAGTTGATCAGTGATGATTTATCCTTTGACAAATTTTGAGTAATAATTCAGAGATAAAATTATATGAGAAGGACCATCCACTTGCCAATTCTATCTCCAGGAAGAAAGGCTTTGTAGAAGAAGTGATGAAGGGGATCTGAATGAATTATAACATAATTGGTCTGATAAAGCATATAATATCAACGTTTTTCAACTATAAAATATATGGTGAGGTAATCACATTTAACTTTTGTGTAACATTTCTCATAATCAAAGAGGCCTCAGCTAATGTAGTTAATGGCATATTTTATTCTAGTATCATCTTGTTGGGCAATCATTGCCCCAACTGATATCAATGTAGAAGAAGTATATAGGATCAAAAGTTGATCATTTAAAGGAGGAAAAAGAGTAGGTGGGTGAAGTAATGATTATTTCATATTATCAAATGATTTTTGACAAGGATCCATCCATTCTAAAGCATTACCTTTATTAAGAAGATAATTGATAGAGTGGATATGGTAATCCATTTCAGGGATAAATCATCTAATTTCCCCAAGTTTATTGAGATAGGTACGAATGTCTAGAATAGATCAAGGGATGGGCATGTTGATGATACCATTAATCTTGGTAGGGTCAACATTTATGCCATGGAGAGAAACTAAGAATCTTGATATTTTACCAGATGTGACATCGAAAACACATTTGTAAATTTTTAGTCTAACTTTGTATTTAAGAAGATGGTTGAAGATGATGGCAAGATAAAAAACACGAGTCTTAAAATTTTTAGACTTAGTAATGAGGTCATCAACATAGGTTTATACAATTTTGTGGATAAGATCATGAAAGATATGAGTCATTGCTCATAAATAAGTAGTTTTGGTATTTTTGAGTTTGAAAGGCATTTTAACATAGCAATAGGTACCCCATTCTATGGTGAAAGTTGTCTTATGTTGGTCCTCAAGGGCAATGTGAATTTGATTATAGCTCAAGAATCCATCCATAAGAGAAAAAATTTCATATCCATCTATGGAATCGATAATGGCATCTATTGAATGTAGAGGGAAATTATCTTTGGGACAAATGATATTAAGATTACACAAATCAATGCAAATACAAATGACCATGGTAACTTTTTGTCTGAATAGGAACTATGCTAGAAACCCATTCAAAATAATCCCATAGTTTGATAAAATTAACATCAAGAGGTTTGATAATTTATTTGTGACATAAGGTGGAAACTTTGGGTGGAAATGTTCACTGCTTTTGGTGCATAGGTTTGGCATCGGGATAAGTGATGACATTATTTACCATAATGCTAGGTTCAATACCAGGCTTGTCCTCATAAGACCAGGTGAATATCTCATGATATTTATTAAGAAATAAACTAAATTTATCATGTTTAATAGGTGAAAGTTTAAAATAAACAATAATAGGTTGAGGGCATGATGGAGTACCATATTCAATGCAAGTAGTTTCTTCAATACACATAACATTGCCATTTTAGAAGTGGTATGGTACATTTGGTAAAGAGGAAACTTGATTAACTTTAGGATCAATGATAGCAATGAAGTTGTTGAAACAAGGGATTTTTTTTGAAATTCACAATTTTGTGATGTTGTCAAGGAAGTTGAGGTTCTCAGGTATGAAGTAATTCAAAAATAGCTTCATTTTTAGGCAAAGTGGGAAGAGGACTATAATACTCAACATATACTTTGAGATAAAGAATTTTATTAACATGGTTATCATTTTTAGAATGTATTTTATGGATGTATGTGGCATTGGCATCTAATGTAATCTTGAGAGTAGGAGAAGTAGATGGATCTAATGGGATTGGTGTATCGTTAGTTTCTTTGACATGGGAATAATTAGGTGTAGTGATGGGATATATGGGTGATAGATAAGATACAATAATTTTTAGAGGTTTGTAAGGGTGGAGTTGTTCTACCAAACAAGAAGTATCAAGAAGTGGAGAATTAACATGAGGTACATGACCTTTGAGAGCTAATTCAAAATCTATAGAAATGGTGTGAACATCTTGATTGAAAACATGTATTTGAGCTAAAGTTTTTTGATAGTGTTGAACATTCAAGTGTCAAGCTTTAGCTTGGTCCATGATGTAGTTATCATCATAGGTTAGAGAAATGATACATGATTGAGGTTTAGGGGGAGTTTGAGAAGGTGATATTCCAATGTTACTAAACTTTTGTGGAGATATGATTAGAGGATCTTGAAATAATTTGGCCACTCCATAGTTATTGTAGGTGAAGGCATCTTCTGGGTAAGAAGGTTCTTGATCATTACATGGAGGGGAAATTAGTGATCTCATCAATGAGAGGAATAGTGTGATCATGAGGTAATGAAGATGGAGGAAGCCACTTTGAGATATAAGGAGGTAGTTTAGTAGTGTTACAAGTATGTTGTAAGTCATTAGGTTCATCATCATCTAAATCATCAAGAGTGACCTGTAAGTTTGGATTGATGTTGATGAACTCAAGTAAGGGATTACTATTGATGGTAGGAATAGTAGGGATGTGATATTGATATTTTAGATTAGGAAGTTGAATACTTCAAGGGTTAGGATTAGCCTCATGCTTATACATTTTGCTGTTATGTAAGAATTTGATGCGTTAGCTATTGAAAAAAGTGATGGAACTCATTCCATGAGTCCAAAGGCAACCACTGAGTATGTTATAAGATAGAGGCAAATTAAGGACCATAAGTTTAGATCAAATGATCTTAGGTCCAATTGTTAGGGCAAGCCAAATATAACCAAGTGGTTTTTTATTAGTTTTATCAAATCCACGATAGGTGAGGTAGGTTTAATTGAGATGGTCCTTATTATATCTAAGTTGTTGGATGAGCCACAAAGATGTCACATTAATTTTAGACCCTTTATCAACTAAAACTTTATGAATAAGAGTAGTATTAATGGATATTTTAATGAATAGTGGTGGATTATCAACACAAAAAAGGATCTCATTATTAATCATGTCCTCTTTAAGAAATTCAATGGATGGTTTAAAAGAAGGATAAATAGTTTCAATGGTATGCACGTTGGTAGGTTGAGGCTCAATAGAAGGTGGCTATTCATCTATAGAAGATGGATCTTCAATTACTTATAATTGTTTCATTAGGAACTTGTGATCATAAGGGGAGGTATGAACTAACTCCATAAGTGAAATATTGAAAGACATGGAGTTAAGTTATTCAATAAAGTTCCAATGGGATTTAAAAGAAGAACCAATGCAAGGTTTAGAGGTAAGGTGGATTTTTAAGGAATGGAATTTTTTGGGGGTTTAGAAGAAGGAGGTAGTTCTTCATGGGATTCAAAAGCTAAATGAGTGGTTGTAGTATTTTTGAGAAGTTGTTCCTCCAAAGATGCTTTCTTGGGTTTTATGATAGGATCTTTGTGAGCTGGTTTATAATGATAATTAAACTTAACAGTGTTAAAATATTGAGAATTGTAGTAATATTGGTCATAATCAACATAAATAACATAAACATCCTTAGTTTCTTTGAGAATCAGATGTGGAAAAATATTTTTGGTTCTTAGAATAAGAAGCTTTAGAAGTTTGTCATCTTTGAGAATTAGTGTTGTACTCTTGAAAATGAAGTTAGATAATGTCTTCATGATTGAAGAAATCATTGAGCATGTAGGAGACAACAAATTTAGTAAGCCCTCAACAAGTTTCATGGGAATGATCAATGTCAGTGTGGAACCAACAAAATTAATTAGGGTCATACCACTTATGAGGATTATTAGGATAAGTAAAGGGTTTAGAAGGCAGTAAAAATTATTTCATTTGTTGCATGGTTAGTGGCATGTGAGAATATGAGCAAGTGTTGACAACTTTTGGTTTGGTTTGAGGAGTATTTTTGGTGATGATATTAGTAGAATTTTGAAAAGATCCTTTAAAGAATTTTGTAGTAGGTTTGAATTGCTTCATGAAAAAGTCTTGGCATTTAGCTTGGTTAAGAGCTTCATTAATTGTTTAAGGAGCAAAAGTTTGAATATTATATCGAAGAGGAGTTAAAGTAGTTATAAAAAGTTTGAAAAAATTATCATCAGCCATGTTATGGTCAATGTTATGGGATAGATATTTCCATCATTTGATAAAGTCATGAGATGATTCAATGGGAGATTTATTAGTATTGATGAAACAACTGAGACAATTTTTAGGAAGATCATTATGTTGAAACTCTTTAACTAAAGGATTAGATAAATCCTCAAGTTATTAAATAGAATGTTGAGGAATCTAACTGTACCATTTCAATACATCACTAGTGAAGGTTTTAACTACAAGTTTAGTTGTAGTGAAAGTATTAGTTTGGATCCCTTCTTTATAAAGATTACCAAAGGCTTTGAGAAAAGATGTGGGGTCTTTAGTCCCATCATACTTGATAGTTGGAGATATATTACCAATATCAATGGACATGGTGAAAGGAGATAAATGCTCATTTTGGATATTTTGAAGCATTTTGTTATTCATAATAGGCTGAGTAATAAAATTTCTTGAGGCATATCTGAGAGGTGGAGGAATAAAATTTAGATTGGCATGAGGATTACAAACCAGAGGTTGATTAGCTTGATCAAATGACATTGTAATTACATAATATGAGAGGTGTTAAAGGTTTGCATTATATAAATTTGTTGTATGACTTATACAAGAAGTTGAGTCATATCAATTTGTGGGTTGTTATTTGTTGGAGAACTCCTCAAATTAGTATTAGAGGGAGGGTCATTGGAAGGTGGATTACTAATGGGATTTTTGGATAGACTTGTGTCAATTACTCCCCCATTATGTTAAAAGGTTTAAATATGAGAATTATCATGATAAGTACAAAAAGGATCAGATCCACCTACTTCATCTTGAGGTGTGATTTCAACCATGTTACAATACATAGATGAAGGAGGGTAAGAGGTGCCCTAAGAGTGAGGGTTCTCTTGGGAGGAAAAGAGAGGGAAAAATTGATATCCCATATAGTGTCTAAATGGATTCAGGTTGTTTAAGAAGATTATAATAGGGGACTTCATAATTATTTGAGGAAATGAATAGAATTATAAGGAAAGAAAAACAGATAACTAATTTGGATAGACAAGACAACAGGGTTAGCAGTAAGAGTACAGAGTTGACTAGGTCAACTTTTACTGCAAACTAGGAAAAAAAGTCTAATAAGGATACAGGGTTGACTAGGTCAACCTAGTATTATACCCTGCCTAGTAAAAGGGATACAAAGTTGACCAAGTCAATTTAATACTATAGGTAGAGAGAAAAATAGTTTGTAAGAGACTGTGTTGAGTATAACAATAGTGTATTGAAAGTAGGGAAAGACTTTGTAATGTGATTGAAATAAGAAGAAAAACTAAACACACAAATAATTGGATCAATGAGAATGATCCAATTAGGACACACAACACAAAAGATTACACCAATGCTAGCCAATGCAAATTTTTTCAATACAACATATAATGATTAGAGAGCAAGCAATCAACTAAAAAGTATATGTTAACTAAGTGATCATCTTTAATGTTGTTAGATTATTATAAAGTGTTATTTTTAAGTGTGATAGGGAAGTTGGCTAAAAAATAAAGAACTAGAAATTACTTTATGGATAGTTTTAGGATGTTTAGGCTAAAAGGGATTTGGGTTGGCAATGGTACTGGATTGGTATTGAAACCTACCTCCTCACTTCATAATCTGACAATGATAAAGGTATCAGGTACTTTGCCAATATATACCATTAACCACATGTTTATACTTGGCTAGAAAACCAAGTTGGCTTCCCCCTTGTTGATGAAATCTAAGTAGGTAGGCCTTGGGTAGACAAATGTTTAAATGTATTTTAAACTTTGTGTGATTTGGCAGTGTGTGAAAGAAAGTGAAAAATATTGTAACTATATAGTATATTTCAAAACCACCTAACTAGACTATGTGAGATACTCTAAGAATGCAAACAATGGAAAATGAAAATGTGAACTAATTACTAGCATATAATTATTAATTCCTGATTTAAGCATGGTACAAAGTTAGTTTAGATGACACTATATGTAAAAATTATAGAATAGAGTTGACAAGGTCTCTGATATACTATTAAATCAAGAGTCTTTAAGAACTAAGTTGACTAGGTTGATCTAGTCTCTCAAACAGAAGACAAAGTACAAAACTAGGTCAAGTAGGTTGATCTAGTTTGCTGTAGGATTTTAGTTTTTAAGATTACAAACTTATACAAAATAGAACTATAATGAAAAATTGAATTTAAAAAGAGAGAAAGAAAGGAAATTTGGTGGGTTGGAAGATGTTGAGGATTATGAAATTTATATTAAAGGTCCTTGAATGCTACTTTCAAGTTCTACTAACTGTGTCAACTAGGTTGACCTAGTTCCATATTTCCCTATTTAATGAAGCCTATTTAAGATAATTGAGTTGACCTGGTCGACCTAGTTTGTTATCTAGAAGCTGACTATGATACTAAGTCATCCTATAAAACTTAGTTTTTTATTCTAGAGCTAAATAAGAGAATAAGTCAACTTGCTCGACATAGTCTATTGTCTAAAATTGAATAAGAGTACTATGTCAACCTATTTGATCTAGTAACCTGTATCTGATAAAGAGTTTTATAAAAAAATAGAGTCATTTTGATGTGACTATGTGTTAAACCTATGCATAAAAGTTAGAAACTATACTGGCTTGGTTGACCTAGTATTATAAATATAGAAAAATAATGAAATGATAGAAATGAACAACATGAAAAAAAACTTACAAGGGTTAGATTCACATTAGGTTCACTAGAATGTATATAATTAGAAATGCATCAGATCTAAAAATCAATCCTATCTTAGAGAAGATATATCCTACTTACACTTCTAATTGGGGATACATTAGATAATTGGGGTCATGACCAATCTGGATCTACTAGACCTAGTTAAGGGACCTCTTACCACAATAATATCACTAGAGAGGGTTATAAAGCCTCTAGTCAAGCAAAACTATGTAATAACCCTAACTAAGTCTTATGTTTTCATATTCACTAAATTAATAACATGTAAAGTAAAAGTCTAATATAGTTCTCACAAAAGCTTTTGGAAAAAAGTGGGAGTTAGTAAACAAATGAAAGTAAACATACATAAGAGAATCCTAATTAAGATATGTATAGGTATGACCTTAATGCATGGAGAGGAAGAGAAATATTATTCAAAATCTATTAATTATGCTACTTCTATCTACTAAAGAGAGGAGCCAAGTTAGAGATACTTACATGGAAGATGAACCAATTGAGACTCAATCTCTTCCTTGGCTAAAGGTTATTTGAAATAGGTTGTTGGGGTTTGTAAGGATCACTAAGAAAGGTTAAAACACCCAAGACTTCTCCACAAGAATAGATTCTTCTCCATGTAGAAACCCTAAGCTAAGACTCCTCAAGTATAATGGTGGAAGAGAAGATTGTAAAGAAGCACAAAAAAATAATAACTCTTTTCTTACTTTCAAATAATGGTAAAATGGAAGTGTTTATATCAATGGATCTAACCCTAAACCCTTCCAAAAATTTTGGCCAATAGGGTCGACTGTGTCAACCTAGTATCATTATTGAAAATAAATCACTAGGTCATGGACTAGGTTGGCCAAGAGCTGACCTATACCCTTCATAAGTTTTGTCAATAAGAGTACAAGGTTGACATAACTAGCATATTCATGTAAACTACCAAAAAGGGAATTAGGTTAGGAAAAGGGCTAATGAAGGTGGTAAATGACTAGAGGAGTATGAAAAACATGAAGCAAAACTTAGGGGAATGTTTTTAGGAAATGGTTGGATTGGTAATAAGTATCAAAAGGGACAATAATATTAAAAATCACTAATGGTCTATCCACCCCTTTCTCGATGCACCCCTTAAGGTATGTAGTTAAAGACATTGAGACTTGAAAAGTTCTTACAAGATAAAGCATCAATGATTGATAAAGTGTTGGAATTATTATGTGTATATAATTACCTCAAATCAAAGTAAAGGGGTGAAACATAGTGCTGTCACATTAATGATCATCTATAGGAAATTATTCACTTATTCCTAATTGCACCTATAGGTTGACACAATCACATACTAGCCGAAGCCCATGAGAGATTACAAGTTTGGCAAAGTTGTCAGATGTAAAGTGGATGATAATGTAACTAATCATTCCCATAGTGATGATGATACATTTCTAGGTGATCTTCATAATCAAGGAAATAGAGTAAAGACTGAGTTTTGAGCCTCAACCCATAGTAAACTAAAACCCTTCCCATAGTCATAGTCCTAAAACCAATCTTGAGGATTTTAAAGGTTTAAGGGTGTTAGAATCATTTCCAATATTTGAAAATTGACATAGAGGGTTTACATGACATAAAATAGATTCCCATAATACCCTTTAAGTCATATGTATATTGGAGATTCTCTATGTTTAGTTTCAGATAGAGGGCACTCTATTATCAAGCCAACTTGCAGACATGATACATTGATGAGAAAAGAATGAAACAGAGAACCTTGAATGACTATATAATGATGTGTGAGGTTGGATTAGAGAGGATTTTTTTTGAGTAGGTACTTACATCCATTAGAACCTTCAAAAGTGACTATATGCACAAAAAATATAGTTAGGCCTAGAACTAGGCCTAAACCATACAGGTGCCCAATATCATCCATAAGGCCACATGATCCTTGCCAATAATTTGATAAGACTTATAGGGGAGTATAGGATTTATAAGGATCACTGGTTTGTAGGGAACAATACATAGGTGGTCAATTTGGCTTAAAACTATCTCAAGCCTACTTAGAACACAATTAAGAGCTCAAGATGCCATTTTATTATGCTCACATATATATGGATAGTATGCATGGTATGTAAATGAGTTTTTGATAGTTGAGGAGGGTCATATACTATAACATTTTGGAATTGGTTCTAAGGTTGGATGCCTAACCTCTATGAATCATTGTTAGCAAGCTAAGTGTATTTAAACCTTCTTAAAACCCTTATACAAACCCGATCAAGAAGAAATGAAAATATATGAATATAGAAGTTTAAAATTTGTTAGGAAAATGACTTGAATATATCTATCACTCCTAGGCTCTATGACATCCATTTGGTCTATAATATCACTTGTATAGATAGACCTAATACTATGTTTCTTACAAGATTTGATGTGTTTCACATGTGTAAAAGGTGGTTGATTAATAAGATACATTGTGTGAGGTATATAGGGACTTGTACTAACTATTTATAATCATTTTTCATCTTATTTGTGCATGAAAATACATTTTCTACATCATTCATTGCAGGTAGTCTTGAACTAGATAGTGATGAAATGAAGTGATTGCCTAAGTGTGATATGATAAGTATGATTTGAAGTTTCCATTGAGGTTTATGATAGAAAAAAGGAAAAAAAAATGAAAAATATGTCCTAACACCTATGAAACACATTTTCATGAGAAAATACAAGTCACTTAGGTGACAAGTGTGAAGATGACCTAGAAGGCTAGTGAGTAGTTACGAGCAAGTGAACAACAAGTATAACAAATAAGGCTATCCATTAAAGGCATAGATGAATATCCTTGATATAGTTTCCATATTTTCATGTTAGATAATATGTTTCAACATATTCCATAGTTAATTTCAAGTAGTCTAATGACTCTTCATCACCAAAAGGTAGTTTTAAGAAAGACATGAAGAGTCTTTATGCCAAATTGAGGGAAGGTGTCATACTTCAGATGGACACTTGTCCAAGATAAATTAATGGTCTATTTTCCACTACATTATCACAATTTTTAATTGGTTTTCATATCTTGGCACTTGGACTTGTGACCCTTCCACTTCTCTTCTTCTCTCTCCTCTCCTATGCTCTATATATGCAAGCCATTTTGTCATTTTGGCCTTGTTAGTTTGTCACCTTGTTTTGCCTTGGAATAAGATTATGAAAGTTGATTTGATATATAAAATATCTTGGTTAAGTGTGTTAAGTGGTTTATGTGGTTGACAAGTGATGAATTTATCATCCTTTCTTTCATTCTGCCCTTGCATGATTTGTGTGAGTGATATCTCTTCTAACATGTTTCATAAAGTGTATGTGTATGTTAAGTCTATCTTGAAGTGTGAGAGGGACTAGTAGTGTCTAGTATAAGACCTTATTTTCACCCACATATATGTATGCATAGTAATCTACCTCTATGAAAAATACTTATGCTATAAGTATAATGAGTTAAGGTTAATTTCAAGAGTTCCCTTTCTTAGTGTAGATGAAAGTGTGTTTGTGGACTAATATTTGGTATATCACCTCCACTAGCATAGGTTACTTTACATTTACTTCTTCCCTTTTTACCCAAAAGTGATTTGTCTAGTGTAGTGTGTAAGCTTAAGAGATAAATCAAGGGATTTAGCCCTTTAACCTAGATCTTTACCTCTGCTATAGGCAACCCATATGCCTAGAGGCAATCCAATGTTTCATTCAATCTAGAGAAGGATTGAAAAACCTCTCTAGGGTGAAATATTGAGTGATAAAAGTTTACCCTAGGATTATACGAGAGTTATATTACATAGTTAGGTAATACACTATTTATATGCATAGACTCTAGACTAATGCCAAGGATAAGGCTCTACTAATACATACAAAATGGTACGATGATCATGATGATGATGTTGAATTATTTGAGTTTGGATAGATCAAATATATGACACTAGATAATATCCCAATGGATCACTATTTGATTACCCACATCCCATGGATGTGCTCTTGGGTCTATAGAGACATTTCACTTTGATCATATACTATCTCATTTATTTTCAACATTTACTTAGATATACTTTACTTATCTCTTGCTCTTTGTACATAGTTCATTTTCATATTGATTGTACATAGTTCATTTTCATATTGATTGTACATAACTTATATATAGAAAATATGAAAACAATATAATATGTCAAAAAACATAAAAACATTCAAATATTACTTATAAAACACAAAATTATAGATTATATCCATTTTTATGTTTACATTTTTTATATTTTTATAGACATTACATATGCTAGTTATCTTTATATAGTTGGTTTTATCATACATACATGTTTCACTTATTCTTGTCAAGTGCTTATAGATTACTATAGGACTCAGGTCTATTACACCGATATAGACTTATTATCTACTCACAGGGGTTATATACACTAATACATGGGTCTACACTTGACACATTTGCCCACTTGGAGTTATCCTATACATAGTTTCAATTACCAGTTTTTATCCTTCTACACTTTACATCCTAGCTTTAGCATTGTTATATCTTGATAATGATCATTGTTACTCTTATTTAGATTTTTTTTTGACTATTAATAATTTAGACTCAACATATGTACATCCTAGCTCTTATACATTTTTGTATTCCATATTCATGCATATTTTCATTTCTATCTTAACTAGTTTAGACTTGATTGCATTTCTATGATTCTTCTATTTGAGGACATTTGAATATACCATTTTTATTTGGATCTATACCACTTATATTCATAGTATGTATACTTTAGACACATGCCCATGTCCTTATGTGTGATTTTTCTGATTATGTATGCAAATATTTAAACATGTCTTTTTATGTGGTTTTAAGCCAACATGCATGTTACTTGTATATGTATACATTTGAACATGTTAGTTTATGTTTTTTCTTAGATTTAGTGATATGTTCCCATGTCCCTTGTATTATGTCCCCTTGGCCTACTTTGTGTGACTCATATGTTATGTATGTGTGCTCTTTTGTATGCATTATGGCCATGACACTTGTATTTGCTTGTTATACACACTAGTTTTTGATGCCATGAGGGACCTCAAGCATCTACCCTTCCTACTTGGATATCATGATGGACATCATGCCCCATCCCCCTAGGTAGCTACCCAATTTTACTCAAATTTTATATTACATACATTATTACATATATCTTTACAACCTTGTGAATGCTACACATGATATACATCTTATATTACGTATTTATGCTTAGATTATCTTACATTCTAATGTTATGTATGCACATTATATTATATTATCACACAATTATCTTATATGCTCTAAATAACACACATTTTTCAAATATTTTTCTTTAGAGGATAGTTCTTACGTAGGTTCAATAACTCCCCTCAAAAGAGGGGGAATTCACTTTGGTTTGTCACAAAGATCAGGGTTTTATATTGTACTCACAATAAATTTTTCAACACACAAAATCATTATAAAAAATTAGACACAGGTAAACATAGTGGGAAAATAGTGATCCAAAAACTAGTATAATTATATAGAATTTAGAATAAGACACTAGCACCCAAATGGGGACACTAGTGCCACATGGAATTATTATCCAAGATATGGTGATATTATCCAATAGCCTCAATTTCAAAAAAACTTAGATTGGCCAGAATAATACATTAGGATTAATATATGTTTGCATAGATTCAATTACAAGTTTATTAGTTATGGTCAATTTTGATTAGATTCATACTAGTTCAACTCAGATTCATATCAGTTTGCTTATATTGAAGGCATCATGCATGAAATGACCATTATTATTTTTAGTTTAGATACCCAGATATAGTTTATTACAACTCAATCCATCATCCATATACTCATATATAAAATTTGGGGGCATGTGTGTGACACATTATTTTTATATACTCACTTACACACTGATTGATTAGATGGAATAAAAGATTCCATGTCATTCTCTAAATTGTATGCACTTGACATCATATTCTAGGTTAAACACCAATTTCTTACCTTAATCTATGTATAGTGGTTGGCATTGTAAAGTGGATTGAAGCTACCTAATATACCTGAGTGGCTGTAGAGCTAACATATATAATTAGATATAACCAATTAGACATTCATAATACTTTTCATAGTTTAGTTTTAGATGTATCTAATACACATGGGTGGGTAATGGAGTCATAACTTACTTGAGTTCTTGAGCCACCTACAAGAGAGGGTTTGACACACCATCATTATAATCCTAGCTATTCACATGTCATGATCTACCAAGTAGGGGTGGGAAATGATGGAGTTAAAACCAAATTGAGTTCTTGAGATACCCATACATGAGGATTGATAAATCTATTAGCTCATTCTAATCTATTCACCAATTGATCACTATACACACAAACATAAGTTATCACCATGTTTATGAATTAGTTCACATACCCATTGAAGTATTGATTCCTTTCCTCTTTCCCATCTCTTTATTAAGTTTTACTCAATTTACTTCTTTACTCAGTTTAGTCTCTTGAATTTTATATCTCATAATTAAGGATTGATTTATGCATGTTTCATTTGGAGGATACACATTGGATCATGCTTCACATACTTAGACCTAGTTTCACATAATTATATCCAGCTTCATGGGCTTCACCTTCTAGGTAAGTCCATGTATGCTTCTTTTTCTTTTATCCTACTCATTTCACTTTTATACATTTTTAGAATAAAGGGTGTGGGAATATAATCACCCAAAAGTGGTATTTGAGTGCGAAGAGTGATACTTGAGACTACCTATCTATAGTTTAGCCATAAATATGTCCTAGAGCCTATTATCACACTTATCTAGGCTTTGTGTAGACCATAGACATCCCTAGTCAGCTCCAAAATAGTCTTAGACCCTCATTTCCTAATCTTGTGATCCAAAGGATTTTTTTTATGGTTCAGAAAAAAATGGAAAGGGCAAGTGTAAATAGAAATTGACACATGGAAAAAATATAAAGAGTTGATACAATTAATTTTTATATTAGAATTATTTTATTATGTTGCTCATGGGTGTTGTGTTGCAGATTGGGGACCAAATCAACCATTTACCCACATTACCCCATAACCATTAGACATCCAATGTTACCAACTTTGCCATATAATTCTATTAATGCAACTGAGATATTCCAATATATCTTTTTATTTATTCCTTCCAAATATCCAATTGTTCCCACCATAATTCCTCCATTTTCAAAATATTACTAATATCCTATTTTATTATGGCTATTTATAACCATGGGATATGTTTTAAATTAAATCCAAATTTAATTAAATCCTAATATCCTATTTTATAGTTTTATTAAACCATTGGATAATCTTTCCAAGTCCCAAATTTTTTTTTATTCTCACTCCCATGTGGATGGTTATACATGCTTTTTATTTACCATGGGATATGTTTTTAAACTAGGCCCAACTAAACATTATCCCCATTCCCCACGTGGAACATCCATTTCACTTTGGGTGGGGGTGATTTACATGGGATATGTTTTTAAAATTAAAGTTAAAACTTAATTATCCTCATATATTTACTTTGGTGCTAAATTTTTAAAATTCATCCTTACCCACCTTTTTATCCATGAGGGTCTTCCACTTGCACTTTTCATGGACATGGGAAAGTTAAATGGATGATATGCATTGGTTTTTGTTAATTGATTTATTAATAAAAGCATGGCATTGGAACCTCCCATTAATTATAAGATTTTATTCTTTTATTAAATGCATGTGAAGTCTATTTGGAGTTTAATTGTACTTTAGGCAGAAATAGAAAATTATTAGCCAACATTGGCTATATTTCAAATTTTATAATTGAGGATTTTTATTATTTTGGAGCAGTTTTACAGAAAGCCAACAAAGATGGATACAGGTTGAATATTTTTTACATAAAAATAATGGTATCATGATTTTCAAGTAGGGATGGTTCATACAGATGAAGGTCAATTTTGATTGAAGAACACAAGTTATTTAATTTAGTGAATTGAATGTGTTTTAATTTTGTCCATTCCCAATCCCTTTTCAACCTTTTCAAATTACAAATATTTTTAAATCCAAAGATATTTTATAAATTCTTTTGATATTATTTTTTTCCTCTTATTGAGATTATTAATTAGCCCATTCAAGAGAGCTATAAGAATTTGCAGGTATTTCTTGGGTTGGAGAGAAGAACATTTATGTGCTACAGATGAGTTCTTTATATCACACAAAGATGCAAGTTTTATTAAAACCATTCATGGATGTAAATTTTAAATTTTGTATTTACATCTTGTTTATAATGGAAAAACTCAAATGAAATTGGGGACATAGCCAATTGGTAAACCCCATAAACAATCTCTTTTCACTTTTTTCAGTTTTCTTGTATTTCATCAGTTCACTAATATTTGAAATTAATTATGGGAAATTGATTAAGAGATATTTGAAGGGAGATAAAATATAAATGGAATGGTTTAACTGAGTAATAGATTTGTATGAGTTTTTAAAACATTCATATTTAGAATTATTTAAATAATTCACATTCAGAATTAAAATTCAATTCCTTTTAATTAAATTTTGAAAAATGATTTATTATATTTTTAAAATAAATTTTGAATAAAATAGTATTTATTATCAAGGGGATAATTACTATTCATGGATTAGTTTAAATATAGGGAGTATTAAATCAGGAAATGAGTATTCAAAGTTTTATAAACACTTTTATTCATTCCTAGAATTATGCAGCCAATTCCTATTCAATTTAAAAGGAATTGAGATTTTTTAGTATCCAATTTTGAAAGTTGTTTGATTGATCAAAAAGATAACCCAATTTTTAGATCATTTTTGGTATTAGATTAGGTTGATACAGGACTTGATTCAGTTACTGATATACTTTAGTTTGGAGTTTTGGATATCAAATATTAGTATTATTCTTCTATTTGATTTGATTATATAAGATGACTAGTGCAAAGGAAAATTAGAAGGTGTTCTAATTTGCTATAAGAAGACAAGCTTCAAACAACCAAGGTTTTGAAACCACTAGCCCTACAGGATCAACTTGAATGATGAACACAACACATTTTCACTTGAAGGTGTGAGATGGTGTTCTGAGAGGATAAAAATTTCTATCTTGGTACACATTTAGATAAAATTCAATTTATTTTTATTAATTCACATCCAAGAGGAATCTATTGTAGTCTTATTACCATTCTTACATAGAGGGAAGAATAAGGTCTGGTGAAAATATGATTTTATATTGGTATTGACATAATATTATGGTCTTTGATAACCAATTATGTAGAATTTATTTTTGGATTACTAATCATATTATGGATGCCTATGTTTTTAATTATAGGAATAAGTGAAAATACCAATTCCATTGTAAGATATGGAAATGGCAAACAAGGCATTGTTCAAGGATGAATAGGTTTTTGCACTTTATGGATTGAGCTTTTGAATTGTTTCATAAGTTGGTTTATGTTCCACAAATTTGTTAAGAGTTTTAAGAAGCAAATAGGAAGTTGTTTAAGACACCAATAATATGGAAAATAATACTCAGTAGGTGTAGTTCATAGTTCTTAAAGAGGTTTGAGTTATTTTCAAAGTAACTATGTGGCACAATTTTTGGTTTAAATCCAGATAACCTTTGTGTGGGTTGATTTATAAATAAGATATGCCCTAATTTGAAATTGTTTTTGAAATCCTTTTGAAAATATAAATGGATATATAACTCTTATAAGATAGAGTTTTAAATAAGATGAAACCACCTCCTATTCAGTTATGAAAACCATGAAGAGGGAATAACTCTTATTGGTTAAATAGTTTACTTGAATAGTTTTGATAAAGCATAACTATAGTATTAAATAGTATGCTTATATTCCCTTCAAACACTCTTTTCATATAATTCATAACTATTGAATTTAGGAAGAAAATTTGATAACCCTTGTGTTTGGAAGATTATTTGCTATCTCCTATTTTAGTTTTCCATTGTGATATACTTTTTGGAAAGCTAACTCAGTTGTATGACTTTTGGAGGTATGAATTAGGGAGCAATCAAATGGTGAAGGAAATCTTAAGATAAGTTTAAAATTCTTGGTTTTATCCTTACCTTTATATGATATTTTTATTATAGTTACTTTTAGAGTTTTTGAGTTGTAAATAAGCTCTTATTATGGACTCTAAGTTGACATTGGAGTTTGATAGGTACAAGGAAAGAATTGATAATCAATTTTTGGGATCATAATAGTTAACTATGTTTTTACAAGATGGTGATCACATCTATTTCCCTTGATTATTATTTCATGTATTATACAAGTATATTGTGTAGTTATAGCCTTAGGATAGATAAATTAATTGCACATTTTTATACTTATACATATAAGTCCCACTAGATCCTAGGCAACATTTATAAATGCAAGTATACAAATGTTTAATTTATTGACAAGTCCTATAGTGTATTTTTTGTAGACAAGTGATCTATGACACCATTTAATATGTAGCATTTGGTTTCCCTTATATGATATATTAGATATAACAAGGAGAATACCTTAGCCTTCATGCAGTGTAGGGGTTGAGAGAATCTACCATATGTTGTGACTATTTTGGGTAATAGGTCATTTTGGTAGAACGGGTAAAGAGTTTGTTTTACTCTCCATAATCAAGTTACAATTTTAGTTGGACAGTTGACTTCTTATAGGGAAGTTTTTATAACATCTTATTTCACTGATATTTTTTAAATGGAGTTTTATTGTGTCATTTTGATAGATTGACTTCATAACTCCTTCATGTGCTATTTTTGGCTCATGTATATTTGGAAATAGTGTAGGAAGATTGTCAATGACAAGAAGAGAACTCACATAGACTTTTTGGGTCAGTTGGATTATTTAGACTTTTGGAGACCAAAAGCCTTTATTTGGGGATGTTTGATTTGGAATATTTTTTAATGGTTCATAAAAATGTGGAAATGACAAGTATCATAATGGAAAATTGACACGTGGCAAAAATATAAAGAGTTGATACAATTACTTTTTATATTGGAATTATTTTATTATGTTACTAATGGGTGTTGTGTTGTAGATGGAGAATCAAACTGGCCATTTACCCACATTACCCCATAACCATTAGACATCCAATGTTACCAACTTTGCCATATAACTCTATTAATGCAACAGAGATATTCTAATATATATTTTTATTTATTCCTTCCACATATCCAATTGTTCCCATCATAATTTCTCCATTTTCAAAATATTACTAATATCTTATTTTATTATGGTTAGTAATAACCATGTGATCTATTTTAAATTAAATCCAAATTTGATTAAAGCCTAATATCCTATTTTATGGTTTTATTAAACCATTGAATAATCTTGCCAGGTTTCAAATTTTTAGTTATTTCCACTCTTACATGGTGGTTATACATGATTTTTATTTACCATGAGATATGTTTTTAAACTAAGCCCAAATAAATGTTATTCCCAATCCCCACATGGAACATCTATTTCACTTTGGATGGGGGTGATTTACATGGGATATGTTTTTAAAACTAAACTTTAAACTTAATTATCCTCATATATTTACTTTGGCACTAAACTTTTAGCATGCATCCTTACCCACCTTTTTCTCCATGTGGGTCTTCCACTTGTACTTTTGATGGATATGGGTGAGTTAAATGGATGATATGCATTAGTTTTTGTTAAACACTTTATTAATAAAATCATGGAGTTGGAACCTCCCATTAATTATGGGATTTTATTCTTTTATTAAATGCATTCAAAGTCTATTCAGAGTTTAATCATACTTTGGGTAGAAATAGATAATTGTTAGCCAACATTGGCTGTATGTCAATTTTTATATATTGAGGGTTTTTATTATTTTGGAGTAGTTTTACAAAAATACAATAGAGATGGATACAAGTTGAATATTTTTGACAAAGAAAGAATGGTACCAAGATTTTCAAGCAGGGATGGCCCATACAAATAAAGGTCTATTTTGCTTGAAGAACAAATGTTATTTAATTTAGTGAATTGATCATGTTTTAATTTTGTCCATTATCAAGTTCTTTTCAGTCTGTATAAATTATAGAGATTTTTAAAGACAAGGATATTTTATAAATCTTTTTGAGAGTATTCTTTTCCTCTTGTTGAGTGAATTAATTAGCTCATTCAAAAAATCTATAAGCATTTATAGGTATTTGTTGGGTTGAAGAAAAGAAAATTTACATGCTACAGATGAGTTCTTCATATCACATAGAGCTACAAGTTTTCTTGTAACCATTCAAGGATGTAAGTTTTAAATTATGTATTTACATCTTGTTTATAATGGAATGGTTCAAATGAACCCAAGGACGTAGCCAATTGGTGAACCCTGCAAATAATATCTTGTCTATTTTTTTTAGTTTTCTAGTATTTAATTAGTTCACTAATATTTGGAAATTAATTATGGGAAATTGATTAAGAGATATTTTAAGGGAGATAAAATATGAATGGAATGGTTTAACTGAGCAATAGATTTGTATGAGTTTTCAAAACATTCATATTCAAAAAATTCACATTCGGATTTAAAATTCAATTCCTTTTAATTAAATTTCAAAAAAGGACTTATTGTATTTTTAGAATCCATTTTAAATAAAATAATATTTATTAGTAAGGGGCTAATTACTGTTAATAGATAAATTTAAATATAGGGAGTACTAAATCAAGAAATGAATATTCAAAGTTTTATAAACAATTTTATTCATTCCTAAAATTCTACAACTAGTTCTTGTTTCATTTAAAGGGACTTGAGAGTTTTCAATATTTGATTTTGAAAACTATTTTATTGATAAAAAAGATAAACCCAATTTTTAGATCATCTTGGCCCTTCGTGCCTAGTGTTTTGAAACTAGACACTATCTACATAATAAGGTGGTGCCAGTGTCCCAAAAATAATGCTAATGTCCTTTGCCCTACATTTTCCCAAATAGATTTATTTTTCAAAATTTAAACCTCCTAAAGTCAACCTAGACATCTTTTATCATTCACACAAGTAAATAAATAATATACATACATGAATTTTATCCCTCTAACTACTATATAGAAATTATAATCAAAATTACAAATTCAAACACAAAACGAGTTGAGCATAATTAATGTTATCAATCTCTATTCGGCCTTACTTCTTCATACTACCATCTACAATAGCCCTAAGCTCATATTTTCTAGATTTTTAGTCTAAAAAAAATTCAAGGAACTCAAAACCACTATTATAAAAACATCACTTGAACTTACACCATCACTTAGGTGGAGAGAACTACATCAGGCTTGATCCCTCCTTGAAGTATTGGTATGTAGTCAACTCTCTTCACAATGGGGTTTTGAGGATGTCCAATCTATCTTATCAATGAATCCACATTTCAGCTCATGCCCTAGTTGTATGGAGCATTAAAGTTTGCATAATAAATAAGTGGTTATATGTAAAATATAGGGTTCTATATTTCATGAATGCAAGTATAAAACCCAGATATCTAGACATAGGTGCACTTAGAAGCTTGGGGTAGTCTTGTATAAAGGAGACTACCATGAATATCAGGTCACTACTACCACTTCTTCAATGATGACACTACTATCCAATTATGGTGATGCTATCTAAGATGGGTTCTAACACTGGGATATAATTTATGACACTCAAACTAGCTTCCATACTAGTTTTTAGCACTGAGATCATCCATATTAGGTGTTTCTTAGCTAAGTCATTACTTGCACTATTTATTACTATTTTTAGAAAAGTCAAAGCTAGTCAATTTTGTAAAAAAATAATGTTTTTATTTATTAAATATTATTTTCTTAATTTAATCTACTTATATCTTTAAAAAACATATGATTTATACTTTCTAAGTCCTAAAAGGTTAAAACATCCTCAAAGAGCTTCTTGAATAAATTGACACTTTCCTCCTTAATAAAATATTTATTCAAATTAACTTCCCCATCTAGTCCTTTGGTTTATCTAATTTTATTATGTGCTCTATGTTTTAAGGTTTTCAAGTGAAGAAATATGGTATGATTATCAGCTTCCTTAGCCATATAGCTCTATATTTTTGTCTTCACAAACTTTCTTTCCTAGTTGCCACTATATCATAATGACAAAGCAATTACTTTTCCTTAAGGAGAGTTTGATGGTAATATCCAGTAATAGTAATATATTATTCTATACTATATAATTCCTCTCTTAAGAAAATATTTTTAAAAAAATATTTCTAAACACTTCTTGTTTCATATTCTTATATTTTTATTGACATTCTTCATTTTTGACATCAATCATAACATAGTTGAACCATGCAGATTGAGAGCCCACCATTGCAAAATTTTATCCTTAATATCCAGATGTTTGAACCATATGTGTTCCATCCAAAAGGGAATTATTTATTTTTTATATTTGTCATCAATAATCAAATTTAAAGGATTATGATCCAAGCCTATCCTTGGGAGGGAAGACAAAAATAAATCCTTTTAAAGAAAATAATCCATAAAAATTAGTACTCTATCTTGTCTTACCTAAATCAAAATTTGCCCCATTATCATATTTGAACAAGTGAATGGGGGGCCTCTCAATTCCACATCAAATAAACCACAATCAGAAGTGAATGAATCCAAATCTTTGATACTTTCTGAGAAAGTTTGGTTTCCACCTTTCTTTTCCCCTGAGGACAAATGTGTATTGGAATCACTAGCTATCACTCAAGGAAGGTCCTCACAATTCCTTATAAAATCTCATAGTTCTTTCTAAATTATTATACAAACCACAAGAGAGTTAGGATTATAAATATTTGATAAAATTTAAAGAATGCCATCCTCTTTGTTAATGAAAATAACTGCTAAATGGTTCTTAGTTTTACATAATAGTTCCCCATCCAGAAACTTACTATTCCATAGCATATCTAAACATATTGAAGATCCCACTGTGATTACACACTCCCCTTTTGATTATTTCTAAAGTATGTGTCTACTCTCAAGAAAAATATTCTTATCCATTTTAAATTCTTGAATAGCTATCACAACTGGGTTGTGATTTTTTCTAAAATCTCTAAAAAATCTATGCTTATTGGAATTATTCATATCTATAATATTACAAGATAATATTTTCATTTATTTCTTTTTGTACCAAATTTTTCCACCTTTGAAAGAGAGCATAGCTTGTATCCCATATGTTAGTTCACCATCAATGACCCTTTTGAAAACTTCCCTTTTTGGAGTTCTTCCCAACTTTGGGGGGTGAGGATTCTATGTCTACTCCTTTTCCTTTTCTTCTAGTGTTCATTGAAGGGGTAGATGATACTTTCACTTTTTGATGCTTGTAATTGAGATTTTAATTCCATTTTCTTTCCATCCATCTCTCTTACCTCAAATTCTATTTCCTTTGGGTAAGACATGACCATCTAGCCTAGAAAACACCGACTCTCAATTATTTGCTGAATCAGACCCCTTATTTCTCTATGAACTCTAAAACTATAAAATGATCTTCATTAAGGATTTTAACCATTCAAAATTATTTGAGGAAATAGGGGGACTAATAGATTATATCTTAAAAACATTCCCTAAAAAGATTTTATCCTCTGTAGACCCTCCTTATAGTCTTTGATTCTCTTGTAGATCTTTAAAAACCAACTCAAAAACTTCAAATCCAACACCTAATTTTGTATTACCCTCCATTTAAGGTTATTTTAAAAAATTGACTTGAGAAAAGAGACTTGGGAAAACTTCCTTGCTCATTGAATCCATTTAGTCTTCTGAAAAAGGATTTTATAACGTAGTCTTATCTACTTATATATTTCCCTATAATTTATCCTTCTTCACTTTATAATAGTTCTATTAATGGTCCTTCCTCCCCTAAAAAAACCTCAGTGAATTTGTTCTAATTAATTATGCCAGACCCATCTTCCCTCATCTTCAAATCATTTTTTCCTCTACGTGTTAACTAATGAAAATTCATAGAACCCTCCTTTTGATGGAGTTTCTAGTTTTTTCATAACATTATTTTTCCATAGAGGTTTTTCCTTCTTATGGATTTGTCTAGATTTATTCTTAGTCCAAGAGGGACAAATCTTAGTTCTATGACACAAATTATTACATTTGGTACATAATAGGATTAAGTTTTCATACTATATCCTTTGATTTTATTCCCCCTTTGAGGAATGTAAGTACACTAAGATGGTAATTATTGGTTTGTAAAATCATGAACATATAATAGAGCATGCATAAATATCTATCTAGCATTGTAGCTCTGTCAAAGGTAATCAAATATCCAAACATTTTAGCCACACTTATACATAGATCTTCATCCCATAACTCAATAAGAAGTCCTGATAGTCTTACCCATATCCACATGATGTTTATGTCTTCATTCCCTAGGTCAAAACTAGGTTGCCATTTTATCAAGAATAGACTAGAGTGACCTAAAAACTAGTGTCCTCCTACCAATATTTAGGCATAGTCCTCTACACTATTCAACCAAATAAAAAATAATCTATTGGTCATTGCATAAATTTACATATGGCCCTTAATGTTCCACTTATTTTCTTACCACTACCTAAAAACATTAATATTGGATCTTACTTTTTAAAAATTGTATCTTATAGTGCATTCCATTCTTAATGAATCTCTTTGAATAAATAAATCAAAAACTTTAATATGAAATCCCTTTGTATCTTTTACTATCAGTAGTTCCTCTTTCAATTATATTTCTTATTGATAATAAACATTTCATTTAATTTTGGATGCCCAAGAAAACTTACCTTAGATAACTCCATTCAAATATTTGGTTTCCTCTTTTTCTACCCCTTCTCTCTCAAAAGGACCAATGGGTTTATTACCAAATTAAGGTATTTTTTGATAGATTGTCCCACATGAATCCCATCCACCTTCTATTGTCTAGATATATTGCCATGTCCCTTATCCCTTTCTATGTCCATCTCATTAAATGTATTTTTGTTTGTTTTAGATTTTGAGGAATTATCAGATTAATTGCAACAATCATGTGAACCTTGATGAAAATAAAATCAAAATTCCTTGCCATGCTCAATAAGTAATGAAGAGTAACCAAAGTAGGTGTGCATTTCCTTTCACTCCTACTTTTATATTTTCATTTTGTAGGTATTATGGTTTTCACAATACATGTGTCAAAAAAAAACTAAAATGTTGAAAGTAACTATAATGTCTAGCATCACCCAGGGCTTATCTAAACATCACAATATTGTCCAAAACTTCTATTGAAAAATTTCTAGGGAACAAATACTCATTTTCTTGAAGATGGAAATCGAACACACTACTACATTTTGTGTGATTTTTATTTCAATTTGGGTTGAAATTTAATCTAAAATCAATGGGTTTTAGTTTTTTTTATACCAAAATTTTCATAGAATCATATTGAATTTGGTGACACAAACTCGAGACATAGTGGACATGGCTAGACATATATACTGATTTTACAATGATAATTGGCTAAATCTCTCTCTCTCTCTCTCTCTCTCTCTACATATATGTATAAAAATACATATTTGATATAAAAAATAAAAAATAAAAAATAAAAAATAAAAAATAATAAATAAAATATAATTTCATATGTATATTATTCTTTAAATATATAGTATGTACTTATATATAAAAATTATTAGGATTTTAATATTTAGATATTAACGTTTCAAAATTTATCAAAAAATTTGACATAGTTATATCCAAAAACATCATTTGTAATAAACAATAAATTTATAAATTGTGATATATATATATATATATATATATATATATATATATATATATATATATACATATACATACATACAATAGTGTATGATTTTGAAGAGATTTAATTTACTATAATCTCCCATCCTCACAAGGAATAAATGACATGGACTTGTAATCAAATGTAGTTTATGAAAAGATGGTGGAGTACATGTGGCACATTTTCAATGCAAGTTATAGGAAGCAAAGACTAAAATATAATAATATTAATATAAATTCTTGAAATTGATTTTATATTTTGGAAATTAGGTGTTCATTCTAAAACCAACAAAATCCAAACATTGCATAAAATCATAAACTTGAGCAATGGCAAATGATATATTAAGTGACTTGCAGACACCTTTTTGCCTTACAACACCATATCATCATCCATATTCTTAGATACTATTATGAATATAATTTTAGAACCTATGCAAGTTTTGAAATCAAATGAATAATGAAAATTATATTCTAGACTAAACTAAAACCTCAAATTAAGTTATTCAATCAAAATAGACAACGAAAATAATACTTATAAATACACTATACTAGTAATATAAAATCACCTCCTCCATTGTTGAAATTTGATTTGATCTCAATTCTTGATATGTGGATTCTAAATTAACTTCTCTAGGCAAAGAAAATTTTGATAACATATGGACACAATAATTTTATTTTATTATGGATGCAAGAGACAATTTTGATATCACATCGATAACTTGATGGAAGATCATTGATAATGGATGATGGCACACTTATTTATATATTTTTGGGTGAGAATATGGATGGATGGGATAAATATAGGTTTATTAGATTATTATAATTTTGTATTCTTGGATTTGAGTCCTCATCCATATGGAAGAGACCAATTCCTCATGTATTTGAGAAAGGAGAAAGTTAGTTGGTAGTTGAAAATTTATCATGAATGAGTCAAGTTAGATGACTCACCAAGTTGATTTAAAGGTTAAATGATGACTCAAAAATTGGTTGAGGAAGTTAAAGAGGTGGTTAGATTACTCAATAATTAGTTAAGAGAAATATGAAAGATGTTTGGTGACTTAAAAAGTCTAGGTTTTTAATTATTTTTATAGAATTATGTGTGCATAATTAATTAATATGGATAAATCAAGTATTAAAAAAAGGGAGGAAATAATATTAGTGGAAATTAAGATAAAATTTAGAGTTAAGGTGGTGACTATGTTACTGTATCAATATTAAGTAAAGTTAATTATGACACTAGATGTGGTGAAATTTAAGTGTTTACATTTGCCCCTCTTTGGAAGGGTGTTTCAACTAAAAGAAGCAATGCATTTTCAAAGAAGAAATAAAAATTAGAGTGGAAATGAATGTAAAAATATACCCCAAGTAACTATGAATAACAATGAATGATGCCCCCTCGATGGGTTTTGAAAGGATAATGGATGTAGATGAGCAATGAAAATGAATGAATGAAGGAATGTTACAAGAAAAATGATGTAGTTGATACTATAATAAATGCAAGTTTGATAAAATGTTGAATGATTTGTAAGCATATGTAAAATGATTTGCCTCGAGCAGATAATTTTTAGGGAGTTGATTGGATAAATAATATTTCTCAAGATACGATACATGCTTTGATTTTTCCCATGAATATTTTTACATGGAATCAGATGTGGGAATGATATATGTCTTTGGTAATTTGTGGGCCATAAAAAGAGAAATATATTATCTAATTATTTGGTGATAAAATTTACAAAATTGATTTGTAAAAAAAGAATAAAGAAATAAAGTATTATGATTATTTGGTTGTATTATGTGGAGGTGAAAATGAGAGAATAAGTTTATGAAGTAGGTGAAAAATATTAATGGATAAGAGGAGGAGGATGGTATGGATGCTATAGTTGAATGATATCAACCCATGAATGTTATTAACCCATTTTGACTAATGCTTACATAATTTGATTGGATTTGATGATGGAATGATTTGACCCAAGCAATGATATATGTAAGAGAGTGGATGTGGGAATGATATATTTTATTGAAAAGTTACTAACTTAGATTTAATTGATGATTGATTTGACTTAATGATTGATATGGTTAATTGATTTGATTTAGATGAGAGAAAATATGGATGTCATGATTTGTCAGTTCCCAATCAATAGGGGTAGGAGATTTATTGGAAAGATCAAGGAAATAATTAAGTAGATGGTTTCATTTAGTTTATTGATGTACAAGCATAATCTAAAAATTTAATCAACTACATGGATTAATAATAATTGATCACATAATTGGATGACATGGATTTGATTTATTATTGGTAGACAAAGGTGATTATGGAATATAGGTGAAGTTAGTTAGTATTTGAATAGGTTGATGTGTGTTAGGGATGTGATGTATGTTTGGAGATGAGATAATGATGTGGATTGGGTGAATAATTATTTTTTTTAGTTTTTGAATTTAGTTCCAACATAATTTCCAACATGAATCAAGCAACCTCATTTTTTTAATTTTATGTATGACAATATACACCAATGGTATGGAAAACCCATGATGTTTATTTTGTAATACACGTAAGGACTAACAAAATCATGAGTGCATGCCATAATGAATCATGATATAGAAGATCATAATAATAATATTTGTAATGTACATAGTGACATGACTTAAAAAAACAAAGAAGATAAGATAAAAAAAATATAAAACATATAAAACAAACAAATAAAACATATAGACAAAAAATAAGTAAAACCACACACAAAATCAAATGCATGTGATGAGTGTCATTTAACTTTTCATTTAATCAATCTCTTAGATTGATGTCCATCAAAATAGGGCCAGCGTCTAAAGCTATCTGAAATAATGTTTTTGGTGGTAGATCTATATATTGGTCTTTGTTGGGGGGGGGGGGGGGGAGGGGGGGTTTGGTAATCCTAATATAACTTTTACCAATGAAAGGATGCTTCTACACTAGTTATTTCACACTTGTTGAAATAAGAAATTAATTATAAATTTAAACTAATTTAATATTTTTGATTAAAATTAAAGCACACTTAATCTATTTCACACCTTCAATCCTTTTGTTTCAAATCAAACACACTTAATCTACTTCACACCTTCTTGAAAATTTAAACACTAAGCTTAACTGTTTAACAAGAAATACTATGCTAAAGCACACTTGCTCTAAAAGGAAATATCTATTGAAATTTAAATCTTAAATTTAACTATTATAAATCACTCCCTTATGTATGTGATATATTCAGATTATCCAATATCATGAAATCAACTAACATAAACATAAATACTATACAAAAGTTCTTAGTTCCAAGGAGAGTGGGCCCTTGCTCTTCTTAGAGTCAGGAATGAATTCTACTCAATTCTAAAAGATGGAATGATATTGCATTAATAAATGGAAAGCTAGGACATTTAATATATCAAAAATTTTGAGTGTAAAAAATAGATTCCTTCCTCACTTCTAAGACAAAATATTTACATATTTTTGCTAATACAATCAAACTAAAGATAGTATGTAGAAAAATAGAACTACTTAGTCAATCCATTTATCCATAAGATAGGATATTTGGATTGATCAAGATCCTAAAAAATCTATCTATCTTGATGAGATAGTTGTATTATCTTATAATAGTTTTAAGGTTAAAATATATACAAAATATATCAAGATTGAATCCTTCAAAATAGGAAGTGAGTATTTATTTGATGTGATTCTAGTTGGAGCAATCTTCTTCTTTTGGACTAGATACAATCTCACTTACTTCTTATATTTTAGACCTATAGAAATAATTTTATAGAGTTCAAAAATATGTCTTACAAAGTTCATAGATAGATTTATATTGTCTTTGAGCTATTAATGATGAAGGTGACTTCTTTGCTGTTTTCCAATTTGAATCATCCTTCAATCTACACACATAGTTTCTACCCAAGTCCATAGATATGGACTGAGTGAGTCCATAGTTTCACAAAATTAGGATCAAAATTGGAGTTTCTACAAAATAATTCTTCTATCATCTTTCCTATATATTCTTCAAAACTCAAACACTAAAACATGTTGCTTGTTAGATATTAATGATAAAAAAGTGACTCAAAATTTGGTTTGATATAAATGAGATAAAGTATCTATTTTACACATTGAAGTTAGCTAAAATTATAATATTTGCATAATATTATATCCTTAAAGAGATGAAATGAAGGAAACACCATATTAATAGTGAGCCATATTTTGGGTTTATCATCTCCCACAGGGTTTACCTTTTACAAGTCCCATTGTAAAAATTCATCTGGCTTCATTGGTTTTGGGTCTATTCTCCATGCCCTTACTTAGATCATAGTCATCAAATTCATCTGTGATATGATGATTTTACTACTTGTAAATCCTTTATACCTTTGAAATATTTGTTTCTAGATGTTAAATTGTTCATCAGATTGAGTTACCTAATTTTACCATCCTAAAATTGGTATAATGAGCAATGGAGGTCTGTACTTCATTCTAATCCATGTATTCTCTTTTCTAAAATTTAATACATCCAAATTTTCTTCACGAATTGCTTCAACCCTTCTTCTGATCCATCTTATATTGTTAGGGGACATAACTTCACATCTTTTAAGAGAATTTGGTAACTGGTCCCATCTTTTCACACTAGCAGTGACAAGTGAATCAAAGTGTTGTCTTATAAATAGGTCAATTGAAATAATAAAGTCATACAAAGCATGAAAATAGTGGTCTTTGATAACATTATTTAGATAAGATTTCTTGAAATTTTGTTCAATCAATTTAGGAATGGAGAAGGCTAGCCTAATGCATAATCTTGTAGTTTTAGCATGCTTTGCATATTAGTCAAATATAATTCTCTAATTAAACTAATTCTTGAAGGTGGAATGGAGTGATCTCAATTAGACTTCTCTTACATGTAGATTTATCAAAAATTTATTGTGTTCATGATCTCCTATTATCAAATCATGCAGATAAAATTCACAGAGATCTTGATTATCTAGCTCAAAATTTTAAAATATTTATAAAAATGTAGATGGATCCAAAATATTGTAGGGAAGATGGTAAGATATTTTGAAATTTTTCCATCTATAGAATTATTCAAACAAAAATAGATTATATTCAGGAGTAGGACTTCTACAAGCCAAAAGAGCCTCTCCTAATTTACAAGCATTTTGTAAGTCTTTTTCCAAAGTTTGAGTTTTAGTTTCTAATATCTATTTTTTAATTTCCAATATCTTATTTATAGTGACTAAAACTTTATTATTCTATTTGAATGTTTGGTATTCCTCTTGAGCCTAATGCAACATTTCTAATGGATGAAAGTATAGATAATTGGTTTGACATCCTTGATCCATAAATGCTTTAAGAGAATAGGCAAGATGACTATCCTTTTCAAGGGTGACAATACGAAGTGTCTGAGAAGAATTCAATAGTTTTTGTTTTAATATTCTATTTCCTTTCTCAAGACTCACTATATATATATATATCCATGAATTGAATTCTTTCTCCTCTTTCTATTCTGTTATTTTTTTTTTAGTTTTTTAATTTTCAAAGCATAATTCAAAGATGTTATTTATAACTTTTGTACTAACATAGAATTAAGTTGATCCTTATTGTGTAGTTGGCTAACTAGATCTATAATATCACTACTTATTATTGGATCAACACTTGAGCTTTAGAAAGTTCCATGGTTAACTGCATAATAGGGTCCGTTGGACTGGATGGTTCTCCTTATTCAAATGTACAAGGAACTTTACCTTTGTCCATTGGAATTTTAATTTGAAGATTTTGTTCTTTTGTTATGTTACCTTGCTCAGGTTTTGGTCCCTTATTTTGGGTGGAGAGCCTTCTGATTCCTCCAATGGTTGTATGGCAAGGCTTTTAACATGTTCTTCTATAGAAACTGCTTTAGGAATTTATTTTTCTTTGATGATATGTTGTTCTAAAGGTTGAGATAGCTATTTAAGGATATCCAAAGTATCAACTGATTCTTATTCATTTTCATTTAAAAGAATCAACTTTCTTCTTCTCTTAGTTTTGTGGGCCGCACTTGATCCTTCTTATATTGTATTAGTCAAACCTTTAGCCTTATCAAGTCCTAGTGAAGCAACTTGTTTTTGTAATTTTATTCTCCTGGATAAAAGAATTGGTTACTCTATAGGTGCTTAAGGCTCTTATGAAGGCTATATAATAGAGGGGGTCTAAATATTTTGGGATCTTGTAATCATTCTAAAAGAAAGAAGAGCTTCCTCTGAAGCTATGAACTAATTTTATTTTCCCTTTGAATTTGTTTTATTAGTTGGTGTAGTAACTACAAGTGAATATCTTTGTGATTTAGTGGCACTTGATGTTTCAAATTCATTCTTTGGAAATGGAGTTGACAATTATCTTGTTACCCTATTCTCAAATGCTTCCCAAACTTCTTTCCCTTATTGAAAAAAATGATACTGAATGATGAGATGGATGAGGCCATGGTGTCTGAGAGGGGAATTAGGGGTTGTAGTCATGAATTAGAGGGCACCATATAGAAAATATGGAAGATTAATTTTGAATTGAGGGTTTTGCCTCCCATGTTTGAGATGGATCAAAATTTTCATGGCTTCCCCTCCCAAAATACTACATTGTCCCTCACAAGTTATATATTTGATTACCTATAATGCCACAGACTACCATGGTTCAAGAAATGTATCCCTAAGGATTCTCTTATATTTTCCTTTTGAGTTGATTAAATATGAAACTCTAGTCTATTCATTACCATTATATTGAGAAATAAGGTCATTGAATATAATTCATCCAATTACTCTCATCTCCTCATCTTGAATTTCTATAATTTTACTTATAACTTGGCTAGACACTAGAATGATAATTCTTTCAATATTATAAAAATCAAGAGTAAGGTTATGAAAAAATTCCCTTACTAGTGTCTCATGGAAGCCCTAGAATTTCTAGATGAATGGTAACTAGCCATTTACTTCAAACACTACCACAAAATACCTATCACTAAGGAATTTGGTTACCTTACTTGGTTCTAACATTATCTTTTTCCCCATTATTTCTTGAATCTATGTGCTCAAATCAATTTGTTATTAGTTGTAGTAGAATTGCATAATTCAAACTAGGGTTTACACTTGTTGTTCTTGGGATTTAAAGGAAGGAGCTACTAATAGACTTCATAGAAATTGGAAACCCTATGTTATTACCATAATTATTCCACACATATTTTAGTCCCATATAATTTCTATGAAATAGGACAGCCAACTACCACGGTGACTTGAATGATGACATGACATGGTGGTAATTTATTGCTCACATGGGAGGGACAATTGTAACTTCCATTGCCATAGGCTTATTTCATTCAATAATGATTATAAAACCCTCAATATTTAGTATTTTGAAGCCTTTATAGGATGTTTCCATAATGTCTCATCATGATGATTAATGACATAATGGATTGCATTGGATATATTTATCCATTATCACATGTGTTCCCTCATCTGTTTATTTTGTATGATATGATTATTCCTTTATTTAAGGAATATATGGTTATCCATTGGTACTTTTTCATCTCCATAGAATTAACCTTATTTAAATCAAAAACTTTTAGTTTACTAAAACATGGATAAATAAAACTTATAACTCATTTATTCTTACCTCAGATATTGTCCTTTTTTTTGCCATTTTTCCTGTACAAGTGAATTTGCATAGATTAGTCAGTAGATTTCAAAGGAACAATCTCAAAGTTATTACATGGAGGAGCTAATGAGGATTGCATGATCAAATTCCTATATATATATATATATATATATATATATTATTTTTTATTTTTTCCCCTTGACCAGCCATTGCTGGTTTTTCTTCAATGCATGACCAGCCAATAGGCTAGTTTTCTAGCCATGCATCATCAATAACATCCCCAAAAGTATTTTCACTATTAAATTATTATTATTATTTTTTATTATTTACATGAAGTGAGTAATCGTTAAAGAACAATTTCCCTAGAAGAAATTGGTTCATCTGAGAAAGATACTTAACTTTGCATTTTTTGTACAAATTCTTCTTTACTAAGAGGTTTTTAGTAGAGTTTCAATCTATACCCATTGACCAGAAGAGTCATTCTACTATCATCAATGTGCATCCGCTTGATAGAGCCATTTTTAAAGACCTCCTCTATTTGGTAAGGTCCTAGCCACCTTGTTTGTAGTTTTCCCTTAAACTATTGGAATTTTGAATCAAATAATAATGCCCAGTCTCCTTTTTAAAATTTCCATTATTTGACAAGTGAGTCATGCCAAATCTTCCTTTGATTCTATAATATTTTAGTCTTCCAAAAGGTTTCAAATCTCATCTCATCAAGTTGATTAAGCCACATAAGTCTCTCTTTTTGTGATTCTTCCAATTTAATTCCTACTTCTAGTGTTATTTTCAATGTCTGTAATTCAAATTCAATAGAGAATTAAGGTTTCTTACTATAAACTAGCTCATAAGGGGAAAAATAAATTATTGTTTTCTAGGTGGTATTATAGGTCAAAACTACTTTTTGTACTTTATTTGTCCAATCTTTTTGGTTGATACTAAAAATCTTGGTCAAAATGATTTCCAGTTCTTTGTTGGTGACTTCAACTTATCCATTAGCTTGTGGGTGATATGGAGAAGACTTACTATGCTATAATTGATATGCTTTCATGAAGTAATTTATATTTTTTAACATGAAATGAGGTCCTTTATCTAATAGTATTTCCCTTGGAGCACCAAATCTTTGCATAATCTTGAAATATAGGAAATCTACTACAGTTTCTTCATGAGCATGGGTTAAAACTTCTACTTCTACCCATTTGGTAATAGAGTCTATGCAGACTAATAGGTATTCCTTTCCTCTGGATGGGTGGTCCATAGGTCCTACAAAGTCAATTCCCCATTTATCAAATGGTTCCAAAAATAATTGAGGATGGAGAGGCATCTCAACTAAAAGAGTGGGCTATCCTATTCTTTGACATGCATCACATTATCTAACATACCTCTTCACTTGTCTATGAAGATGAGGCTAGTAATAACTTTTTCCTAAGTTTTTATGTATGGTCCTCTAGGTTGAGTAATGTCCTTCTCTCAGTTCATCAAGATAAGCTTCGATGATATCATAAGCTTCATTGTTTGTTACACACCTATGAAACACATGATCAGGTCCAAGTTCAAATAACATTCCTTTAATCCATTTAAAATAAAAACTTTCTATGATTAAATGTTTTTTATATTTTTGTGAAATATGTAGAGGAAACTTCCATATAGTGAGGTAGTTAGCTATATCAACAAACCATGGAGATTCTACTAAAACAACAAATAATTATTCATCTAGAAAATCATCTTCCACTGGTTCTTCTTCACCTAAAGTGTTGATTTTGGACAAGAAATTAGCAACCACATTAAATTTATTTAGTTTATCTATAATAGTTATATGAAATTCCTATAAAAGTAATAGCCATATGATAATTCTTCCTCCTACTATTAGATTATTGTTAAGATATATAATAACTTAATGGTATGTATAGATAAACACCTTATAGCTTGTTATATAGTGTCTGAATTTGTTTATTACATAGACTATAGCAAGGAACTCTTTTTCAGTTGTGGTGTAGTTTTTCTTAATAGGTTACATATTCTTGCTAATATAATATATAGCATACATGTGATCATTCTAATATTTTTATCCTAAGACTACACCCATTGTCATGTTGGAAACATTTGTATATATATAGAAAGGTTGCATCTAATCTGGTCCTTTTAATACTGGGTTAATACTAATTTTGGCTTTGATGGTTTCAAAATCTTGTTAACAATCATTACTCCATACAAACTTACTATCATTTATGAGTAATGTAAACATAGGAGCAACTATTTTTTTGAAGTTGTCTATGAAGCATTTGTAATAGCCAACATGTCCTAAGAAACTTTTAACCTTTGTTTATGTGTGTGAGATGGGTAGGTTGGATATTATCTCAATTTTCTTGGGATCTACCTGAATACCTTTTGCAAAAATGTGATGTCCTAAAACTATTCCTTGATCCATCATCAACAAGAATTTCTCATGACTTAATGATAATTGATGTTACTCACACCTTGTCAAAAATATTTCTAAATTAGTAAGAGTTTATTCATAGTTTTTTCCATGGACAGTAAAGTCATCCATGTAAACCTCTACATAGTCATTAGAGAGGTCAGATAATATTTCTAAAACTACTCTTTGAAACATTCTAGAGCATTGTAAAGTCTAAAAAAAAGTGCTCAATAGGTGAAGGTTACCTAAGGATAGCTGAATGTGGTTTTATCTTGATCTTCAACTACTACGGTTATTTGTTTGTATCCACTAAACCCATCTAGAAAAGAGAAATATTTCATTCCTGTCAAATTGTTAAGAACTTGATCAATAAAGGGCAAAGGAAAATGATCTTTTAAAGTTTCCTTGTTCAAGTCTCTAAAATCTACACATACTTTCCATTTTCCATTGTTTTTAAATACAATTACCAATGGTGAAACCCATTGGTTGTCTGAGATGGGGTAAATAAACCCCACATCTAGCAATTTTTGAATTTCTATTTTAACTATGTCTTTCAATGCTGGATTTATTTTTCTCCATGGCTATCTTACTAGTTTTACTAACTCTGTATAGATGTAATTTTTGCATACACTTGGGTTAATCCATTTCATGTCAGTGTAATCCCAAGAAAAAGCCTTAGTGTGTCATTCTAAGACTTCAAAAAGTTGAACCTCCTCATCATTTATTAACCAACTGTTGATATTCAAAAAAGTTCTAGGTAACACCATGAGTGGTTTAGTATCTAGATGATTAGAATCCACCTACTTATATTCACTCATAAATGAATTCAAGGGGCATGGATGAGGAATTATTTTATGGAATGTGGTTATAGTTTTGACAAATCCATCTCTAGGAGGAATAACTCTTGCTAATGGGCAATGGAATGCACTCAAGAAATGTGTCTACTATTTTTATGCCCAATTCCATACACTTTCCTAAATAAACCTATGAACATATGATGAAGAAGAAACAAAAGGATTGAGATAAGATGTCCCAAGAAAATCTTCAAATTTCATAGATTACAGACTGGCACAGTCTATAGATTCTAGCCTAGCATAGTCTATAGTTTTTGGACTGGTAGACATTACTATTACATGGTCAAGTTCTTCAAAATATAAAATTATATCTTCACTCAATTGTTATAAATGATTTTTAATTGTAATCATGGCTAAAGATGAAATGTCATTTTTTATGTTGTTTGACTTGTCTACCCAAAGTTTTTCTATGTGGTTCACTAATGGTTTTGTTGGAGGGTACAAGGAAATGCATTTAGATTTAATACCATTGGAAATGGTCATGTCTCCTGACCTACAATCAATCAGTGCTACCAAAGTAGCTAGCCATGGTCTTCCTAGGATTATAGGATATCGTAAATTCTTTATTTTGGGTTGCAACACCATAAAATCAATTAGATATTCCCAAGACTCAATAAACACTACAACATTCTCTATAGTTCCTTCTAGTTTAGTCACAGATTGATCTACCATTTGAAGGATGGTAGAGGTAGGTTGCATTCCCATGAGAGATAGTTTTTGGAGAGTATCAGTTGTCATGAAATTAATTTTTGATCTTAAATCCATTAAAACATTGTGAATTTCCTTTCTCATATTGTGACTATTATAACTAGACTACCTAGGTCTGTATACTTGGGTATTAATACTTTTCCTACTAAAAACTCAACAAGATTTCCATCAACATGTATGGTTTTTGGATAATATTTCTTCATTTTAGGTGTTTTGACACATAAATTCTTAATGATTTTATGAAATTCAAGAATATCCTTAATAGCTTGTAGTAGGGGTACCTCAATACTCATCTTTTACACCTCATGGATCAAATCTGATTCTTCTTTGATCTCAATTTATTTTAATCTCTTAGGGTAATGAAATATTGGTATAGTAATATTTCACTTGTGTTTATCTGAGTTTTCATTGTTTTCAGTTTCTTTGTTGTTTGGTTGATATTATTTTATTTCTTCCTTTTCAATTGGTATTTCAAAAATGAGAATTGGTAGTTCCTTTACAATTTTTCTTAATCTTAACTAAATATCAAATCAATCAATTTCTCCTACATTCATTGTGTCTCCTTGTTCATTGACATAAATAGGTGATGGCTGCTTGTTCTTTAGATTGGTGATTAATTATGCAAGTATTAGGTGTTGATTAACTTGTTTTGAATGTTGGACAATAGGGGGTGGCATTATACTTTGTTATTGTGGTGGCATTCTTAGTTGGTTATATTTTGGATTGGGATTCCATTATGAGTTCTATTATGGATTCCATTATGGGTGTGACTATTATTGGGACACCCATGGATGTTATAGTAACATCCATGGTTGAGGTGATACCCATTCTTGTCTTAGCCATGGAATTTGAGCTGATGGCATTTGCATTTGTCTCCACATAAGTGGAGGCACTAGAACATTCAATGATGCTATCCAAGGATTAGTGGGATTTCTTGAACCAAAATGTTCTTAGACCTAGTCTTATGGAAAGAAATTCTACATCTAAATATAGCTTAGTTATTCAATGGGTTGGAAATTTAATTTCATCTAAGTTTTCAAAGTAGGCAGATAGGTGCAATGATCTATGCCATGGTCTTTTCCTTCATAAATTCCACACGATTAAATGTTTATTTTATCCAAAGGGTATTCAAAGGGCATGTTACAATCCACACTTAGGATAATATATTGCTAATGGTTCTATTTCATTGGATTTAACCTAAAGGCCATCCAATGTAATGTTTAGTGTGACCAAAATGTCTACGTTTAGATTAGCAAATTTTTCTGTTAATTTGCCTAACTCATTGGATTTCCTTGTTCCTCCTTTTCTCATTCCTAGTTTTGTTGGGAGTAATTAGTATAGAGTTCTAAAATTTGATGAAAGGCTAGTTTGTTTATGTCTCCTCCTCCCATTATATTTAATGCATCTCTAATTTATTCATCTAATCCTTTGAGGAAAATAAGTTTTAGGACTTCCTCAGTAAGTGGGTAACTGCTTTGTTTATGAATAAACACAAATATTTTCAAATAGTCTTGCAAAGAATCATCTTCATTTTGTTTAATTTTAAAGAAATACTCCTTTTCTCTTACCATACAAAAATCTTGATATTTATTTAGGAATTCAGTTTCCATATTTTCCCATGTATGAATATAGTTACCCAGCAAGCCCATGAACCATCTCATGGATTCATCTTTGAGTGTAGATGGAAACAATTTTAGTTTTTGATTGTCTATTATATAGTCATAAGTTTCACAAAGTACCTTAAATTCAAACAAAAATTGCACAGGATCTTATGTGGATCTTTCCAATTTTTTTGGCAAATTAGCAGGAGAAATGGTTTTCATGGTAGTTTGATCATTAGGAAAAAATCCTTCCTGGTGATGCAATCTACTAGTTTTATTGTTCATCCATCTCTTCTTCTTATAATGACTCTTTGATACTGGGATTGGTTTCCCAATGAATATTTTGTAACTGGTTGAGGGTTGTTAAATTATTCAAAACTTTATTTAGATATAGCTTATTCAAATGCTTCTTCTAAATATTTGTAGCCTCAAGATAATATCTTCTTATGAGTGGATGTTAGGGATGAATTCATCCTATAGGACTTGGTTATGGTAATGTTCTAGTTCCTAATAAGATTTTAGGAGAATATTGAAGATTAAATTAAATATTTTATTCAAGGCACTCAGCTAAAGATGGTGAAGGACTTCCTTCTCTGAGTTTTAGAGTAGGACTCTCAATTAAATATGTTGAAGGACTTTCTTTTTTTATTTTTAGAGGGTATTTAGAATAAATCATCCTTTAGAATCTCTAGTCAGAACATAAATTGATTGATCTTTTTATGATTTTGTTATTTTATGTTTTTTTAGTATAGATCAATAAGATTTACCTTACTAACACCTGAAAGTTCCCTAGAAATGGCACCAAAATGATGAGTGTCATTTAACTCTTCATTTAATCAATCTCTCAAATTGATGTCTATCAAACCAAGGCTAGTGTCTAAAGCTATCTATAGGAAAGTTTTTGGTGGTAGATCTATAGATTTGTCTTTGTGGGGGGGGGGGCTTTGGTAATCTTAATCTAGCTTTTAATAATGAAAGGATGCTTCTACACTAGTTATTTCACACTTATTGAAAGAAAAAATTAATTATCAATCTAAACTAATTCAATCTTTTTACTTCAAATCAAAGCACAATTAATCTAATTCACACATTCAATCCTTTTGCTTCAAATCAAACAAACTTTATCTAATTCACATCTTCTTGAAAAACACTCAAATTAATTATTTAACAAGAAATACTATGCTAAAGCACACTTACTCTAAAAGGAAACATCTGTTGAAATGCAAATCTTAAATTTATTTCTTATAAATCACTCCCTTATGTATGTATGTGATATATTTAGATTATCCAATATCATGAAATCAACTAACATAAACATAAATACCATATAAAAGTTTTTGGTTGCAAGGAGAGTGGGCCCTTTCTATTCTTAGAGTTTGAAACAAAGTCTAATTAGTATTAAAAGCTAGAATGTTATTACATTAATCAATGAATAGCTAGAACATTTAATATATCATAAATTCTAAGTGTAACAACTATATTCCTTCCTCCCTTCTAGGAAAAAAGATTTGCATATTTATGTGAATACAATCAAACTAAATATAGCATGAAGAAAAATATAACTACTTAATCAATCCATTTATCTCTAAGGTAAGAGATTTGGATTGATTAAGATCCTACAAAATCTATCTATCTTGATGAGACAATTGTATTATCCTATAATAGTTTTAAGGTTCAAATATATATGAAATATATCAAGATTGAATCCTTAAAAATAGGAAGTGAGTATTTCTTTGATGTGATTTTAGATGGAGAAATCTTCTTCTTTTGGACTGGTTACAAACTCACCTACTACTTACATTTTGAACCTATAGAGTCCATAAAAATAGTTCTATAGAGTCCATAGATATGGTCCTACAAGTCTGTAGATAGATTTATATTGTCTTCAAGCTGTTGATGTTGATGGTGAATTCTTTGCTACTTTTCACTTTGAATCATCCTTCAGTATACACACATAGCTTCTACCCAATTCCATAGATATGGACTGAGTGAGTCTATTGATATGGATTGAGTGAGTCTTTAGCTTTGTAAAATTGGGATCAAAACTAGAGATTCTACAAAATACTACTTCTATCATCTTTCATGTATATTCTTTGAAAATTAAACACTAAAACATGTTGCTTGTTAGACATTAATGACAAAATAGTGACTCAAACTTTAGTTTGATATAAATGAGATAAAGGATCTATTTTCCATGCCAAAGTTAGCTAAAAATCAAATATTTGCATAAGATTATATCCTTAAAAAGATGAAATGAA